>VXBW01002565.1:1388750-1400182 GCA_013400375.1 Thinocorus orbignyianus
CCCAAAACACACACACAAACAAAAAACAACTACACACACACACACAAAAAAAAAAAAAAACACCAAAAAACAACAACAACAGAGTATGACTTTGTGAAAGGCCCATTTCAAATTGTGTCTAACTCTATGAATCAAGCAGCTTATGACAGATTCAGTAACAACCTCTGGTTATCAATAAACTGCTCTTGTGAGCAAGGACTTTGATTAGAAAGCCTGCTTACTTGGGGGAATGTCAAGTCCTGAGAGCAACTCAGGTTTCTGAAACAAATACTACAAAAGGTGACAGTCTATAAAAGACACATTATTCAAGAAATAGCAAGAAGCAGCACATTCTTTCACTGTCTTTCTCTACCTCTACCCAGGTACGTACAAGTTCAGTGGTTTGCTCTCTGGTGGTGTGAGCAGTAGCTAACATTTCAAGAATAACCAGTGAAATTAGTGCACTCCTGCAGCCCCCCTACCAGCATCGCCTGTAGGTTATCCAAAATGAAAGGAATGTTGAGAAGTTTTTAAAATTGGTTTTATTCTAGAGATCTCCAAGGATCAAATGTGGAAAAAAAGCCTAGTTTGTGACAAAAAGACCATGTCTTTCATAAATTTAACACTGGGGACCTTTGAAGTTGGGATGAAATTATATCTTCTTTTTTATAGCTTATATATACATATACCTTGAAATTATACATACACTATTTTTTTTTCCCCATCTTTTTTCCATGGTTATGATCCTGTTTAGGTTTTTTGTTTGCTTCTTTCTTTTTACTTTTCAACCTTAGTTTTCATCACATTCACTAACACATCAGCTCTCTGCCTGTGAGACAGGCAGCACTGAAGTCTGCTCACAAGATGGAGTGAAGATGGACATTCCGTCTCCTGTAACCTGAAGGGTTTCCCTTCCCTGGTACTTTGACTTCATACCAAAGCTGGTTTCTTTTCCAGTGAGGCACTCCAGTGCCACCTCTGGGTTGACATTCCCACCTAAGCAATGCAGTACTTCAAAAATACGCTGTGCTGGGAAGAACTATTGGAAACACCTTTGCTGAGATCTTTTATTGAAAAGTACCTTCTCATGTCGTCTAGCTGCCACCAGCTAACATTTGTGGAGCATATATTTGCTATAAGGAAGGGAACACGTAATTGCAACAGAAGAACAGTGACATGGTATTGAAGAATTCGGGATCAAAGTGGATGTTTATCGTTTTTAAAGAGCAAGACAATCACTTGAAGGATATTTAAGTTAACTAAATGAACCATGTGGTGGAAAAATTAACCACAAGGAAATCCATGTGGATAATTATAAATCAGATTCAAATACTAATTATAGTAATAGTAGATCACTTAAAGCTCACAATCAATTTTATTGAGCCTATGTG
Organism: Thinocorus orbignyianus; assembly: GCA_013400375.1. Taxonomy (NCBI): domain Eukaryota; kingdom Metazoa; phylum Chordata; class Aves; order Ciconiiformes; family Thinocoridae; genus Thinocorus; species Thinocorus orbignyianus. The sequence goes on from VXBW01002565.1 coordinate 1,390,121, forward strand.
AAAGAAAAACATACTGCAGCTTTGTAAAATGATGGCATTGACAGCAAAGCTATAGCAAGAAGTTCACAACCCCAGTCCAACCTTCACTGATCACTGCTTCTAATTTGCTCATCTCTGTGAGGTAGTTAACCCCAAACCAGCTGAACTAGCACAAGAGAGATTAAGTCAAACAGTGTCATAGGAAGGCAGGGCTAGAAATATCCTAAATTACCTTTTTAGGCCAAGAAAGCGTCTTGTGAAACTATATCCTAAAGAATAGATCCATAGAAAAAAGTTCAGATATGGTGTTAAGTCTTTACTAATACTTCTTGGCTGCCTGCATCCTGATGTAATTGCAGGCATTACATGCCTGTAATGTTGACTTAGCTTGGCATCTCAGAGTTAGATTGAGAAAAGCCAAATGTTAACCAGAAGATTGGATGATAAACTTTCCATTTTGCTGTCCCCTGAGCACATCCTGGGACTCTACTATGTGCACTTGGTCTACCTGAGAAAGAGTTAATGTCCTTTGGAGCAGCCTGTACAGTGCTGTGTTTTGGATTTGTGACCAAAAAAAATATCCCGCATCATATTGTGCTCAGCAATGAAAGCACAGGGAAGGAGGAGGAAGTGGGGGACGATGTTTGAAGTTATGGCATTTGTCTTCCCAAGTGACTGTTACGCGTGATGGAGCCCTGCTCTCCTGGAGATGGTTGAATAGTAGTTTCCTGTCCTTGAACTGGGGGACCCAGAACTGGGCACTATACTTCAGATGAGGAGTGATATCAATCTGCCAATGATAAAGAGAAATGGTGGCTTGATCATGACTAGCAAAAGTCTACTTGGGGAAAATACTTTTATAGCAAGCATTATTTTTTTTTTTTTATCCAAAAAAGAGAAGACATAAGAAGATCCAGAAGGTGAAAACTGAAACTACAGAGACTAATTTGAGGCTAGAAATAAGTAAGAGAATTTACCACTAAGACAATTAATAATGCACATCATACATTTTTCAGCACTTGAGATCAAGACTGAATACCTATTTCAACACATGGAACTGCACTTCACAAAACTATGGGCTTGAAACAGGAATGATTGGATGGACATCTGTTCCTGCAGTGTCATGGAAGCAAGTTCAATAAACAAGCCAACTATTTTGGTTCAAAGAAAAGAATTACATGAAAAGAGGATAAAAACAGATGGCAATGCAACCTACAAATAACCCTGTCACAATTTTAATTTGTCAAATTTGGTTTTTATTTTCCCAATAAAACAGTTATCTTTAGCCATAAAATCACCAAAGAGAGAATCAAATCTTTTTTTTTATGGTACAATTCATTTTGAATTGTTTTGTTAAATTACATAGGTCTGGACAGCTACTGGTAATCCCATACATCTGTTATAGCAACAGCACTTGAAATATTGATTTTATATTTTTTACACCAGTAATGATGAAACCTAAAAAATAAAAAAATCCTGAATACCAATTCAGACTGGAGAACACCTCACTGTCAACCCTGTCAAAAGAGATAGGAAAAGCTCTGTAGAATGTTTCTCTCTAATAGATACATTTTGTAGAATTACTTGAAGTGTACATGCTACTGAATCAAGGAAGGGTTTAAGAAATTCACAGGAACTTAATTTTAAATCTGATGGACATTCTTGGATGAGGAAACTACCTGCAATTATTTCTACACAATTTTGTCAGTTTAAATTTGTTAAGTCCCTTTCCAGTTCCCTTCACTAAAGGAGCCTCAGAAAGAGCTGCCATCCAGTGCTGCCGAGGTCTATGGCTCTCAGAAATGAAAGTTTGCTTTGATGTCTGAGGGTAGAGGCCACAGTGCTGCTAACACACATCTTGACAGCTCACGGGAGTATGAGGTCCCAGGATAAACTATACAGAGCATCAAAATCGAACATCTGGAGTATGTATGACAGATTAGCAGATTCATTCCAATTATGATTTTCAATTTGATTGAAACATTAAATTTCTGATATCTCCTCCTGTTTCTACCCATGCAATTATTAGAATGGTGCATTAACCATCTGGTTTCATACTGGTTTCCATTACTGTTCCTTAATAGTTTCATGTACTACTATTGAATGGACAGAGGCATCCAAAGCTGGTATCTGGTCCTGCATAAAATAAAGGAGAAAAATATTGACACTCCATGTCATGGAGTAGGTTTCACTCAGCTTTTATCATCTCCAGAAGAGACTTATAGTCTTGTGAAAAGCTATGTTATTGTATATGAAAGTAATTTTGAAGTTTATAGGCAAATTTTAAAATTATATACACTAGGGAAATTAGTGTGGAAACTACTCATTTAAAGGAGCAATATTTGATTATAGACCTTGAGGTTTACATTCTGCTGATACCCAGCATCAGCCAGGTGAGAAAGCACATCTTTAAATTGTTAAAATGTTTTCTGTCATGATCAATGCAGACATAAAGAGCTCTTAAAATAATCAACCAACCCACTTGTTTAAAAGGACCAAAATCTCCATTCAGCCAATTCTCTTGCTTTGGACCTCTTTTGTTAACTTGATTTGATAAACCAGAGTGGGTTGCACAGAATAAAGAGTGCAGGTCCCCACGCAGTGAATCATCTCATTTATTTATTATGAAACAGTTTTAAAAAAGGAAAGATTGCCGAACTCTGCATGTCATGTGTCTCAGTTCACATCTCAAGAGGATAATAATTACAGATTCATATTTATCCTTCCTTCATGTGGTACAAAAATTCCAACATTTTGGGGAAGATCAGAGACTCAGTCAGGAATCCTTCTTTGAATGAAAAATCTCATTTTACAAACACAGAGGGAAAGACATTATGCAAAACTTCTGACATTATATTGACATTAAGAACTCCCTAAAACACAGATTTTATTGCATATACATGCCTAAATTAAAGGTATTTTGAAGGGAGTTTCTTCCCCAGTGTTAGTAAGCTCACAGTTTACAGATATGAGGACCGGGGGGGTTTTGGCAACATAAAAAGAATAGTCCTGAAGGGTCTGATTTTCCCCTCCCTTGGATCAATTCCTTTCTTTAAATGTAACACTTGATTTCACATGTAAAACTAGCTTAAAGTTTTTAAACCTTTTGAGGTTTTCAGAAGAATGGCAAACTTTCAAGAAGTTGCAAATAATAACTGAAAATAATTTTATAGTACTATGAGTTCACTTTAGTTTTATATACTCTAAAGTTTTGCAGGCACTTGGAATGCCAGGTTTTAAAATCACAGTAATAAAAATTGAAGGAGAAAATATTGGGAAAAATAATAAATCTGCCATAGAAAAGGCAGCAAATAATCTCACAAACCACCAATTCAATATTTGAAAACGAAAATGGCATTACCAAATCTGCAGTATTTATTTGCTTTTGTACAAACTTACACCAAAGTGAATCAAAAGGAAATCCAAAGGAGTATGTTTAAGATAGAAAGGCATGAAAGGAACTACTTCATCAAAGTTTCTGAAACAGGATTTATGATATGATAAACTCTTTAGTTTAAATAATTGCTTTCTTAAATAACTGCAGATTTTTTTCATGATTCATTCATCTCAGAGGTTTTGGGTGTAAACACTTCTTGTAAAGGAACCTTTACCATATAGATAATTTACATCTTGGAACCAAGAGGCTAAGGGATTACTTGATGCAAAGACAAATTCCGCTTGCAGAAACAGAAGAGAAAATTGCTGAAACTATTACATTTGTGAAGCGTTTTTAGTGAAGAACCTGATGTGATTCAATCTCTGCCAAAAAAAAAAAAAAAAGAATTGCGTTTTTTCCCTTTTCCTGACGACGTTGTACTCTTTTCATTTCTAACTCAAACCACAATCTTTTTGCTTTCTTATTACTACTTCATGGTTCCATATCTTAATTTGCTAACCATATGCTCCTCCGATCAAATCAGCAGATGTTTCTTCTCTTGAGCTCAGCCTGCAGATATCTCAGCAATGTCAAAAGAGGTATATGCCATAAACGCTAACTAAACTAAACATATAATAGAAACAAATAAAAATGTTATTGGCCTAATTCCTAGGTTATTTTTATTATCATTTCATAGCTATCATTAATCTGATCAAAAATATAACTGTGGCCTCAGAATTTGAAATTCTCTTTGTTCCCAGCATCAATGCACCAGAATTCATCTTTGGGATATGATACCATTTATTTATTTATTATATCTCAGGCACTTTAAAAACAAGGTACCCAGCAGCGTTTAACAGAGGACTGGCTAGAGTCAGGCTTCGCACACTCCCTGGGGGTATTTTTTTTCATCATTTTTGACCTTGCATACTAGGCTTGTCACATGTTTTCTTATCCCTATCAATGCTCTAAAGAATGTATTTAACATTTTAACCCTCTTCCCCTCCACCTTGTTTTATTCCCTTTGAGCTAACAATCTGTATGTAGCTGCAGTAATCAGTGAAAGAAGTTCACTGCATTATTTAGCTTTGTTTGCTTTATCTGAGTGCTGGAGAGAATGCTGATGTATATGACTGCTTTATTCATACTACTAATTCTTAAGTTATATCTCTTCATGTACATATTTTAATTGGTGACTACTTCCTAAGGGTTTTTTTAAGTCATATTGTTTTCCAAAGCACTATTCTTTTTTAGGGAGAGCATAAATGAGTTTAAGAAACAGTAGTTCATACACTTACCTGCAAATGAAGAAGAGGGTGATGGTTGATTTAGAACTACAAGCACCTTCACTTTTATCTTGAGATACTAACACTATAAGAAACTTCTTATCTAAAATTCACTGAGGCTTTAGATTTTATTTCTTTGCATTTTGGACACACTTGTACTGATGCTCCTACACTACAAATTCTCACTCTAAGAAAGCCATAATTACTTCTATTTCTAGAACCACTCTGATCCGTGAGACCATGAGGGGTTTATTACTAACAATATGTTAATGCCTATGATCCTCTGGAAGACTGGATTCTCCAGCTAGGATAAGGGATGTTGATTCCCTTCCATGACCTATGTCATAACCTGCCAGGTACACCTCAATATAAGTTATATCATTCTGTCAAGGTCCTCTTAATCACTTCTTACCTGCACCTCTGTTTACTGAAAAATGTGTATGGCACATGGCAAAGTTAACGTCAAAAGTAGCATGTATCATGATGTTTCAATCTATGCCATAGTCCTAAGGTTTATTCACTATAGAAAATAAGGTTATTCTTATAATTCCAGAATGTAATCTCAAATATATTTTGCTTGGTTTATTTGTCTAGGAAGGTTATAGTATGATGAAGGAGGGGAAAAAAAGGCAGATGGATACTGATGAATGCAGAAGAGGACAATTAAGTAATTTTCCATAGAACTAGGCAGTAATAGATACTAAAAGTGGAGACGCCTATTCATTTCATTAGCCAGCAGTCTCACTGCCTTCATTCCTATTTGACCACCTCTTCTGAGTACCTATAGGTTGGTTGTATCCTAGTCTTTTCCTGGTAATTTAGCTGTCAAGTTAACCATACCTGCAAGGAAAAACAAGCTAATGCACTAATGAGCAATTCTCTCTCTCTTCAAACTACCCATTGTTGTTCGGTTGTGTGTTGGTTTTGGTTGGTTTTGTTTGTTTTTTTCCTTTTAAATTCTATTACAGAGATAAACACAAATTAAGCTGATGTTATTTAGTCACTGAGAACCAAGCAGATGATGGATAACTATGTTAAATCAATGATACTTACTTAAGGGATCAACTTGTCAGCAAAAAAAAGGCTTGGCAAAGACTCTGTTTTAGAGTCAGAACATACCCTCCAAATCCTGATGTACATCTGACGTTTTTCATTGGTCGGGAATTGAAGGCACACAGCTCTGTATGGAAAAACAATCCTGTATGCCGACAGATCATTTCATCTATCTTTCCCAAACTTCTAGCAATTCTAAGTTTCAAGAAAAAAATCTTCTACTGGGCCACTGTCTTATTTAACTGGCTGTTGTGGCAGGCTAAGCTAGGGATAATTGAGCTGAAGAAATCTTCAAGAAAAGGCACTTTTCCCCTGTACACCTAGGCACCAAGCAAAGTAGAGATCCGATCAATAATTAAGGCTATAAGAATAGATTTGGCAGAAGCAATAAACAGCATTCATGTGAAAGGTGCTGTATAAGATATTGTTCTTTCTTTCTGGAGTCATCAGTGGCCACATACTTTCTTCCTCATTCATGAGATGTACATCAATAAGCAACCCACTCATGAAAAGAAAACAGCAAAGCCCAATACACAGTTAAATACACAATATGTCTTCTAACATAAAAGATTGCACTTTGCTAGGAACAGAAACCATCATCAGGCTCAGAAATGACAAATACAATTCAGTTTATTCACAGTGAGATGAGCAGTTCACTTTTGGCAGTTTCAGGTTATTGAACTGAAGAAAATGGACACAGTTCCTTTCAAAGCTAAGAAATGCTCTTTGACAGGTGATTAATATGACAATCAAAATAAGCACATTTAAAAAAAAAAAAAAGAAAAAGAAAAAAAAATCAAACCAACACCACAAAAATTGAGATTGGACGGGTCAAAACTTTTATGCTACTTCTAACCCTGTAAGTCAAGGGTCAGAGCTTGCAGTCCACTGGGATTTAGATGGGTGACAAAGATCTAAAGTGAATAACAATGAAAAATCGTGGGGGAAGGTTGGTCAGCATGAAATTAAATCCTTTGACAAGTATAAAGTTCTACATAATCCCAGTTTCATGGTGGAGCATTTTTTATGTAATTAACTTTCTATACTAAATGTTGAAGAATTCCCAGACCATGCATGGTAGAAATAAAATTTGATAAAATGCGTACTTCACCTCATAGTCAAAAATAATTAAAAGGGCAACTACTTTAATACACAGAGGCTTACACATACCCCAAATGTAAATAAACCCAGATAAGAAATTTTTAACTATTTTTGGTTTTCTTCTGAGTCTCTTGGGAGTTTACAATATACAATTCTTTAGGGGTGGAAATGAAAACTTCTAATGACAGTTTCATAGCTTGTATTTATTAGGGCACAGGCTGGCATTAGAGACAGCTTGCCCGTGGTCAATTAAAAAAATACAGATCTGGAGTCAGACAAAACTGAGTTGAGGGGTAACTAAGAGAATGAGGTCACATCTGACATAGGTATTGTACACAATAAACTCAGATGTAACGTGGAGCTGCAGACAGATGAACAGCTAGGTGTAAAAGCATGTTAGCAAACATCTGAAAATGGACTCCAGGTGTTTCCTAGGGCAAGGAAAAGAAAATCATCAACATGAACATTGCATTCTTTTTGTTAAAGGACTCCAGATTCTGACTATTTGTTGTAACACTCCCTCAAACAAACACCACAAGAATGAAACTACCAACCCTGGAGCAAGGGATAGAGAGTAACTCTGTGTATAGCTGTTATGACAGCATAGTTCCTTCTTTTTCTGTAACATTTAGATCTCAATAAATAACAGTTCCTGGGTTTGACTGTTGAGATTTCACTTACGCAAACAATAAATTCTTGGGCTTATAAATATATAAAAAAGTCTGTGCTTACTCTTTTCCCATAAACAAGAATTTAAGTGTTACATTCTCACATGAAGGTTACTGAATTACTGAATTATACTGGCTGGAATGAAATCTGTATTGTGCTCAAAACAATAATGCATTATTTCCAAAAAAAAATGAACCAAAGAATGAAAGAAAATTAATCTTTTAAAAGCCCTATAAAAAATGTAATAGTAACTACAGAAGCACTCTAAGAGTGATATTACTTATGTGGTGCATCACTGATTTTAAATTTGAGCTAGAGACAAGATTTCCAACTCATCTTTAACTACGCATCAATTTTATACACATAATTTTGTAGACACAAAAAACTACAGGCGCATTTTATGCTTGTTGTGATACACAGAACCAAAATCAACTGAGTGGCTCATGTAAAGCATAGCAAAAAGAATACTAATATAAATGGAGAAGACAATAACCACTGGGCCATGGATAACCACAGGTTTAGCTCATTCAGCCCTTTTAACAATGTGTACTTTCACCTGAAGACAAAAGCTGCCAGTGTTTTGCTGCCACTTTTGAAAATAACTGTCGGTGGCAGGAAATTTGTCACCATTCTGTATTTGAAACGCAGTCACTAATCATGTACACACTCTCCATCTATCATAACATGAAGTAAAAACATGTAAGTAAAACGCAGAAGGCAATAATAATTTTTTTAGGCTATATATTTCAATACACACTTCAGTTCATTAAGGGCATACCAAAAGGTGCTACTCAGGCTCAGCTGAAGGCTGGTAACATTTTGTGAAAAGAGGAAATTACTTGATCACTTGTCCCCATCTGATCACATCCTTACTTTTTGTTACCACTTAATAGGTCTCCATGTAAGTGGTAGAAACTGATTTGCTCATCTCAAAAAATTGATTTGCTCATCTCAAAAGAGTTTACCCATTCAGGCCCAGTCCAAGATACTTTTATATGTCTGTGTGTGCACATGCAGGTTTTGAAGAAGGAAGTGATTTAGGGACTTGGCCAATTTGTTTATGTGAACACGAGCATCTTGTGTCATTTGAGATGTTCTTCCTTCCAGTCATCTCTTAGGGATTGCATAAAGAGTCTTCCCTAAATCACATGTTTTGTCTGTCAGTACATGTGAATGCCTCAGATACAACAGGATGCCTCTTAGTGTACCTAAAAATGTCATTACATACCTCTGTTCAGGCACCTGAATTACTCCCACTTGGTCTTAAATCACTTAAAGTGGAAATGACTGAAAACCCTTACTATCAAAGTGAATTCTTTGGAAAGATATTGGTTTTGGAGCCAAATACTAATTGGGTTCCCAGCTAAAATCCCATGCATTAAGAACAATGCAAGTGAAATCACCAAAATTATGTCAATAAGACCAGGATCATACCTTTGAATTCTAAAAAAAATATCTTCCAGACATTTTTTTTCATGGACTGCTTTAGTTATTGTGTTTCTGAATGTCAGCACGTTGCTCTGAGTCATAACTCCTTTATATCTTTTTTTTCTTGTAAAGCTTTCAAGCAAACAACAGTTCTTTTTCCTGCTCGCTTTCTCTCCAGAAGCACATCTACATATATTTTCCAAGGCTATTATCTGCCTCTTTGCTTTCAGAGGCATGATAATCTTTTTTTTTTTTGCTATTGAACTTGTTCTCTTTCAAAAGTGGCCTCTGCGGGATATTACACACCAAAAGAAATAAAGAAAACTCACATCACATATAGCCACCTACCAGTAGGAAAAATGTGTGTGTCATCAGCTCACTGAATGCTCTTTATCAGGCAGCTTTTATTATACCAGGTGTTGTCAGTGTCAACAATTCATAACTTGCATGCAGGTGGTCAGGTGTACATAAATATGTTTTTATAGCTCTCCACTGCAAGCTCAAAGGAATCGCCCTAGATGCAGACTGTAAGCCTGAAATTTCTCCATGGGTGCTTATTCTGGCTGTAGTAATGAGACAAGGGTTAAACAAACATGAAATGCAAGTATTCTGTTCTTTTTTTTGCATTATTACTACCGTTGTTACGTTGTTATTTACTCTAATTGTCCTTCAAAGTATCCAGGAAAAATTAAAGCTCAGTTTTATACCAGTCTACATATGCAAAATAAGACCAAAGTTTCTTTCTTGAATAAGATAAGAGAGAAAAAAATCATGGAAAGGAAAGCCTTGTGAATTCTCTTTATATTCTGCAGAATCTCGGAGTTTAAGGAAAAATAAAAAAATGTAAAAAAAATATATGGCCTGGTTGGGAAATTAATAGAGTTCAATCCTGCATAGATTAAGAAGAGACAAATCTCATATCCAGTACAATGGCCAAAACTACATTGTTAGATTTAAAAAAAAAAAAAAATAATAATAATAATAAAAAAAAATATTTAATTTCATTTATTAAATGGAATGTCTCAACAGGAACCTGGACATGAAAGTTCTCACCCATCTGGTGTAATAAGCAAGTGTTTCCTCCCTGAGGTATAAACATTTAAGCTCGCTCCTTTTTCCTCTATTTTTGCCTGAGGCCATGAACTGTGATAAAGTACACAGAAAAAGGAT
>VXBW01002565.1:1400233-1425106 GCA_013400375.1 Thinocorus orbignyianus
TTTTAATGTGGCAGACTGACATGAACAACATGCGCACCCTAGTCCACATGAATGAATTCATGTAAATGTTTATACATTAATCTCACCAGTAACTATCTCAATAGGAAAAGTCATAATGATTTTCAGCAGTGAAAAGTACCTGGAAAAAACTGAACGTTGAGCAAAAATAGACCAAGCAGACAATGACTTCATGTATCAGTCAAGTTAATGAAAATATGCTATTTGTCCTAGTCCCCACTGAAAGCAGTAGTTGATCTTCTGCCAAAACCCAAAGTCAACACAGTGACAGTTTTGCCTGAGGCTGACACTGCATTGCTATCTAATCCTTATTTTGCCATCCCTATCCCTTTTCATTCATGAGATGTCACATTGGAATTATCCATCCCTAAATCTTGTGTTACATATTTTGATGCTATTTATTGAGTAGTAGTTAGTCGTTACTGTGAAATTGTGAATTGTGATTGTCTCAAAGTGAATAATTGTTTTTTTTCACTTGTTCTGTTTTTCATTCTAGTGATACATGTTTCTCCATATATTTAGGAAGCAGCTATTGGGGAAAATTTAACATAATCTCTGTTTCATTCCAAAAGAGGGAAGTGGTCGTTATTTTGAATATCTGTCCCAGAGACTCAAATAAAACTTCTGACTGCTCTGTCAAGACATTCCAAAGAGACTTGTGAGTGTCTTTCCTTCTTTCTAAATGGATGGGTTACACCTGGATGGGCCAGATTCTCAGCTGGCACTGGTAACCTTAATGCCTGAAATCAATGAACCTGCATTCATATACATTAACTAGGAATAAGAAAGCTACTCCTAACAGAATAGACTTGGCAAGAGCAGCATCAACTAAAGTAGATATGCATCTTAAATAAGTTGTCTGTATTAAAAACATATATTCGCTGATCATACTAAAAATAGGAATGTATTTTAGCCTAATAACACAACTTCTTTAACCAACAGTGGGTGAGAGTCCACATTGCATATGAGTTCACCACATAGAAGATGGTTTAAAAAGGCAGAAGTTGTGCACTGTTATGAAACAATATATTTCAGAAATAAGTTTCTATGTGCCTTCTCAAGTGACCACCTCAATCTGTATGAAAAGCTTGGACTAATTCATTTTTTTTTCCAATGTATTTTAGGCAGATTCTTCTTTAAAGACAAAAAGTTGCATACCTTGAAAAGCAGTGCACAAAGTTAGATAGAAAAAAGGGTGACAGATGCTTTTAATGGCAGGAAAGCTGGCTTAGGGGACATCTTGCCTCTTGTACCAAGCACTTGCTAAGTGATTTCAAGTCAATCACTGTGAACAGGAGAGAGAATCTAAAGTCCAGAAGGAAAAAAAAAGGAAATTATATGGTGAGAAAAATGTCCAAAAGCACTTGAAATGATGTAAATTAATGCTGAAAGCTTCGGTAATAACCCAGGCCAACACGTCCTTGCACTCAGCTACTCAGAAAAGAAGGGAAATTTTTGCATTGCCAGGCTTTTTTTTTTAAATGTCACATTTCATAATAATGAGGAGGTGCAGGATTTATTGAAAATGCATAAATTACTTCTTAGCTGTGCAGAGGAACATGGACTTGTTCTGAATTGTATTCTGCAAGGGCTGTAGCCGTGCAAAACGTGCAAAAAGCTTAAGTTCGGTACAGTCACAGGGCCTGATCTTAAAGTCCCTGAATGCTTCAGAAGAACAGTTCTAAACAACACTAACTCTGAAGTATGTAGAAATAGAAGAGGAGGGGGGAAACAGCATTTTTCCCCCTAACATCTGTCTAGATATCACAACACAGTGCTAGGCAAAAGTGTCTGAGTGGATTATGAACTAGCTCCACCTGAAGGAGCAATAGGATATTGCTGTGATACCTCACCCAGAGAAATTAGAACCTGCAAAAGTGTTTCAGGACATGGGATTGTTTTATGTTGGAACGGGTCCAGCAGGGGCCACAAAGGTGATCAGTGGACTGGAGAACCTGTCCCATAAGGACAGGTTGAGTTGGGGTTGCTCAGTTTGGAGAAGGCTCTGGGGAGACCTTATAGCAGTCTTCCAGTGACTGAAGGGAGCCTACAGGAGAGCTGGAGAGGGACTGTTTGTCAGAAAGTGTAGTGATAGGACAAGGGGTTAAGGTTTTAAAATGAGAGAGCGGGGATTTAGATTAGATCTCAGGAAGAAATTCTTTACTGTGAGGGTGGTGAGGCACTAGAACAGGTTGCCCAGAGAAGCTGTGGATGCCCCATCCCTGGAGGTATTCAAGGCCAGGCTGGATGGGGCCTTGAGGAGCCTGGTCTAGTGGGTGGTGTCCCTGCCCATGGCAGGCAGGTTGGAATTCAATGATCTTTAAGGTCGTTTCTCATTCTAATGTTCTATGTTTCTATGAATTCAGCTAAACTGTCTCTGGCATACCAGCTAGGGAAACAATTTGTGTTTGGATTAACAACAGTTCTCAGTATTATATTCAGAGTCCCAAATGCACATTCACTACCAAACTGTACATTAAATAGAAAATCTGTAATAATAAAGTCACATCTGTTTTCACCAAAAAGCATAGTTCATAAGAAGCTAGTGAGAATAAACATGCTCTAAAAGAAAAGTGGGAAATAATTTTTTCTTTCCCTGACTCAATATCAGAAAGCAGTATCATTAAAGCTCTTTATATTCTTTATAAATGGAAATAAAAATGATGTAATGGAAAAATAAGTTTCTTAAGTATTTACTTTTTGTGTTTTCCTGGAACAGCTGGAGGAGAGCTTAGCCTTGAGGAGCTTCTCTGGGAGAAGCACTGTTGGCCAGAGTTGCTACTACTGAACCAGAGCTGGTGAACTCAGCAAGGACCAACAAATGCTGATGACTGTGGTGTGGGAGTAAACAAAACACAAAACTCAAGTAATTGTTATCAGTGGCTGGCAAGGCCAGAAGAATCAGCAACCTGCAAGCCCGGTGCAAAATTGACTCTAAAAAATATCTCAGAATGTCAAAGATGCTCCAGATTAATATCCTTAGGAGTTAGGCTTTTCTGAGCCTGGACAAGGAACTGAGAGTGAACTAAAACCAAAGCAGGGAGAAGATACAGAATGAGACTGAGTTTAAAAAAAAAAATAATTAAAAATAATAAATAGCAACCGCAAGCAAAAGAATAAAATTCATGCTGTTGTGAATTGAGCCACAGAGGAAGGTCTAGGTTCCTTACAGTTTCTGCACAAGGAAAGAGTAGCACAGGTTTATATAAAACCCGTGAAGATGAGATTCTACAAAGTACATTGGTCTCCAGTTAATTCAGTAAGAGAAGCCCAGCTCATATATTAATGTGCTAATAGTACAGTGAATGATCATTTCCATTTTGCGGCAAGACAGCAGAAACAGTGAAGTTAAGCACCCAAATTCACACCAATAAATGTATCCAGGCTGCTAGTCTCTTAATGAAAAGACCAGTCACTTAATCACTTTTCTTCCCTGATTTCCATTCCTCCGTATGTCTCATTTTAGGACCATAATCAAGTCCCTTGACTTATGTGTATCATCATTTGACCATCCATCATTTACAATATTTGCCCCACAAAGGCTGCCGGAGACAAACATTCCATGAATCATTAAATACTTTCATTGAACATCACTCCAAACATGACTATTATTATTAGCTGTATTAATAATAATTAGTAATAGCCATTAGCTCAGGCGTTTGTAGTGCTTATGATTCTTTTCACTAAAAAGCATCTGTCTTTTAGAGAACAACTGTTGAAAGTTAATTGTCAGGTGGTCTTAATGACATACATTTATACTCAGGTTATAATGGACCATAAAGTGAAGTTCCATGAGATGCTAAATCTTCAGTCTAAAGTGTTACACTTACATAAGCTTTTTATTTCCAACACAAGTTTAAGACAGTAAAAATTGGTGCTTAATAAATGCTCTTCTTGCTTTCTGGAAATCTATAGTAATGTATCACTCATTAAAACCAAATCAGTAATGTGTAATAAATTAAGCTCAGGTACTAGATAAATTATAAGAGATACCATAAAATACTCTTCTCCCAAGACATGGACATAGACCACTGAACAGCCTTAGAAAAACACAGAGAGATTAGAATGTAATTGTTGTATGGAATAGGACTTGTTTTTTTAATACTATTTCCTCTATCCAAATAAGCTCCAGTTTTGTACTGCAGCAAGCAAACTTCCCCTTTAAGCACCATCAATAAAACTTCCAGCTGACCTTTTCACGCCTTCTATAAGGAAGCTAAATGTTACTCACTTTTCACATTCAATAAAAACTATTACTGTGTTCTAGTTCAATGCATATCTGTGTCATCACGGGCGAAAGTCACTTTGCACTATGTGTTAATCCTGCATTTAAAGTTCATTTCCAAGCTTTTGGGTTGCTGAGTATGTTGCCTTGGTTTATTCATGAGCCTCACGTGGTGTGTGACAAAGAAACTTTAAGTTCATCTGAAGGTCTTGAGGTGCTTGGGCCTTCAGATTTATTTGTCACAGGTTCTCCACTTTTAAAAAAATAACCAGAAACAGCCAGAGGGTATTCTGCATTTAACCTGCTGCCAGACAGAATGGCATCGAGTTAGAAAAAGTTAATGATTATTCTGAGCAGAACTTCAACTGGTCTAACGTGATACAGTAACATTGTCTGCAGTAGAGCTATATTCCTCAGTTAAGAATAACTGGGCACATCTAATATGTCTCTGAATAATGATTCCTATCAAATTTTTTAGTTACTGGAGTCAAGTTAGGAAGTTTGATACTTCCTTGGACAGTCCTACCAACTGTATCTTCCTCATCAGTTTTTCTTTAGATGAGACTATCTGTTAGCATCCTGCAATCTTAAAAAGTAACACCTTGCACATGAGCATCTTTCTAAGCAGAATATGGATAGAAGAACACTGCTGAATTATTAATTGGTTGTTGGTGGTGGTTTTGTTCTGGCAGACAGCCATAGCATAGTATAGCAGATAGAGTTAAAAGCTGAATCACAGAATCATAGAACGGTTTGGGTTGGAAGGGACCATAAAGGTAATCTAGTTCCAACACCCCTGCCGTGGGCAGGGACAACTTTCACTAGCTCAGGCTGCTCAAAGCCCCATCCAGCCTGACTTTAAACATTTCTATCTTGTGTGGGCAACCAGTTTTCGTGTCTCGCAACTCCTACCATAAAAAAAGAATTTCTTCCTTCTTTCTTTCTATCTATCTATCTATCTATCTATCTATCTATCTATCTATCTATCTATCTATCTATCTCCTACCATTTGAAAACTGTCACTTCTTGTCCTGTCACTACAGGCCTTGGTAAAAACTCTCTCTCCATCTTTCTTATAAGCTTGCTTTATATTGAAAGGATAAAACAAGGAATTATAAGAGCCCCATAGGGACAAGGCACACAAATCTTTTACATTCACTGGAGTCAAGATTCCTCTCCTATGGACCATTAGGTTGGAGATATCTACTTTTCATCTAGTTGCAATATCTTCCCCTTATACCAATGAAAAGAAATAGGTGTCTTTAAACATTTTTTATGTCTTTAAACAGTTTTGATGTGCATTTTTGGCTGAGAAAAATCATTCTCTAGAAGTGTCTATGTCTCTCAGGGACCATAAGAGAAACTGTTATAAATAACTCCCACCCTGGAAGCTCTTCCTTTTTATTCCTCAGTCCTCCAAGATAGGTTTCAGAAAAGTTAGAAACTGTGGAAAAGTCTCTTTTTGACTGGAGCTGTCAGGATCATCCTCCTGCTCCCTGGCAGGAAGTCTTTTATTGCCATTTGCTATAAGGAGGCTTTTGACAATTTTTGTGAAATTGCAACATTGCTTAAAAGGTGTTGTGAATTAAATCCTCTATGTCAACATGGAGAATTCATATTTCAGGTGTTTAAGACTCTAACAATGCAGAGACATCCTGGATTATATTCTCTTAAAATGCCATCCCAACGTCATTCTTTGAAGCATTTGGGAATTGTTTCTACGACACATGACATGCAATAGTGTATATGAAGAAGCTCTAAAAATTTCTTACAAGCACAAACTGGGAGTAGTTAATGTCTCAGGTGTTTGTATTTCAGTTCAGTAGTTTAAGTGATCTCAAATACTTTGAGCTATCATGAAAGCTGTAAAAGAGGTTATGTCTCAAGCTGAAGTACAAAACCAACATAAATCTTGCAAACTATCTAAATCTACGTGAACACCTATGAAATGAGAATTAGATTTCTGAAGATTTGTGGAATCTCTGTTTGCATGGTGAACCAAGAACAAATTTCCAAACATTCACTTTCACCTGTGATAATTAATTTAAATTTAATTATGCTGATTACTGGACTTGAACCTGAGGTATAAAGGGTACTCTGCTTCAGTGGGCTCTGTGCAACTTCACCTCCATAATATCAAGAACCTTCTCAGCATCTGTCCCTCACCTTTACCCAGTTAGCCCAAGAGCGGCAATGTGATCCTAGTGATCACAAGAGAGTGGATCCAGCCCATGTGTGGAGAAAGCGAGAGAGGCTATGTCCATTTGTGGAGAATCTTGGTAAAACTTGAGATGGGATCAACAGGGAGAGGCACAAAAAATTCAGTATGTATGTATCTAGATGGAAGACTAAGACTTCAAATAACTAATCAGTTTTTTGTATTTTTTTCATTTACATTTTTGATTCTGAATGGAAGTAAAAATAAACATCCTTGTTCTTTGTTACTGGCTAGAAATGTCAGTGTTTCCTTCTGCAAAAGCTACCTATGCCTTGACATTTACTCCATGTGCCAAACACAGATGACATGCCCCTTTAAAAAAATGTCAGTTAAAGAAGAGGGAGAAAAGCAGGATCAGAATATATTGTATCTTCAGTTTTTTAGTGTATACCAATGCCCTCTGGTACAAAACAAAATTCCAAGCATCTCAAGTATCTGAGGAACATTCTCCCTTTGGTTCATATAGATATGCAGAAGAGCAGTAACTGGCTCCTCTTTCTATTCAGCTTTCCCTTCTTTGTAAGAACATGTGAAAATTGTTGATTATAGAGTGGCCTCAAAGATATACTGACAATATCAAAAGGCAAATATCAGAGTTCTGCCAAATCCCATAAATCTAAGATTTTTTTTCTCTTGTTTACTATACAAGAACAAACCTAACTACTAAAACGTAGCATTCAGATAAATGATTAGAAATATAAACACTTCTTGTGTGTAAAACGATTTTTTAATTTATTTTTTTTTTTTTACAGAATTTTAACGTCTAAACACTTAAGAAATAGTAACCATAGTTACACTGTAATCCTGTTTTCATCAACATCAGCATGAATTGGCTAGTAAAATGATGGATGAAGCTAAAAGGAATATTTTCTTTATTATAAGAGGAGTTTAGTCAGATTCTTAATAATGTGAGTAAAATCGTTGTGTAAGACTAAAAGGTATTTCTGTGGTTTTAGCAGAATGCACCATATAGAAAGAAAGTTCTCTCAACTCACACTATATAACATTGTACAAATAAATAATAGTAATTTCTCCCCAGCAGACTAAGTCATCTTATGCAACTGAAGCTGACAACTTAACATGAGGTGTCTCAACGCAAAATTTTATACAGGTGCCTTGAAAAAGGCAATTTCAAGTTAAAATACAAATGGCCAGATCTGGATGGGAAATCCATCCAGTCTTAGTGGTGATGTTTTGGAAAATCTTTGGCTGTTTACTCCTCCCTGAAGCTCAAATTTTCATTCTTTTCCTTTCCTCAACTCATTTTATAAAGGGCAGACTTAAAATGCTAAATCATAAGTGAGTTGCATTTTCCATCCTCTTTACCTCCTCCGGTTTTAATCAAAATAAACCTGAGGTAGTGTTGTATAAAAAATACATCAGCCTCTATTTTTCTGTGACATTAGTTGGAGTGGTGGCACTGAACTTGTGCCAAATTTGAAGGGTCAACTCCCTCTTGTTGCAGCACAAGGAGGGAGACACTGTTGTAATTCCATGTTTCAGCCTCTCTACTTTCTGTGAGTAGCAGTTTAACTGTTTCAATCACAGAGAGAAAAAAAGCTGCTCTAACTTCAGTATTATCCACAAAACACTCTACAGATTTAAATAACAGATCTGTGCGCTGTGAGTCCTCAAAAGTAATGATAAGCAACAGCTTCTAGAAAATACCACAGACTAAAAAAAACTTCATGTACAGAAAACAGGTTAACAGTAGTAAAAAATACTTAAAGGTTATTAAAAATACTGAGGGGCTGTTAAAGCGAGCAGTGATGTGTAAAGTGCATTGCTCAGAGAGAGATTCATCCTGCTTGATCATAGCCATCTGAAAGGTAGGTGCCTCCCTAAGATGGTCACCAGATGCTCCTTTTATCATCAGGGGCAGAAGCAGGTTCTTCCAGATTGTAATCTGGACAATTTTTTCAAGCATACTCTAGGATGAGATTAAACATATCACAGAAGTTCTGGGCTTCTCAACTGATAAAAAGGCACATGGGGATGTCAGCATTTGGTCAACTTAAATCTTCAGAGGTTGGGAAGAAGAGAAACTCCTCCACCCCCCTCCAAAAATGCCACATTGCTAAAATTACAGCTTTAGGACCTTAACATGGTCTCCCTCTAACTTATGGATGAAAAGCTGATAATTCAACAAGAGTCACTGAAAAAAAGATATATATTTTTTGATAAATAATGCAGACATTGAGACACAAGAGTTCATGTACACACAAGCTTTGCTCATGTACTAGCCATCAGCTGAGTCTACATGACTGAATTTAACTTCTATATTTTCAGCTTTCTTCCTCTTGCATTGATTAGATCATCTCACAGATGCAGAATGCAGTTTCATTCTCTTCCATCAAGCCTCAGAAATAAAAACAAAGAAGTATGAAGCCCGTGGGTTACAAGTGCAACACTTGCAAGTATATTTTTGGTCACACATTCTCATAGCAGTTACAAATGCACAGCTGAATATGAACAAAAGATTGCAAATGTTGCAATGTTTTGCATATTTCCCCATACATTTCCACCATAATAAAACTGTGTTAAGATTTTACTGATCACCAGTGAACTTTTGGGCATCTTCTGGGAGTAAATGAAAAGCAAAGCAAAACCAGGTAAACATCTGGTTGTGAATGTCATCTAGGGTTTACTGCAAATCTTCACACATCTGAGTGTATTCAGTTGGGGGCAGTATTTCAGTTGGGAGTGTAACATTTTGATATGAATTTGATTTTCTATGTAGCAT
Source organism: Thinocorus orbignyianus (assembly GCA_013400375.1). NCBI lineage: Eukaryota > Metazoa > Chordata > Aves > Ciconiiformes > Thinocoridae > Thinocorus > Thinocorus orbignyianus. The sequence goes on from VXBW01002565.1 coordinate 1,409,438, forward strand.
TAACACTTTGCCGACAGACATCAGGCTTATAAAATAAATATTTATAATGTTTTCAAGTTTTCACTTTAACATCGTGCAGCTCCATTGACAATGTAGTAAAACATAGCGTAAAGAATCAGTAAAATGAGTTCCTACGAAACTCAAGAATTACGTCCTTTTTCCCACAGCCCCATTTCTAATAATTCAGGACAGTTGGAAAAATAGCTGTACTTCAGAAACAGCAGATAGAGAAAAATCCCAAAGTGTCTTTCAGTTTACTTACTTCACATTATTTGAAGTGGCCTAGAGGACAAAAGGTGCAATTTCTTTCCCAGTGATGCTCAATACTACAGTTACAGAATACAATGCAAACAGTAATGAAAATATTTCCACAGCTCAAAAACAAATAAATAAATAAATAGGAAAAACAAAAGACAAGATGAAAATCGCCAATTTATGTTCTTTACCTAGATTTTGTTTAGCGTTATGATACCCCACTCTGCTTAGTGCTTTGCACATTCATGGCAGCAATCCCATTGACTTAATGAGCAGTTGTGAATGATCAGCACTTCCATAAATCAAAACAAAAGCTTTTACTTAGGCATCCTATCCCAGCTGTGGCAGCATCCACATCTGCCCAGGCCACATGTTTGCTTTCGATTGTAGACCTTCTTCTGCACTTATATCAGATTGCACTGTTTTTGCATGCTGCCAACCTAAAGACAGGACATAGGATAATGAGCACAGGATGGGCAAACCCCCTGCTGCAGCCAAAACCAGGGGTTTCTCTGAATGTTCTCTACATTTTAGACAGTACCATACTCAATTAAGACATAACTGAGAAAAAAGCCCATCATGAACTACATCAGGTTTCTACTGAACACAATAAACTGCAATTTCTGCAGTTCAAAAGTTCATACAGACGTCCAGGGTGGAGAAATTCAAGCTCAAGCAAACAGCATTTGAGAAAAGAAAAAAAAAAAAAAAAAAAAAAAAAAAAAAAAAAAAAAAAAAAAAAACCCCAAATCACACCTAAAAATAGAAAGTTAAAGTGAGAAATTTTGTATAACCTTCTATTATGACTATGTTACCAGCTGCATCAATAAACAGAAAAATCCCTCTGCTGAAGTTAACAGCATAATACGTTTTGATCTGCAATTATCTCACATGAAAACTGTCAGCAGGTCCCCAGAAAATACTCTCTGAAGTAGTACATTTATTAATGCTAAAGACTTACAGCATAGGTTTTCTTCTCTTTTTATTAAGGCTTTTTAAAATTTATTTTCCTACAGTGTTAGAAATCTTGCATTTCAAGACACTTTATAAGATCACAGATCGAGATGTCTCTGGTGGATCTCATAGTTTTACACACAAACTCCTTCATCTCTGAGAATAAATAGAAAAGCTTCTAATCTCTATTTTTCAATTAGGAAAAATAAGCCATTTAAAGAAATCTCTAATGAGATTTTCTATTTTACTGATATTTAGCAGAGTTAGAACAATGGGCTTCAAGCTCTAACAAATTATTTTTATATATTACTAAAGCCGTACAACAAATTTATTGTGAAGCCTCAAGTGTTTATTTTGGTCATATCAAGAAGTTGCAACTGAACACAAATTTACTTATACATTAAGTTTCAAATAAAATTTGTCTAACACATCAACATTTTGCTGTGATGATGTTTCTCATTAAAACATATAACCCTTTAAAAGAATCCAGTTTCACCAGCTGCCAAAGTTTTAGTGATTAGTGCCAAATTTTTTCTAAGGGGAATGCCCATTATTAGGGTATGAGGTTGTTATCTGTATTTTCAAACCAAAGTACTTTCACCTCTGAAGAGCACAATGCAAGACAGACCATGGGAATAGGGATGTTTGCCATCTTTGGATCACTTATGAGATCCCAGGACAAATAGCAGCTATTGTTATTTAGTCCAAACCTTCAGGACAGTTCTAAAGACTGTATGAGATGACCTCACAGAGGAAGAGCTTTATCCACCCTGAGGATGGAGGAAGGTTTACTGGAGATGAGCCAGGGCGATGTGCTTATGAAGGTCAGGGAATGGTGCAGGCCACGGCTGATCACAGATGTTGCAGACACAGTGGATTTATGTCCACACGGAGGGGACTGGAGGGTGGTCCTTGTTTTAGGTGGACATCTATCAGCAGTTGGATCATCTGGTGGTGTTTCTCCTTGAGTTTGTTAAAAGTGTGAATGTCTCCATGAGTCAGTCAGACCAACATGGAAAGAAAGAATATGTGGCTCAGATGAGAGAAGAGTGTGGAGGATGAACGACTGGCAGGGGAGTTTCAGGGAGAACAACAGGATTGAGTTGGCTTCAACCCATATATTTCCCACTGTTTACTTGGGGACACCCAGCATATAATAGAGACCAGTGAATGGAATAATTTGTATTCATATTATATTATGTGACACATTTTGTGTAACTCTGTTAAATCAGAAGTCCTATGTAACATCAATTGTTGTTAGATAAATATATTTGATATTAAACACTGCACTTTCCACATATACAGTGTTGAAAAGAAGATGGTCAGAATGTACTAGTCTGATAAGCTCTAAGCACTAGTCCTTCACTCAAATATATTGCAGCAATTCAAACAGCTCAAATGAAATCCGCAAAATATATGATGAGAGCTCAAAATATTTCACAATACTTTGTGCTTGAGTACTAAAATAACCCCAGTTGTCTCTACGTTTGACCATTTATCTAAAGGTAGCCATTTTTAGACTCTCAGAACGTAAATCTGATACTGTGGGACCCATAGAGGTGTCACGTACCACAGCACCTACATTGGAACCTCATTTTGTAAACTGCAGCAGAACACTCTCACATAATGTGACAATATGCAATACTTTCTCTTAATCAATATAATTTATCCTACAACATTTCCCTCAAAACATGGGAAATGGCAATTCTGAGCAACAATAGAGTGAGTATTTTCTACTACGGTCTGACTATTCACTAAACACATAAATTCTCCTCTTCAGTTGCAATCTGCCTGGAGCATCTGGATGATCTCCGGTACTTCAGCAAGTGACAAAGCTAAAAATGGCAGAGGAAATAATGAATGAAACACAGCTGAAGGTCGGCCTGCATACACTTGTCCCTGGAAGTGGCTGCTGGAGGAGACAGTTCAGAAGTTTCCAGGAGTAGTCAAATGTGGGAAAAGCAGATGGTTTCTCAGAACAGAGACCTTGCCTTATATTATAATTGCACAAACCTACATGAAATGGTTACAACAAGTAAACATTTCTCAAGAGCTCTGCCATTTCTGATTATTATCTCAATCTAAAGGGAACACCGAGTTTTCGCTGTTAAAAGTGTTCATAACCTCCTTGAATGGTCCTGACCCTCCCCTTCATCAGATTGCTTTTACACCAGCAGTGTTTAGTTCAGCATCATGCTTCTACAGATTTCAATTATTTCTTTTCAAGATCCCTCTGTGCTCGAGAGATTAAAAGAAAGGAGTATAAACACGCAATTATAATGCTGGACGAATGAGACCTGTTTCAATATTTCGGCCCAAATGACCCTTCATTGCAATTGTTCCAGTGAATGAACTGCTTCTTAATGTTTGTTAAATGCCACTGATTGAAGATCATATCTGAAACTGTATATAACAGACTGTGAAAATGATTTAATGTTTCAAAACTATCTGGGACTCTTACCGCGGCTGACTTTCTCAAATCGATTTTTGACATAGTAATTCAAAGTTATGTGCTAAAACTGTATTATGCCACTTGCTCTGGAGTGTGCCATTGTTCACTGGTTCTGCTGCGTGCTCTCAGACGATGACACAGACCAGATCTCATCAGCTACACAATTTTCTGCGCAACAGGGAGATTTTAAAAACAAAGAAATTGAAGATGAACAAGAATCAAAAGAGACAAAGCGGGTGGAAGGCATTATTTAGCCCTGAAGATAACAACAGCAGCAAAGATTTAGATGTCAGATAAGCTGCTATCACAGTTGATCTGGATTCATAAAAGATAGCTACGACTGGCTGAAACACAATATGAAAGACCTGATTGTATTCACTTGTCCATTTGGGCAGAACAAGAATGAGTTTGCTGAAGTCTATTAATGTTAACATTACTGAAATGGGAGCTTGGATTCACATCCCTGCTTCTAACAATGTGTACACTTCACCTTATATATCTTTCCCTCAGAGTTATCACAGCCCTTTTTTTTTTGCATCTGATTCTTAGCAGATACTTCTATAATTATGTTTGCAAACAGAGAATCAATATGAAATCATTGTTCTTTTTAAAAAGTATTCAATCAAACCAAGATGTGAGACATCCACCATAAATGAGTTTTGTCCTACTGCAGTAGATTTTATCCTGCTGTACGGGCTATTTATTTTGCTCGCCGTTTCACATTCATAGTGACAACATGAACAATTTTTTTATTAACTGTGGTGGTAAAGACCCCAGCACAATTCTATGAGATTAAAGAGACTTAGATGGGAAGGCAAACTTAAATCTATGAGGTAAAGTTGCTTGTCCAACAGTTGACAACATCAGAGTAACTCCACAAGAGGCTTGGATCTGAATTGGAGAGCCCTCTCCAAATACCTTTTTCTCCCTTTTCATATCAGACTTGACTTTTTCCCCCTCACCCTATTTGTAAATAGGGGAATATGAATTTTCAGTCTTCAAAGTAGCTCAAAAGTACCCTGGATTATATGAATTTAGAAAAAAACAATCTTCTAAAAAACAGACTTGATCTAAGACTGAATTCCTCTCACAATTAATAGCTACAATAATAAAACAATATCACATCAGTTTACAGATATGCAGTGCCTGTAATTCCTCATGAAGAATAGTTTGCATGTTAAACTATTTTCACATATCTGGTTCTCTATACAGAAGACAATGTGATGTGATGACATAAAAGTTTTATTACAACAAATTTGAAATAGCCAAGTGAATTACGCTGGCCAGGCCAAACTTCTTCCAATAAAAAGCTTTATAACTCCATCCTGTATTTTGCTTAAGCCTCACATTTTATAGAAAAGCTATTTTAGAATTTTCTTTATTGAGTCTTTAAAAAATGTATTGGCACCATAATTTGTATTTCTATGCCTGTGAAACCCAGGCTACCTTCGTATCAAGCATCTAACTATACTGTCAATAAAAAAGAAAGAAAAAAAAAAAGAGGCATTGATTTTTTTTAAGACCTTTAGAAAATACTTAAAACCATTTAGGCCCAATTCTATGCTATCTTTCTGGTGTAAATAGAGAAGTAATTCCTCTCATGTCAACACAAAGATACTTAGGAAAAATGGGAAACAGAGAAGGATCAGTCCTTTTTAATATAAATCAAAATGTCACTCCTGTTTTAAGGTTCAATATTTCATCATCTGCCAGGTTTCTAAATAAATGCTGCATAACACTTGATGTATCTGAAAAGCTGAAATCCCAGCTCTCCAGTGAAAGAGAAAGCCTATTTCTAACCCTGACAATTCTCAGAAGATTGAACCTTAAAATTATCAGTAGAACAGAGCAGAATACTGCATGAATAGAACTTTTAGCAATATAATTGCCAAGCTCTACTTTTGGAAGACCCATGACTGGGAAAAGAAGAGGGGATAGAGGGAAAGTGGTGGGTGAAAAAGGCTAAGAAAAACCCCCACCACCATCACCCCATATTAAAAGGTCAGGAGATATGGTTTGAAAATCTGAATTATATTTGTGCACGTACATATGTGATACTTTTTAATAAAGAAAGTACACTGGGAGATAATTATGTAGAAATGTGTAGGCTTTTAGATGTAACATTACATTCATTGGGGTTTCTTGGTGTTCAGGTACTAAAATATGCAAAGTGTTCTAGAGAGATAACTGTACATTATGGCAAAAGAACGAATTGAACAGAAGGAAAAGAAGGTAGAAAATAGAATTTATTTAATCTTCCTTTGATATTATTTCTTTTTTACTGGCTAATATTTTACATGTAGTTATACATACTTGTTCAAATGAGTTTTAGACACATTTGTGTCATTGATATCATTTATATCCCCATGCATTTATATCAGTGCTGGATTGGAGTAGTTTTTTTAGTTTCTTTTTTGAGGATCATGGGAAAAAAAGTATTTTGATCAGCCTACATCCTGGAGGACTTAATTTGTGGTAGATCTTCCAGGGAATAATTCTTCACCTTTTCATGTATTTTCCACCCTGACACTTAAAAATTACAGAGGACAACAACTTTGACTGGTGTACATCTTGAAAGACAAACAACCATGTAATTTCTGCTAGTGAAACTCACTCACAGGATTGCACAGATATTTCAGAGGATCTGTGCCTCAGAGAAGGCACAGCCAAGCAGTTTGTACCAATAAACTTGCAGCAGTGGGTAAAGGTTTTCAGGCTCTACTATCAAATGTGCAGCCTCTGTAAACAGCCCTTTTTTTGCAATATTTTCCATTCCACATACCTTTGCTTAAACCAGCAAGAGCAAATAGGTTCACCATGTAAATAAAGGCAGTATATAGAATTTTAATTTGAAACCCACACCTACATTAAAAAATATGGCTTGGGGAGGTCCAGAACATCTCTTGTCCTAAAGGTAGAACCACTTCATTGTCCTGTGGAGCCATAGCATTATTACGCTGTAAATTACTGTATATACATGCATTGTTCTCCATAGTGTTTCACCTTATTTTTTTTATATCATGAGGCCTCAGAGTTTTCATTACATCATTCTGTCTGTAGCCTAGCACCTTTATTTCAATAAGAAACACGTAAGACGGGGCATAAATACCTTGAATCCTACAAATAAATGAAGTTGAGAAGACACTGGCAGCAGCTGGAGTGACCCAGCACACCCCTGGTCAAACTCCTGAAACTGAGGTCACATCAGGTTCTCCAAAACACAGGATTCAATGTTTCAGGCATGTGACAAAATTGAAATCAAGACATCTTGATTCCAGGCTCTATTAGAGTCTTGATTTCGGTGTCACTCTGATGTCTATGGGCATGGCTATGTGATCTAGTACGGGCCACTGCCTATACAGCTGTATTCCACACATGGCAGCAATACAGCCTCATTATTCTAGTGCTAAGCACACAGTAAAATGCCGTATGGAAGCACTACAAAGCAAGGTATATATCATCACGCCAATACTGCACGCTATGCCAAAAAAAAAAAACAAACCAAAAAAACAAAACCCCCACATATTTAAAATGCCTTCATTTAAATATCTAAGACCCTATCTCTCAGAAAAGAGGATCCCTGCCTTTTAATTTGTTAGGCTACCTCTAAGATATTTCTTCATGCACGAGTAAATTTATTAATCTAGATAAAGATGATCTAAGCTCTTCATTAACTCCAGATGAAATGCATATATCTACATCAGTGCAGAAGAAAAAACAGACACTAGTCAAAGACTGCAACAACTTTAAAAAAAAAAAAGATGACCAGTTAATGAAATAAAAACGTTTATAATTTGCCATTGGGCACAACATTACGTATCTATATATGTTGTATACATGCATGTGGAAAAGATTTGTGAGAGCAGGCTCTGAAACTGACAATCATAGAATCATAGAATCATTGAATGGTTAGAGTTGGAAAGGACCTGTAAGATCATTGAGTTCCAGCCCCCCTGCCATGGGCAGGGACACCTCCCGCTAAATCAGGTTGCTCAAAGCCCCATCCAGCCTGGCCTTGAACACTTCCAGGGACGGTGCATCCACAGCTTATCTGGGCAACCTGTTCCACTGTCTCACCACCCTCACAGGAAATAATTTTTTTCTAATATTTAATCTAAATTTCCCCTCTTCCAACTTAAAAACCAATACCCCTTGTCCTATCACTAGACTTCCTGACAAAGAGTCCCTCCCCAGCTCTCCTGTAGCTCCCTACAGATACTGAAAGGCTGCTATCAGGTCTCTCCGGAGCCTTCTCTTCTCCAGGCTGAACAGCCCCAGCTCTCTCAGCCTGTCCTCGTATGAGAGGTGCTCCATCCCTCTAATCATCTTCGTGGCCCTCTGCTGGACCCATTCCCAGAGTTCTGTCCTTTCTATGTTGAAGACTCCACAGCTGGATCCAGGACTCCAGGTGGGGCCTTACAAGCACAGAACAGAGGGGGAGAATCACCTCCCCCAACTTGCTGGTCACGCTTCTTTTGATGGAATGAAGACTCTGTGTTCACACTGAACAAGCAGATAACAAGTAGTTACATCAGATCAGTTTTTCTCGGGATAAAGGTAGAAAAGAACTCCTGAGAATTCAGGTCAGACAATATATGTTTTTGTGTCGAGTGCAACATATGCAATTAGCGGTACCAGCGGACACAGTATTGGCAGCTTCAGATGACTATTGCAAATGCGAACTGTGGAGCGCCCCAAGTCCTCACTGATTATGAATTCAGCAGTACAAGCTACTTAACAAAATAAAAGCAAAATCTAAAAAAAAAAAAAAAAGGAAAATATCATCACATAAACAAGCTAAAACTTTTTATTGTTGATCAGAAGTGCACTAATTCAAATGAAAATGTTTTATATTACAGGCACTAAAAGAAAACTATTAATATCCTGGAGATTTTTCTGCAGTAACAAACTCAGCCACAAAAATCACATAACGCATCTGGTTTGTTGCTAGCTCTTAAACTAATAAATCAACTGTCACATAATTGTAACTTCCACCTGAACGACAGCTCCAATTAATTTTGTATTGGTTCCCAGTGCAGAGGTGAGGTCAAGGTACCTTTTGGCTGCATTCCTAAATTTAAACACTAGACAATCTCATCCTTCTGGTTAAAAGTAATCAATATTAGCAATTTATCATAATTTGCTTTGCAGTGCACACTTGTGTTGTTTAATCAAGTGTCCTGCCTGGTTTGTTTGTTCACAGTTGCGTGAAAGGCATCCACGGAGCATGCCCAATACATTTTCCTTTCCTCGCAGCATCATTGCAGTGCCTGTTGCCCCTTGATTCATGCTCTGAGTGAGTTGCTGGATGACTTGTGTAGATAGGCAGCGACTAGAAATGAGACACTGCTCTAAAGATCTCATGATAAATGAAGTATTCTCGGCAACAGGTTTCTGGGTCAAAAAAAAACCCACCTGAAACCCATCATCAAAAATAAAACCTAGGAGTTTGATTAGAAACTTCCATATCTTAAATGCAGATCGATCTTCAATGAGATTTAACAGTAGAAGAGCAGAGGCTGCCAAAGTTATCTGCTATGTCCTTTTATAGTCAAAGTGCAAATACAATATTTCTTGTTAGAAGATATTCAGTTCACCGTAATGGAGTATGTAGACTCTTTAAGGCTCAGGAAAGCAGCTGGCTCAGCTCTTTAAAGAAATAGTTAAAGGGTATGATTTCCAACTCGGGAATTCAACTATCTGTGCCCCAGCTTAGGGTGAGAGAGTTAGATGAGGAACAGTATGAGCTATTTCACCTTGTTTCTCTTGAAGAAGTGCCCCAAAAGAAGGTCTATATCAGGGACAGCTGAGTTGCACAGTCGGACATGCTCTGGAATGCCATCCAGTTTGAAGTTGCCCAGAGAAGTTGTGGATGCCCCATCCCTGGAGGTGTTCAAGGCCAGGCTGAATAGGGCTTTGAGCAACCTGGTCTAGTGAGAGGTGACCCTGCCTATGGCAAGGGGGTTGGAACTAGGTGATTTTTAAGGTCCCTTCCAACTCTAACCATTCTACAATTCTATGAAGTCTTGCTGGAGGATGGTAATTCTCTTCTCTGGTTGGAATCTGAAGCATGGGAAAAGGGAGGAGGTTGGATGCTTTGGTATTGCTCCAATATGAAGTCTGGAGATAGGTAGGATGTATCCCTATATCTAGGAGCTGGGAAGAATAACTACGAGGCTCAGTTAAAAAGGGAAGTATTTAAAAGATGTGTAAATGTAGTGTTGAGGGACATGGTTTAGTGATAACTTGACAGTGCTAGGTTAACAGCTGGACTTGATAATCTTAAAGGTCCCTTCCAATGAAAACAATTATATGATTCTATGGTTCTCTATAGGTAGGAAGACTTCTTGGGTGAAGCAATTCTGTCCGAACTAACTGAAGAGACATCAGCTTCCAGCAGAATTGTTGTTACCCTATTGTATGAAAGGCAGTCTTGCATGATCTTTTATTGTTAATCTGTTGAATATAATTTGATTGAAGTCTTTGTTTATTAGAGTGGCAGTAGGCATCTTTGTCTGTGTCCTAAAGGAAGAGTAGGCTGGATTCACTCAGCTGAGACCTCAATAACCGAGGTTTTGTAGGGGAATCAAAGCTATTTTTTTAGGGCACTATGCAGTGTAGTGTTTTGTCTTGCATTGAGTGCTGTGCTACATGCCCAGGAACTGAGGCAGCTGCAGTGGTGGAGGATGGCATTTCCAAAACTATCTTGTGGTGTGAATTGGTTTCTCTACCACAGTAGCACCAACAACAGTGGTCATGGAGTTATGTCACTACAAAATACCCCCTAAAAATGTGATTGTACCTCCATGATGGGGAACTGTTGTTACTGTAATCCAGATTGCAGGTGCAGTCCTCAAGCAAGCTAAAGCAGTGGACCAAGAGAAGCAGGGAGCAAAAATGTTAGCAGGAACTCATCAAAATCCAGCTTTTACTACATTTTTAGCTGAAATTTTATATTTTCCCTGTTTGTCACTGTATCTTTCTCTAGGCTGTATTTCTGGTGTGGGGGTTGCTGTTGGAGTTTTTTCTTAACTCTCTTGTGGATTTCGAAGGCAAAGTTGGTTTCACATGTTTGAGAATGTAGGAGTTAAAAATATAAAAAAACATCCATAGGTACCACTCTAGTTTATGCATCCCTCTCTGAAGGCATTTTTCCAAGTTTCCTACTATTCCCTTGATTTAGAGGAGGATGATTGCCCATGGCACTGTGCCAACAATGTGTTGAGTCTGAAAGCCACCCAAGGTCAATACGGTTTTATTCTGGAAAACATATATGCTATTTTTACCCTCTAAAGCTACTTTGCACAAACTACTAATACTACAAGTTAGAGTAGATAGTCTGCAAAGTATCTGTGAGCATTGGAGGAGAAATGGCTTTACTAAAAGAAGTGTAATGTAGCAGATCAACATGGTGAAAGTTTGCTTTCATTAAGTTATGTGACTGTTTATTACCTGCTGTAAAAACTACAGTAAAACCAAAACAAAGCATCAGCTATAGCTCTAGCTGGGAACTAGAAAAAATAATAATTTGCAGGACAGTGCACTTAAATCTTTCCATTCCATCATTTGTCACTCAGTTCCCAAGCTACTGTACATCATTTGACTTCTTTTGGCTGCATCTCTAAATGAATTTTAGAAAAAAAAATAATTCCAGAATTTCTAGGTTTATCATACCTGTTGAAAGCTTTACAAAATATACTACTAATGTCAACACTTTGGGGAAATTCATGGTTTATGTGTCGGAGCAGAACTTGTAGCAACCCGCCATTTTCCATTACAACTACATGATGTCTCTAAAACCAGGGGTAATGTGAAGATATTAACCCTCCTCAAGGTATGACTCCTCAAGACAATAAATTGGATGAAGTGCATGTAAAAATATGACATCTGAGTCCATCTAAATGGGCTGGAGAATGGAAAAATCCTCTCATTAAAGCGTGAGGGAATGCATTTTATATAATATATATATTAGACCTCAAAAAACGTTGAGGTTAAGCAACGCAAAGAAAGCTCAGAATTATTCACAAATGAAAAAAAAAAAAATCAAAAAAACAACCCAAGACAGGAATATAAGGATGTTTTTACAGATTAGGCTTCTATTTCATTACAAGATTAGCTGAGAAAACCCAACACTGTATCTATGAGAAAGAGATAGCATCCATGATTTGAAGGAATAACCACTTGCATAAAGCAAAATTAGAGATTGTTTGTTGGATTGTGGTCACAGCCACTGAAGACTTCACAGTAGTGAGGAAATTAAGGCAGGGAACTGCAGGCAAGGAGCTTATTATTTTGTTCTGATCTGTACATCTTTTCTGATACCTTTAAAATAAATAAGAGCTTTGAGTAGAAAACTTGACAAAATCTTTCTCTCTGTTTCACTTCAGCCATTCAGAGTTGAAGAGGAAACCAAAGCATGCAGAGTCTTGGAGATTTAGTAAAACTCCTGTCCAGACTCTGTGGTCATTTCTGGGAATGATTCTTTTGTGGGCTGGGGGACAGCATTCCAGTTCCATGCAGAAGTAGCATCCTGAGTTTCTACCTCTCAAAAAAGCCACAGAACAGCCAAAGATGATCACTAGAACTTGCTGAAATCCAGATAATATAATAGCTACAAACACAATGGACTGAGTCCCAAACACAGCATTCTGATCAGCCTACATTCTGGAGGACTTAATCTGTGGTAGATCTTCCAGGGAATAATTCTTCACCTTTTCATGTATTATCCACCCTGGCACTTAAAACCTGCAGAGGAGACCCACTTTGACTGGTGTACATCTTGAAAGACAAACAACCATGTAATTTCTGCTAGTGAAACTCACTCACAGGATTGCACAGATATTTCAGAGGATCTGTGCCTCAGAGAGGGTACAGCCAAGCAGTTTGTACCAACAAACCTGCAGTAGTGGGTAAAGGTTTTCAGGCTGTACTAACAAAGGAGCAGCCTCTGTAAACTGCCTTTTTTTGCAATATTTTCCATTCCACATAACTTTGCTTAAACCAGTAAGATCAAATAGATTCACCACAGAAATAAAACAGGGCAGCATTTATAATTTTAATTTGAAACCCACACCTACATTCGAAAATGGAGACGCAATCTGGAATTGTGGACTTTTTCAATCTGCACAAAAATTAGCGTATAAAGCCATTTTCCTTTGCAGTTGCTTTTCTCTTTATAGATATAGGACATGTCTGAAGCCAAGTGAGAGTTTTTCCATTTCAGTGGGCTTTAGATTATATCCATAATACACAGAGGGAGCACATTCACTTTATAATAGGGCGATAAAAACTGCATCTGCAGAGCAAGATGACAGGGTACAACTGCTGAAATCTTTGTGCAAAAAAATGCATATTATACTCTTTTCACTACTACTTCATGATTCTTATAACCAGAACTGCAGATGATGTGGAAAAGGCATTGTTTTCGCTGAGGACAAAGTAATTCTAAATATAAAAACAGAAGACAATAGCTTTACAAAATATTAAAGATATCCTATACTAGATCCAAGAAGAAAGATAAGTTCATTAATTTCTCCCTGTAGATATGTTTCTTCCTCTAGGTTTGAACACTAAATCACAGGATTCTCAAACCGAGGCTGCATCTTATTATTAACAATCAGGGGAACATGAAATACAGTGGATTCCTGTACCAAACCACTCAGCTGTGTTTCTGTCTGAGCCATTAACCGGCTGAACATGATTGTATTATTAATATTAGATATTTCTCTCAATGTCGCTTACAGCCCTAAGAAATAAATTGCACCATACAGGTTGCTAAGAACTTCAGTGTTTTGGAGGTGAAAATCTTATTGAAGGAAAGTGTTGTAGAAAACACAGGAAGAAATTTGGAAGCAAATGCAAAAGATTAGTTACTGGGTAAGCAGAGGGAAGCTATTTCAGAAGGCACATTATTGGGGGACTGAAAAACTCAACCTTCTGAAATGAAGATTCAAGCAGAGTGAAATACACTTTTACTTTTGTTCTAATTATTCCTCAAATTCATGTACGGAGTATTTGTCAAGTGAATAATGGGATGTAAACATTTCTTTAAATTTAAAGTTACTTAGAGTTTCTGAGCCCGTGTTGTTAAACGTACTGGGTTGCCAGATCATCTCTTCAAATCATATCCTTGATCATCAAATCCATAAACCTCTGATTTGCTTAAGAGTTTATCCTTATCCTCTCATTCTTTAATATTTTTTTTGTGTTTGGTGTGGTTTTGTTCAACCTTCTTTTTACATTTCCAAGACCTACCTGTGAGGGAAGGCTACCTGGTGTAGAGAAAAGCTGCCCTGTTGAACCACAGTTGATAGAGACCTTGCCTTTGGGGATGCAGCTGCATCCCCACGTGCAGTGATGCTGCCTCTTCTGGGCACTGCAGTATGATGCTGCAGCATTTTCCTTCTCAAATGGGAACATGGACAGAAAACTGATCCTTCTTCTCTCTGAAGGTCTCTCCATCTTGGTACTGAGGGCAAAATTCCCTTAGGACACAGGTGTTTGTATAAATGATTTTTACAACACTTAAATACCATTTATAGCTCATGGTCTGTATTTGTCTTCAGGATATTTATTTGTGTGCAGGAATTTATTTGCTTGTGTTCATTTTAAAAAGCTTCTGTATCTGCATTTTCTGACTTTCTCCCTTTTCTTTGACAATTCTTAAAACCATGTCGTTAAACTTACTGAATGCACTAATTGTTTAAGAAAAAGTTCTTACACCAAGTCTGAGATCCAATTTAATATTTTCATTCCCTCTTTATCCCCTCTTTCTTACTATTTACATTCTAGTGCTGACCTCAAGCAGTCTGGATGGATTTTTCTTTGAGCTCCACGTGGCTTTCCTTTGTACTGCTGGGCAAGTATGAAATTTAACAGCTACTTCTAGTCCCTCACATATAAAAATTGCTTTTATACAAGAACCTAAGATTTTCCAGATCCTGACTTTGCCTGGTTTTTTGGCCTTTAATTCTAGTGTTTCACTGCAAAATGAGACCCGTAAGTCTTGATGATGACATAAAAAACATTTAAGCATCGCATCAATTGCTTTCCAGAATGCTCTCAGTTTGACATCAGCCCCACACTTGAAAGTAGTTCTCAGTGACAGTTTAGCAGCAGCTAAAACCTGCCAAAAGCCAAACTGATGGCGTAAGTGAGAACTTCAAGGAAAAGTGACAGGGTCTGTAATAAGATCTGGGACTAGTGTAAAACAGTGGGTCTAAACTATTTCAGGATCAGAACTGAGCTGTTCAATTCATAGATAATTGCCAAAAAAAAGAATCTAAAACTGAAGAAAACAACACCAAACCATCCTAAATTAACTTTAAGCCCTATTCTTACACAGGAATGATGGGGATATTTATACTATTTCAGATTTCCTCCTTGCTTACTAGTAAGCCTCCTGGAAGTTGCCTCTTAAAACTCAGTAAGGCAGATGTCCTGGAAATGAATGGTGAAAAGTAAAATAAAGGAAAATACATGCACTCTGTCTGGCTCTTAATACCACGTAGCTAGTAATGACCAATTCTTTCAACTCAATATGAAAAAAAAAAAAAAATCACCAAAAAGATGAAACAAGAGAAATCAAGAGACTTGAAATCTTATGCAGATTTTGTCTCTGTCTCCTTTGGGAAAATTAGGTGCCACCTTTTCAAAACATGGAACAACTTCGATGAAGAAATATCACTGTACGAGTATCCCACATCATTTTCCCTTGGAGTACTTAGGAATTCCCTGGGAACACCGGACAGTGCTGCAACAGAGTATAGAATCATTGAATGGTTAGAGTTGGAAGGGACCGTAAAGATAATCCAGTTCCAAGCCACTACAATGTACAGGGACGCCTCCCACTAGACCAGGTTGCTCAAAGCCCCATCCAGCCTGGCCTTGAACACATCCAGTGATGGGACATCCACAGCTTCTCTGGGCAACATGTTCCAGTGCCTCACCACCCTCACACGAAAGAATTTCTTCCTAATATCTCATCTAAATCTCCCCTCTTCCAATTT
>VXBW01002565.1:1425764-1437472 GCA_013400375.1 Thinocorus orbignyianus
TCTTCAAATCAAAATGAAAAAAAAAAAAAAAATCACCATAAAGATGAAACAAGAGAAATCAAGAGACTTGAAATCTTATGCAGATTTTGTCTCTGTCTGCTTTGGGAAAATTATGTGCCACCTTTTCAAAACATGGAACAACTTCGATGAAGAAATATCACTGTACGAGTATCCCACATCATTTTCCCTTGGAGTACTTAGGAATTCCCTGGGAACACCGGACAGTGCTGCAACAGAGTATAGAATCATTGAATGGTTAGAGTTGGAAGGGACCGTAAAGATAATCCAGTTCCAAGCCACTACAATGTACAGGGACGCCTCCCACTAGACCAGGTTGCTCAAAGCCCCATCCAGCCTGGCCTTGAACACATCCAGTGATGGGACATCCACAGCTTCTCTGGGCAACATGTTCCAGTGCCTCACCACCCTCACACGAAAGAATTTCTTCCTAATATCTCATCTAAATCTCCCCTCTTCCAATTTAAAAACATGCCCCCTTGTCCTATCACTACACTTCCTGACAAAGAGTCCCTCTCCAGCAATCCTGTAGGCTCCCTTCAGATACTGGAAGGCTGCTAGAACGTCCCCTCAGAATCTTCTCTTCTCCAGGCTGAACAGTCCCAGCTCTCTCAATCTATCTTCACAAGAGATCTTCACAAGCCCTCTGATCATCTTTGTGGCCCTCCACTAGACTTGTTCCAGCAGTTCCATGTCTTTTCTATGTTGAGGACTCCAGAGCTGGACACTACTCCAGGTGGGGTCTCTCACGAGCACAGAGTAGAGGGGGAGAATGCACAGGTTGCATGTGACTGCAGTTGCTTTTCAGAGCAAAGTAGCAAGTTATTCGTCTGCTGCTGTTTTTAAAGAAGTTTTGTGTTGCAGAAACGGCTCTGCGGGAAGTGTGATTTATCCTGTGGCTGTATGAATTCTTCTCTGCTGGATTCACTCTGGGCTGGGTGGGAACCTGCAGTGCTTGCTGCAGCACAGACAAATATATGCTTCACAGTGATGTTGCTGCATTAATGATTTATATATGAAATTTAGGATATACATGAATGAAATTTGTAACAAACATGAATAAAGCTGCTCAAAGAAAATGATAATTCTTATAGACTTGTGAGGTTGCCTTTAGGGAAACACACAATATATTCAGGAGACATAGTTTCTTGGATGTTTAAGGCCACTAGCTTGTTCACTGTCCAAATCAACTAATTGTCCAGGACAGTGAAACAGATTTGCCATGACAGGCTAAAAGATAATAACTTGTTTACTAAAGTTTGGAAGTTTACATTGAATGAATTGCCAGATGAATAAGAAATAAATCAGGCAGGAAGAGCTTATTATGGTGTGATGGATGCCTCCTGTAGGGCATAGGCACCATCGTTTGGAAAAGTGCTGTCTTCAGGGTTTATGAGAGCTTGGAAAAAAGACATCTAAAGATAGGTTTTATGCCATAGTCAGCATGCCTGGCAGTCAGGCACGTACAAAGCTTTATAACTGGAAGACTTCTCAGTTTGTCCCCAGGTGCTGAAATAGTAGCAAATCCCTGGATAAATGTATTTGCCAGTGGCAGCAACTTTTTTATTCATTTTCATAACTCTTCCCGAGGTGCTAAGTTCCTGTAAGTGTTGCACATAACTTCTGGTCAGCTTTTCTGTCAACCCGTTCAGTATCACTGAAATCTTATGCCATGTGTCGTGACTCTTCAGTTTCCGGAAAGACTGAGCTGTGATAAGTGATCATGGTGCCTATTGCAACAATTAAAATTAAAATTGAGAAGCTGCCAGAGAAGTCATTATCTATAATTTCTTTTACCTGACCAAAGTGGTAGGACTCTACCAGGGTAACCTGATATTTTGCGAATACGTTTTTAAAGATCGTGGAGGACTTCCTGATATAATTTTAAACAAAACAAACAAACAATCAAACTAAGTAATTCTTTTTAAATATCTGACTCAAAGGGAGACAGACACATGGAAATAAGGTTCCTCACAAATTATTTTCCTTATATCACTCTGATCTCCAGCCCCACGACAGTCTTAGGATGTCAGAACCTGAACACCTTTGCAGTAGGTTTCTGGTTCCTACTATATAGGTATATAAAGGCAAGGAATATTGCATAATTACATCTATGTATCTGAAAATTGGGAATTATTCACTACATTGAAGCTGAAGGATCTAACTTAGCTGCTCTACCTGCCTAATATTCCTACAGTTTATAGTCAACAGAAGATTCAGTGTCCAAAATTTAGCTTGACAAATTGCTTTGGTAGAACCTACTTCTCTTCACCAGGAAGATGAAGCTCAGGGAGATAAGTCAGCTGAATTACCTGGCTAAATTGGTCACCTAGAGGAGGCTGAATATGCCTCTAGGAGATTTTGTCAAATCAACAGTGATAAAAGCCAACAGCAAAACAGATAACAGGCATTGAACTGTGGGTTAACACAGGCAATTGGGGGACCCCCTAGTCCAGCCTTCCAGGACTAGTCCCAACACTATGTCGGTTAAGCATGTTTCCATCAAACCAAGCCTTGAAAATATCCAATAACAATGATTCCACAGCAGAAACCCTGTATCATGTTGAGAAGATATACATACTGGGAGTGATGTACAATTTGTCTGTACGTTTTTCCAAAAAAATGGCAGTCGTTGCTAGTCTGAAACAATTGCAGGTCCTGCTAAAAAATGCAGAAATAAATCTCAGGGCAAAGAACCAAAAAACAGTGAAATCAGTAAAGAAATTATTAGAGAATTTTTGTGAAAATATTTGTAATGAAGATGAGTGAAAGAGAAAAAAATGTATGTTTCTTTTCTGGCTGCCAACACTTAGGAAGTTAACTAAACTTTTAGAGCCAGAATACTTTAATTCTCATATATTTTAAAGTTAACATCATGGTCTGGTAGAGTCACACATTTGTACAATAACTCTTTACTCTGTTAGAAAAGATTGCCTCCAGTCACTGTATGTACTGAAAATGTAATAGGAAAATATAGGGTGGTAAAAAATTAATTTTGGGAACATTAAATATCCATATACTTTAGTGAGGATCCACTTTCTTCATCATTTTGATTATAAGGTTCCCTAAGCATTTGATGAATGCCTCTAAGCAGAAACATGGTTTTCAGAACGACATATGATTCACCATTGTACTTGAACAATTTCTTTTTTAATTTGAGCTCAAATGCAGTAGCTGAGTATGCTCCTGTCCTATCTCTGTATTAAATGTCCTCTCCCTTCCTTATAGCCTCATTATAAGAAAGTGAGAGGCATTTTCTAAACTGCCTTTTCTAAAATACTTAGGGAAAGTCTGAAGCAAGCTTTCAATACAGTCTCCCTGAAACTTGACCACATTCTTTACAAAGATAAAAGTAGAGATAAAAACATCTCTTGCCTTATGAAGTGACTTTACTTACCAGTGTGCATTTTCAGGGAATGCTGTGGATGTTTCTTTATGTGTTTAGTTTTGCAACACCCAGAGTTACTGGCTGTCAGTTGAAATACATAACTGAAACTAAAATATATGCAGTAGCTATGAGAAAAACACTGTTTTTATTTATTTTGTTTTGTTGTATATAGTTTAAGATTCTCATACATTCTATACTTGAAGATTTTCAGAAATGCTTCTTTACTGTTTACTCTTAAAAACAGTTGATACTGTAGTTGTACTTTGGATGGGTCAAACTTGTGAGGCATCTTCAGACACTTTGTAAGAGTAGAGAACTGGAAGGGCAATAAACATGATGTCAAGATGAGGTTAAAAAAAAAATAATTTCATTTTCCTTTTTGGAAAATGTGGGTTTTTTAATGAATGGTTTAAATTGAGTATTATGCTAATGCTGGTTTCACTTAAAAAAAAAAAAAAAGTCAAATTAAATATTTCACTAATGCAGATTGTTTTATGCTGTTAGAACAGAATCATCAATGCTTATGTCCTCATGTTCAGTGAGCTAAGAGAAACTTGCCCTGCTTTTTCACTTCAAGGCCAGGCTGGATGGGACTTTGAGCAACCTGATCTAATGGGAGGTGTCCCTGCCCATGGCAGGGGGCTTGGAACTGGGTGATCTTTAAGGTCCCTTCCAACTCTAACTATCCTATGATTCTATGACAAAAATTATTCCTGCATTCAGTCCCATCTTCATGAACATGTTCCCATTACTTTCTATGAGCAGGCAGAGGCTAGTTCAGGCTTCTCACTGAAGTGACCAGAACGTGTGTAATTAACACAAAACTACGCATAAGCTAAAAAAAATCAGCACTCTGATATTGCTGTAAATTATCCATCCATTCTGAGAAAGCTTATGATGTCTTTTCACTGTGCTCATGGAAGTCTGCAAAGCCACACTACAGTCTGGTGCTCAAAATATCCAGTTTGCAGATTTTGCAATACATAATTCAATGCTGTTTGCTATGTTCCCTGGGGGAAAAAAAAAAAAAAAAAGAAAAAAAAAAGAAAAAAAAAAGAGAAAGTCTTTAATTAATGCAGAGTATCTTTGAGAGACCCTTGTTTTTTACTGTAAGATCCTTTTATAAAGCTTTTTTCGAAGTGCAAAGTTTCATGTAGTCACTAAACATGGATTGCCTCATGGTTTTCAAGCCCATTGACTTAGATTATGGCAGCAAACAACATTCATTACAGTTCAGAGAGGAGTTCCGCATAGAGGCATTCAGACAGATTTATTCTGCACTCATTCAAACTTGAAATAAACCACATCGAGCACACACAAAGTAATATATTGTCTCCTCGTGGCTAAAGGTCACTGGTGCACCTCCATCAAGACATCTGAAGCAATCCTAACAAAGTTGTCATACTTTCAAGTCATATTTACTGGACCTAATCTTCTTTGAACCATGTCACTGCTGCTGGAATAAACAGGGACATGGTTGTCAAGGACTTTTAATTTTCAGTGACAGCTGTCAAAGGGTCTTTCTTAGACACCAGTCATATTTTAGATAAGAAAATAGAGTTTCAGGCTGCATGCTGGCCACAGAACATGAGCAGTTGTGATTGCATACAGTCTCATTTCCCCAGTTTAATTTGAAATTGCAAATGGTAAATTGGATTTTATGGTTCAAATAAGATAGAAACAGAGACCAATTATCTCCAGTTTATTTATTACTTTTATCAATCAGTGTTTATTTTATAAATCAACTGACATGTAGCTCAAAGCAGTGAGATTGGATTTTTTTTTTTTTAATAAGCTGAATCTCACATGCACTTTTAAAAAGAACAATGGACTACAACAAAACCAAAGCTATGCTATTCGGATGAAAGTTGGGTTGGTAGGGAACCCCAAAGGCAATGATTCATGGTGTGTGGAAATAAAGTGACAGATCCCCACTGACCTCAAAGGGTTTTGGTTTATGGTCATAGAAATGTTTCCATGAACCACAGGGAAGACACATAACACAGGATTTTGCTACAGGCTCGAAGGCTGGTATATGAAAAGAGGGAAAGCATAACACTTTAAAGTATGTTTCTCTTGAGCTCATTCATCTTCTAACCTTAACAAGGGAAATATAAGAAGTGGAGCCATGTGCAAATAAAAATCGGAAGAAAAGGAAAATTCATACAAGTTTATATAAAGCAGGCTTCTGAGATTTACAAAATTGAGGTTTTTATTCTCACCCTTCACCTTCTGCCTCTTCCAATTATTTTTTCTCCCTTGCAACCTACTACACCACTCTTAGATTTTCAAAGGAGCTACCAGTTTCTGAAGGATTCCAGAGATGCATCACAGAGGCAAAGATTTAGGAAATAGTAAAAGAGACCAATGGCAAAGGCCTGAAGGAATATTGGGCACAGCTACTTTTACAGCTCAGAGTTAATTGTTCTGGGAGAGGAGAAGCAGCATTATCCACAGGATCAGAGTGTTCCTCAGAGAATATCTTTAAAAAAAATTCTTCTTTCTACAGAAGACCTTCTTGGCTATGGCTCCACTGACCTTATGCTGGAGTGTGAACATATTCACCTTTGCATTCATTCCACAGCTTAGTTCTTCCCTTCACATTTTAATGAAAAAGTAGCTCTGAACCTCAAAGGCCTTGTGGAAACTCAGGTCTCCCAAGAGTCTCTCAGAAGTTACACTGCCCAGTCTAGAATACAAAAGAGACAGATCTCCTGACAGACGTGACTCATAATTTCTAAACCATGCTACAGGTTGATCAAGATGAAAATGTGCAGATAAGCAACTAAACAAAGTTGTACACTTGAAATGCAAGTTATAAATCCATCTTTAAAGGCAAAAGTATTCTTTAACACATAGAAATATACTAAAAGAAAAGCTTCTAAGTGCAAGTATAAAGGATATATGTTTTAGTTGACACATTGACTAAAACTGTAGTAAGAAAATCGAAATTCATTTTTGGTCTACTTTCCCCTGCAACAGTGCTTGCAAAGATCAGACAGAGACTTCAGTCCAGTAAGGGTCTGAGAGCACATTGTTGCACTTTTCATAAAAAAGAATGAAAAAACAAATAGTAAACAAAACCTACTCTTTTTTTTTTTTTTTTTTTTTTTTTTTTTTTTTTTTTTTTTTACAGGGATGTAGTTTTAGATTTCAGATCTTAGACTGATTTTCCTGTGTTAGAAAGAGCCCTCTCCATGGGTTAGATAATACAGATAATCCTGATTTAGGATTCTTGCACTCTCCTTCAAAGCCTCAACTATTAGACACTCTTTGGGACAAAATATGTGGCTAGAAGGAGGGTACAATTTGACAAAGGAAACTTTGATGATTAATTAGGAAGAACACCTGGAATTACCCATTTTATCTGATGTCAGTTGTCTGAAATTCAGTGTCCCATCCAGGCTAGTCACTCAGGCACTCAAAGTGAATAAAAAGTTAAAAACAATCTGGAGAGTTAATAATTTCATTCTGAAATTGGTATTTGACATGAACGGGATGAACTGTAATCTCTATGTGGCCATTTCTTTTGCTGCTATATAGAGAGTTCAACAACCAGGTTAGATCATATACCATGTATCATATCTCATGCATCCAAGGTGAGACAAGACCTGCTGAATACCAAAGAGATGCCCAGCACCTAGGGGTCAACTGATTAAAGTTTTTCTCTCTATTTATTTGTCCCTGCTTTCCTATATAGCTACTAAGCAGAAAAATCCCCGGGCTGCTTATTCTCTATGTCAGATTTAAAAGCATAGTTCTCATGTCTTCATAAGAGTCCCAAGCATTTATCACTGCAATAGTATCATCTCACAGTTCTAGTAATACGCTTAGGGGTTTTATAGATAAGCCATAATCATAATTTTCATTGCATTATGAGATTGATGGAAAGTACACATCATTGGGAGTTCTTAGGCCAGATGCAGAGACAATAAGATTAAGCACTTAATTCCCATTATATTAATTCCAAACAGGGGTTTTTTTTGTGATTGTAGTGCATAATCCTGTGGCTACTAGTAACACAAGTCTTTTGGCAAATCTCTCTTCTTAGTCTTCTGTCTTGATTTTGACAGAAGACAACTGCTAAGCCAATTTTGTAACAAAGAGCGAAGCAGCTGTTAATAATATGATAGCAGAAGACATGCTATTACAACCCACTTCAGTAAACTCCACTTTTTCAGAAGGTATATTTTGCTATTCGTTAGGTATTGTGGAGGAATGCATTTGACTGTATCAAGCTGATCCAGTCTCTTAGGACAAAGCTGAACTTCTCCCATTTAATTTCACAGGTGTCTTCATTCTGTGGGTTTCAATGAAATTCAGCTGTTTAGAGCACATATGTATTCAGAGACCCAAACCCAGGGTGTGTTCAGTGTTATTGAACCTATTAATGAAGGAAACCAGAGTCTCTTTGAAACCTAGATTAGCTCTTGCCTGAGGGAAGATGTCACTAACTCAAAGCTCCCATTTGCTTATCTTTTCATGGTTTTCCATTTTGTTTTGGGCTTTTTGTTTTGTTTTGTTTGTTTGCTTCAGTAAGATAACCTTCTCTCATATAAGGCTTTGATGTTTTACTGTTCGCACACAAGCACTAGCTGGAAGAAGGGAAGACAATATTTGCCTCTTGAATTGTTCCTATATTTTTAATAGTTTTATTATGATCAGAGGGTGAGGTTGCTGTTTGGTATGCAGGTCACCTCATGTTTTCAGTTCTTTCCGCAATTTTACTGGAACAATTTGGAGTAGATTTCCTCAGGAGGAAAGATAAAGACCCTTTTTAAGTCTTTTAAGAATGGTCTAAAGTATAATCTTTATGAAATCATTACACGTTATATTTGGTGACTAATTGACTGACTATGTCCGTATTTCTACATGACCAAAAAGGCTTCTGCATTTCAAAACTTTACACTACTTTGTAGATGAATGACATGAACCATACATTCTGCACACACCTCAAGTTGTGGGGGTTTTTTAACATTTTTAGAGCATTTTCCAGATAGGTGGGATGCAAATAACATATTAAGCTTCTCCTTCACCTTTACCTGAGCATATTTCAGAACAACTGGCAAGGAAAAACATATTTTATTTTCCTGGGACAGTCATGTTGAATTACTGTCACACAGCACCCCGATATAACACTTCAGGGTATTAAAAGGTAAAGAGGGCTCTTCAGCTATTCAAGGAAGTTTGGAAGCTGGCAATGAATAGGTCAGCAAGGAGAAGTATATTGCTGTGAGCTTCCATAACCAGGAGCTGTTTGGTATGCAGTATGCTGTAAAGGTGTCTGAAACTCAACGGATTCCCAGCAGATCTCCTACACTTGCTAATACAGGCAACCACTGTAATTACACTACTGAAAAGTGTAAGAGATACACTATTATACCTTTCTGATAGTGACCCTACAGAGTCGGTTTGTGAAGACAGAAAGAAAACTTCTGAGAAAGCACAGCGTAAATTAAGGGGTGTGAACTCAATCCTCCTGATTATATGAATTACTACTAATCACTTTTCACAAAGAATCATTGCACTGTTATAATAATTTTACAACATAACTGAAAAACAACTATAACTGTGTTAAAAGTACTTTAAAAGAATATAATTAAATCCACCAAGTCAAGCACTCAGAAATTACCATTTGTTGCTCTACTATAACTTTAGCCTCTTTGCACAAATAAGTCACAAGAGGTTTGTTTATGTGATCTCAACAACTTTTCCCCAGAAGCCCTGCCTTTATGCACACACAAGGTAGACAGCTCTCAATCAACACAGAGGCCTAAGCAACCTAAGATAACATTGAAATTGGCCTTGCTTTGAATTGGGAAATAGATCACATGACGCCGCAAGATTCATTTCTATTTAAATTATTCTTTCATTCTTTGTAGTACTTTTTCTCCATTTTTATTACTGATTATATAACTCCACATTTTAATATAAAGTAATAAAACACCATTTGGAATAACCAAGCTTCCTATGACGACAGCACTATCATTTCACTATTATAAATGGGAGACTGAAAATTGAAACACACCCAAGGCCAAACAGGAAATATGCAGGAAAATGAAGGGAATTAATTTAAATCTCAGGGTAATATCACACCTACTGTTACAACCACACCAGCTCCAACACACTTTTAAAAATAGCTTTGGAACAAGCTCCACTTTTAAAAGCTGAAGCAACTGAATAGTCCCAGGACACTCCTTTGGAAGATAACAGCATGCCTTTAGAGATCTGTTAAACTTCTGAAAACTGTCTTCCATACAGTTATGCAGTGGTCAAAGCTTCCAATTCACAATGCCAAGAAATTCCAGTTTCTTCTCTTCACTTATTTCCTGGCAGCCACATCCCTACATCACTGTATTCCCAAAGCCCAGCAAAAACAAACCTTAAGCTCTGATGTAACATAAATTTCAGCAAGATAAAAGAGTCATTAGTGTGAGCCATCAGATTTCATATTGATAGGAGTCAAATGCCAAAAACTAGAAAAGTTTTAAGAGAGGGAACTTGCCAAGAAAGTCAGCTTCCAAGTCTGTTTCCAACATCCTCTTGACAGAATTTTTGGCCTCTCCTACTATTAACTGTTCTTATAAAACTTGAATGTTTAGTTCAGAATTAACATCTTTGTGTATTTAAATGAATTAATTATCCACATACATATAACAGAATCATAGAATAGTTTTGGTTGGAAAGCACCTTAAAGAACATCGAGTTCCAATCCCCCTGCCATGGGCAGGGACAGCTCCCACTAGACCAGGTTGCTCAAAGCCCCATCCAGCCTGGCATTGAACCCCTCCAGGGATGGGGCAGCCACAACTTCTCTGGGCAACCTGTGGCAGTGTCTCAACACCCATGCAGCAGAATTTCTCCCTGAGCTCTGATTCAAAACTACACCCTTTCAGTTTGAAACCACTACCTCTCATCCTATCACTACATGCCCTTGCAAAAAGTCCCTCTCCAGCTTCCAGAAAAATCTTAATTCTAATTATTGTCAGAGCCACTTTGAGTAAAGCCAACTATGACTGGAATATAATTTTTCAAGGCTCTGTGGAGACATATAATAGTGGACAGTCAGGTACAGTATTTATTATTTCATGGCACCCACTAATGAGAGAGTATTGGATCATTGAAATGGCTGACCCTGCTACAATGCCACCCTAGATCAGGTTTCTCTGGGGCAAAGTTTCCCAATGTACTTGGATCTGATCTCCTTTAAACTTCATATTATATTAGAAGTTTGCAGCCTAACTGAAAATATATTTTTTTATATAATTCTGTTCAAAGTCCTCAGAGGGATAAGACAACACCCTTGCATTTGCTTCATTGATGTTATATAGCCTGCTGCTGAAGGTATTACCTTCTCAGACTAGGAAAACACCTACGTGTCCACCTACGTGGACACTAATGCTTTGCTGTATGCAGGTGACGCAGCTGGTGGAGTTCCTCATTGAACATTGTGGGGAACTCTTTGAGGAGGAGGAGGCAGACCCTGATGGAGCATCTGGTGCAGAGGTACCAGCACTGGAGGAGGAAGCAGAACCAACAGAGGTATGTCAGAGGCACAAAGAGCTCGACAACAGAAGCCTCTTGAGGTGGGACTAATGGCAAAGAGACTTGGCAGGCCACTCAGCAGCCTGCAGCTCTGGAAGGCTGATGCCGGTTGGACATCACACCTGTGTGCTGATCCCAACAGCAGCGGCTCAGCCGGACTGAGGAAACCCACCCAAGGCATCTGCCTTTCTGAGGTAAGGGAGCGACCGGGCGGGTAGGTCCTGGCCACCTGTTAATGGCTGCATTTCCATTGCAGGAACCTCTAGTCGCTCCAGAGGACAAACGCCTGCAAAGCCCATCCCAGGAGACAAGGTAAAATGAGCCAGCTTTGGAGAAGAGCAGAACTGGCTCCAGTTGATCACGGCTTTCCCTGTCTAACACTATTCTTGAATGGACAGGTTGGCAGGCTCTTCCCTCAAAAGCAGAAAGAGAAAACCAGCTGCTGAAGAGAGAAGAGACGGGGAACCTGAGAAGAAGAGGAGAAGGGCAGGAGGAAAGCTGTCTGGGATGAGCAACTGAGGACATCTTCTTTAACCTCTCTCCCCTTCTGTGAAGGAGGGAGCGCCAAGAAGAGAGAGGGAGACAGAGTTTAGGACTTGTTCACTACAGAATACAATAATACTGTGTAATAATTACTTAATAATACAATAATAAAATAAGAGATAATGATATTAACAATGGAGTATATCCAACACAAAGCACCCCTCTCGAGCTGCCAGGATGACGCTNGAGTTGCAGCAGCCCTGTCCCCTGTCCA
>VXBW01002570.1:0-74531 GCA_013400375.1 Thinocorus orbignyianus
TATATATATATAACCGAAGGCATGTTTTGAAGGAGGTCATTGTCATCTGGTGAGAAGTGGCAGGGAAATGGTCTCCTCATGGGCTCACAGCAAACCAAGGAAACAAGAATAGCTACACTGGGACAAACTAAGAGTTTTGAATAGATAGGTAGATCTTCCCAGCTTCTGCAATAGTCTAGCTTATTGGAGAAGCATTCCTCACATCAACGTGAGTGCACTAAATACCCCAGGACTCATGCCACAGAAATTCATGTCCCCGCCAACAGGGTGGCTGTAATAATTGCCAGTGGGAGCAGACAATTGTTTTGGGTATCTCCTGACCTCTACCAGATTTTCTTCTGATGGTACTTGTTTGCTTGAGTCAAAATCATGCCAAGAAGCATGCTCATAATTGACATAATTGAATAATTGTGGGACAGTCCTTATACAAACACCATCACTGGTCCTTCTGGTCCCCCATAAATGCAGCAGAAGGCAATGGGGGGAGCGGGAGAAAATATCTGGGGATCAAACTCCTACCTACCATGTGCTAATAGAGTGACAGTGTTTTATTCATTTAACCACACTGAGAAAGCTGACTTCAAATTCTGTTTTAGTGTGTCTGATTCATACTGAAACCCATCCACTTGACTTAGTCCTCTGCACACCCCATACCCCAGCAGCTCCCTTCTACCACTGGGATTGCCAAGTGCTGGAGCTGTCCTGGAGGATTCCTGCCCCAGCTCTGCAGGCTGAGGAGCTGCAGAGCAGCCAGAGAGCCATTTTACACCCAGAAATGCTCACCTACAGCAGAGAGGGAGCAGAGCATCCCCTCAGAGGGGGGGTCCTCCACCTTTCTGCAGCTTCCAGGAACACTCAGGCACACGCACCAAGCACACACGGCCCCCTCATCCCGCTGCCCTTTGGTATGGAGGCATTGGGGCTGGAGTCCACGGAGGCATTGCAGACAGAGAGCAGACTGTTTACAGGGAAACAATTCAGCCTTGTCTTCAGTCACGTTTGACTTCAGCGCACAGGTCTCCATGCAATGCCTGGAGAGGGTCACGGGGGAGGGTGAGAGACAGAAATATTTTGTGTTCTTCCAGCCAGGATGGAGCAATTCAGTGGTGGTAACCCCTCAAATCTCATTTTTAGCTTTACGAGAAACAGGTCAACAGAAGAAACAGAACAGCCCCATGGGAAGATGTAGAAGGGAGCTTTAGTCCCAAACAATTCTCTCCAACAATTACCTCAGTTTACCCTGTGCAAAAAGAATCTTCAGAGCACAGGGCAAGAAGAGATGGGAGTTTTGTGAGCCTAAATGCATTTGCTTCTCTCATGTGAAAGGGGCCAGAACCTGGTGACTGGTATTAACTCTGCTAGCTACCATTGGCTCTTATTTTCCTCTTGATGTCGTGGAAGCATAAAAAATGCTAAGCTCTCCCTTGCAGCCAGATCCCATTCAGCAGACTCAGAAATAATTGTTCCCAGGGCAACTGTGAGTCCCTGAGCCTGATCAGGGGCTGCAAATGTTTGCACCCCTGGACTGCAGATGTTTGCACCCCTGGACTGCCAGTTAGAAGAACAGCCGACAGCTGGAAACAAGGGTGAGGAGCTCCTGTCTGTGCCAAAATTCCTGCAGAAAGAATATTGCATTTGTGGTGGCCCTAAAATGTTCACACACAAAGCCACTTGTACTCCCAAAGTGCTTTACATATCTCATGTGTGAGATGCCTCTTGGGCTAGGTACACTGTAATTAAGGTGATTTGTCAAACAGAGCAATATCCTATTTCTTAGTGTGCACAAGCCTGTTTAACATGCATGGAGAAATTGCAGTGAAAGATTTAATTGTTGAAACTAACAGTTTACATTTGGCCAGAATTCAAGCTAAAGCTACTCCTGCAGTTGCAACATGTGACAGATTTCTAATAGCATTGGTGTGAACTCCAGCGGTGGGTAATGGAAGATCACAGCCCTTACATGCAGGTCGGGAGGCTTGGTGCAGAGAGGCACAAGAACTGGCAAAGTATCTTGCCTAAGTTAATATCAGGGCATACTATAGAAATCAGACATGTTTTTCATCCCTGTGAAGCTTAAACTTGCCTGAGAACATCCTTCTGCAGCAGCAACATGGCATGTACGACACCTTGCATCTCCTGCTGTCTGGGGTGTAGCATAATCCAGAAGCTTGTGGTTCCTTCTGCTGTAGACTCATCTTGAACACACCCTGTGGACCAGGGGTATGTACACATCATTCTGCTCTGTTACTGGGTCCTACTGCACCTACACACACCCCCTGAGGCAGTGTGTGCACGGGAAGGGCCACCAGCCCTTCACCACACAGGGCGATTAAATGTTAACCACCACTTTTCCTATTCATCACGTGACTTGACACCAGGGCTGGCAGCAGACAAGATTTCATTCATCCCTTTCCACCCTTCCCTTTCCCAAGGACCTTTCCAAGCCCTCGTCCAGCTCCTCCTGTGAGATCCCGTTGGGTCATTGTGCATTTGCCTGTTCCCCCTTAAAATTCAAAATGCATCTTTTTTCATCAGGGACTTATGGCTGGAATTACTTAAGTTAATAGAGCAGTTAAATAAGACAGCGCTGGCTGCACTGTCCACAGGAAGGGTATGTTTTACTACCCTGGAGACAGAGAATACAGTAGTGGCTTTCAGACCCTCAGACTCTTTCCTTGCGTGTGGCTAAGAAAATCAGAGCAAGTCTAGCATTGCCCTATTTCTCTGTCGTGAAGCCTTGGCCAGAGGTAGATGGCGTCACTAGGAACTTTGGTCTCCCTGGCACCAGTGATACACGACAGCTACAATAGCCAGGCAGGGATGTTAGAAATTAGTGTGAACAGAGCCCACTGCAAAAACACGTGATTTCTGGAAAGTCGTGTTACCCTGTTTCTCTGTGGGTCCCACATGGAAAGCTGAAGAAAGCGAGCGCTCTGCTAAGACAAAACAGATGCTGCTTCTGAGCAGGCTGTTCTTGTGGGGAGAGGCGTGGTGTAGAGGTTGTTATACCATGACATTGTAGTGTTTTCAAAAAGAAAAACAAGTGTACAGGATAGTTAGGTGCCAGGGTAGCAGGAAGGTTTGTGTTGGACTAAAAGACAGCAAAATGACCACTATTTCCCTGCTTGCCTTCCCCTCCCACCTGCCTGCAGACAATTCACTCAGGCACGTCTCTTTTCCAGTGAAAGGACAACAATGGTGGCTAGGACAGGAAGGAGGTGTGATGGGCACACTGGGAAGGGAGGCTGGAGCAGGACACTGGGTATCCACGGAAGGATTCTAGAAAGATCCTTTTGAGCCTATCCCTAACATCACTCCCACTGCTCCTATCCGTGTCTCACCCCACAGCCCCATCAGCATCACAGCTGGTCCTTCACCTGTATCAGGGCCTCTTTGTGATCTGCAGGGGTCTAGTGCTTTTCGAAAATCCTTGTCCCCTGTTCCCAGCCCGTGGCTCTCCATCTCCTTCTAGTGGCCAGTCCACACATGGAGATATCATCTCCTCTTCCAGCTCCTCGGGTCTTTGGTGCAGCCTTGCAGACCGAGCGACACTCTGTCCACTGCAGAGCACCCATAGTTCCTCCAGGTGCCTTGTGCATGTAGAAAGAGGGAGGTGCTTTTGGCTATAATACGTATATGAGCACAGAACATATGGATGTGCACATTTGACTAACCACCTTGACACTATGGTCTTGCTTTCCCTTCACAAGCGGTGGGACTTGCACAATGTCTATTCTGGCTTCTCCGCGGGGTCCTAGAAGAAAAGAAGGCTTATAAGGAAATTATTTTAGTCTTTTCCTAAGCCCTCCCATCTCTATGTGTGTAATTTCCTCTTTCTTTCCTTCCTTGTGAACATAATCAGAAGGAGTCTCAGAGACTCTACATTATTCTTTTTTTGCCTTTTCACTTGATTTGCCTTTTCACTCAGACTTCTGCCTTAGCAGAGAGGAGAAGAGCTGTCTTATTGGACATCAGAGAGCTGGTGTCTCTGCCCAGCAGCTGCTCTGACAGTGACACAAATGCCAGGAGGCACCAGTTTATGGGCTGCAGGTGGTGGTGTCACCAGTCCAGCAGGGATGCATTAGGGAGCTCATCCTGAGTCCAACTTTTTGCCTGAATTTTAACAGGACCCATGATGGTTTCTCCTCTCCCTTTTGCTCACATCTGTTAAGAATAAAAGAATTTTTTTCCCCTCTGACTTTCCTTCCAGTAATAAAACTCTATCTCTAGATTCAAATCCTTTGGGAAAAGGTGACACAGCGTGCTGAGGACTCCTCTACTCATGTCATATCTGTTTTCTCCAAGGAGTCTGTTCAGATGCTGACCATCCTGGGCCCAGAGGTGCCTCTCCTTCAACCCACAACCCTCAGTAGCCCTTTATGGCCATTTTCTGACATGGTCCAGAGTGGCCGTGAGCAGAGCCAGCTTGAACCTTCACTGTGAGCAGTAGTAGCCTGGTGGATCAGGTATGGTGACTAAGACAGTGGTTATCAGGGGCTATTAGATGGACCTTAACTTGCCAAGACCAGAAGAGACATGCCTGAGAAGAGGCAGGGAAGAGGTCTGTCAAATCTTGGGAGTCTTATAGAAAAGACATAGGAGTTAGGAATTTGCTTTCCCTCTCAGTAGGAGAACTGTATCAAATGAAATAAGCAGTTTTCAGGTTCAAGGCACACAGAAAGAAGCAGTATGTCTCAAAGTTAACCTCACAGAAGTCTAACTGTGGGACTCCTCACAGAAAGACACCGTGCGGGTTAAACATCTGCATGAATTGAAAACCCAACTGCAGAAGTTTGTAGGAGGAAAGTCTTTCAAGGTCTACTAAATGTGAAGTCCCCTTGCTCAGGAACCACACATCCCAAAAGGCTGGGAGGCATTTTGAGGACAACTGCTGTGTACATGCTTTGTTAAGGACAGTACTATTGTTTCCGCAACATCCTGACTCACCTCTGTCTACTCATCTACTGGTTGTCTTAGTCCTGAGAGCAGACAGGGAGCACTGCAGGTTCTCAGGGTATAGGACACCCTGCAACAGCCCAGCCTGGGGACAATGGGAAGTCTAGCACAAAGCAATCCTGACCACAGCCGCAACCTCTGCTTGATACCACAATACAAATTCACCATTAAATCACAGGAGCCTGATAGAGACTACTTTAAATTAAGCAATTCCTTTTCTTCTCTTCTCTGCTCTTCATCTCAGCTATCAGAGCACTAAATGGACCCTCCCACTGCATTCAACGCTCATGGTGCAGGGTCTTTGCCAGGGTTTTACAGGTCTTTGACTAAGCCCTTTGCACTATATTTAAGTATCTCGGCTGAAACAGGTGGACATCCACTGGAGCATGAGACAGCAGCAGGTCCACTGAGCTTTCAAGACCATGGACATTTAAACCTGCATGGCCAAGTCACAAAAAACAAACTCCAAAAATAGATCAGGAAAAAAAATGGGATCAATACTTTGATAATGTGTTTCAAGTTTTGAGTGTATATAGTACTATGCAGCCCAATTTATTTCATATTTATAAGGTGTTAAAGAACTCCTGATTTCCATCATATTGATAATTCATAAAATACATGGAAACTACAGAGGACTAATGTAGCATGTCCATATTCCTGAGGGCCAGATGGTTTGAAAGAAGTAGAAAGGTCTTTGTGAAGACAAGAAGTTTTATTCTGGATGGGGTTGGAGTGTCTGAGATGTGGTTTGGATACAAACAGGGGAAGAAAATTAGAGAATTTTATAAATGCTTGCAAAGAATAAAAGAAAAAAAAAACACCCATTGGTTTGATTCAAGGGTTTCAAATTACTCATTTTCTTATGATTTCTGTCTTTTTGTAGACTGTGTATTTTAGATAAGGATCTGGGTATCTAATGTCACAAAAATAAAACATTTTTAAACTAAAAGCTAAAATTAAAAAAAAAAAAAGACACATATTTTACAGTGAGCAAATGAAATATTTTGTTCAGAAAACATCAGCATGGGCTGTTTCAGCATGATCTGATCTTTTCTCAAGATTTTCTTTCAAAATGAACTGTCCGTGAAACATGTCTCTCTCTGCAAAGCACTCCAGTTTCAGCAAACTGCATCCTGATGAAGCCTGCTTCTCTTGCAAACTGTCCAAAAATTCTTTTTACAAAAAGTGCTTCTACTTCACCATGTCATTCCAACCATGGCATGATGACTTGTACTACTCCCACTGCAGGGTAAGCAAAAGGCTTCATGATATCCCAGTTCACTCGAGAAACGAAATCTCAGCTTTCTAGTATAAGGTCTTGAAAAGGACATCAATTGGATGAAGATGCTTCATCTTGGAAAAGTAGTGACTGATCTATGACAAAGATCTGTATATTCTGGCTGACCCAGGGCCGAGAAACTTCATTGTTTCTCCCACAAAACCAAGGCATGAGGGTACACGAGAAGTTGAGAATGAGGTTCACACAGATAGAAGACAGCACTTTCTCACACCACAGTAGGTAAGTCTTTGGGGTCAGAAGAGGTAAGATACATTCCTGAAGGACATAATCTCCAGAAGCCATTGCAATCCCCAGCTGACTGCTGAATGCTGGAAGGTTATAACCTGGGGAGGGATCACTCATGCTTGCCCTAGTCGCATACCCTCTTTAAGCAGCAGCTGACTTTAGATCAGCTGATTCATCTTGTAGGTGCTATGAGTAAATGAACATCTGTCTTCTGTTCCTCTGAGAACATAAGTGAAACACACAGCATATTCCAGTACTTTGTCACCGAAGACAAACGATAAAACTCTAACTGGTGATAAAAAAGTAAAGAACCCAGGTACCTTCCATTCTCTTTCACAGCACAGTGTTTCCTGAGTCTTCCAGGGAATTTCGGAGCCGTAGGGAAAGTCAAGCTTTGATTTACAATGTGGGAGAAAAACAAAGATTTTGTAGAACTGTATATTCTGGTCCCAAGATAGACACAGTCTAATCTCCAGAGGTGACACGCCCCATCAGTTATTGCCACATCGAAGTGAAAAGGATCTTCCTATACTCACCATCCTTAAACAACCATGTTACATTTGTTTAAAGGTTAAACATGATACTTTGTGGAACTATGTGTAGTAGCCCACATTTGGAAATTCCTGTCTGAAATGTGTCAGGAATATAGGGCTGGAAGGAGCATCTTGGTGCATGCAGGAAACCGTGTCATATCATCTCATCCATAAGCTTATTATGTGCCAGAAAAGCACTTAAACACATGCTTAATTCCCACATACGTCAATGGGACACACACATGTCCTTCCCTGACTCATGTTGTAGTTAGATATGTGCTTAACTGCTTTTCTGAATCAGGGCCATAGGTATCTTGGGAGTCCTGCCCTGTCAAAAGCAATGCAGCCAGATCCTGCATTAGGTAATAACATAAGACAGTATGAAACAGCTGCAACCTCCCACAAAACCAAAACCACTGCATTGCTGCACGTGGCTCAGCAAAGAAGTTTCCCTGACTGCTCTGAGAAACATGAGGATAAATGTCAATGTTGAAGTTGGTTAGTAATGTACAAATGGAATTTTTTTGCCTGGCCACATTTTTTTGCACAGTGGGAGTGACTTTGTTAGAGATCCTGAAACAGTGGTGGGGAATACTGGAGAGGAGAGGAGAGGAGAGGAGAGAGAGAGGGAGGGAGGAANTGGCTTTATAGTTTCCTGTCAACATGTTTTTATCTGATGTATGTCACAAGTGATCCAAGTCCAGCAGGAAATAAATGTAAGAACAAGCAAACAGAGGGCTGGAGCACCTCTCCTATGAAGTCAGGCTGAGAGAGCTGAGGTCATTCAGCCTGGAGAAGAGAAGGCTCCTGGGAGATCTTATAGCAGCCTTCCAGTATCTGAAGGGGGCCTACTGGAGAGAAGGGGAGGATTGCTCATCAGGGAGTGTAGTAATAGGATGAGGGGTAATGGTTTTAAATTGGAAGAGGGGAGATTTAGATTAGATACTAGAAAGAAATTCTTTACTGTGAGGGTGGTGAGGCACTGGAACTGGTTGCCCAGAGACGTTGTGGATGCCCCATCCCTGGAAGTGTTTAAGGCCAGGGTGGATGGGACGTTGAACAACCTGGTCTAGTGGGAGGTGTCCCTGCCCATGGCAGGGGGGTTGGAACTCAATGATCTTTAAGGTCCCTTCCAACTCTAACCACTCTTTGATTCTAAGGAAGGAAGGAAAGACAAAAGGAAATTAAAAAGAAGAAAATATAAAAGAAAGAAAAGAGAAAAAAAAAAGATAAAAAATGGAAAATAAGAGAGTAAAGGAAAGCATCAGCTCAGCTTCAAATGGCCACCAGACCAGCATCCCATCTAATACTGTCCTTTCTCTGGTGGTGACTGACATTTCTTCCTTATAACAATTTAATTCCATCTGCCTCCCGATTAAAAGAAAAAAAAATCTCTGCTGGCTAACCCTAGACTATATTTATTCCTCTTCTATGGTGGTATAGTGAGCTATGGTAAGGGATTTGCCACTCGCAGGCAGTCATTCAGTTTTGGTTGCCAGCATGTCCAGAATGATGAGCAGTTTTAAAGTAACTTAGAGCAACGTGAAGGTTTGATAAGAATTGAGGTAGTAGAAACGAATGCTGACATAAAAATGTGAAGGGATAGATGCACAGGCATCAGACAAATTAGCATAGATAAGTAAATTGGGTACGTGCAAGGTATTTGGATGGAGGAACATCAAGGTAAGAGAAGAGTGAAGAGTGACTAAATTGAATTGGAGCACCTAACCCAGTACCCCATGTCCAACAATGGTGAAAAGCAGGTGATTAAACGGCCCAGTAAGAGTCATGTTGTATTTATTCTCCCTAAAAGCCTCATTGGGGGCTGAAGGGCACTACATTCGCTGTATTTTTCTGTTCTCCATGCCCAGATGTTCTGCAGAACCCTCACAGTAACGCTAGCCAGCTTCCACTCCTTACCTTCCCAGTGAATTATGACCCTATGATTTTTTGAAACCTCAGAGTTCACAGGGAGTTTAGTGTCTCCATACGGTAAAATGCCGTGGCAAATGCATTTGGTTCCAGCTGCACTTATCGCACAAGGCAGATTCAGGGCTGAGCTGAATCAAGCTAGCTTATCAGGACAGGCAGAGAGCAATTTCTTCTGCAAAGAAGAAAGTAGAGCAACACCTAAAATCAGGGCCACACTTGGCTTTTTTCTTTTGAAATGCTAATAAACCTCTGGCAGATCCCTCAGCTCCTTGCAGCACAATCAGAGCTAACCAGAAAAAAACAGCTCAGTCAATGGGGAAGTGTTCCTCAAAGATTTACATGGTTTCCTGTGGTTTTCAAATGCAACAGTTATATTTTATTCCATGCAGTTTGCACTTCGCTTTCAAGGTGGAAAAGCCACAGGTTTGGGATATCTGTACGTGCATGTGTACATGTGCTTGAGAAAGGAAAATGCAGGATAGGTCAGGCATGTGATGGTCTCATACTATCTTCCCAAGACACTTTGGAGGTCAGATATTTCTGAGATCTGCTTAATCTCAGTGACTCTTATTTTTAGTGCTGGTGGTTTCAAAGAGATCTCTGCTAGTTGAAATGCAGTCTCAGAACTCAAGGATGGTCAGGTACCTGATTCTCTAGTTGTTTCCATGGACGGTACGGAAAGCAAGTATCTTTAAGCTTCTGGCAATAACTGCTGGCACAAGAAGGGTGTTACTTCCCAGTTTGACAGCTGCTAATCCCAGGATGCCTTTCTCATTAATTTGGGCTAGGATGTGATGTCTTGGATACAGCTGATGGGTAGTGTGAGAGTTGGAAATAAAACCACCAAGGTTCACTTGAGGCACGGAAAAAGAAGCAGTCAAATGACACTGTTTCTGCATGGTCTTCCTATAGAAGAGCACTGAAATGTTATTTGTATTCCTGAAGAGTCCTTGAACCCCATCTGAGGGGGAAAACAGGCAGACAAGCAGTGCGTGCCCAAAGAAGCAGCCTCTGTCCAAAGAGGGCACAAACTGAGAAGACAATGGGGCTGAACAAAACACACTCAAGCTAGAAGCTACCACTGCTTAAAGGAAAATTACTCCAGAGAACTAAAAATATAGTCTACAAATTAAATATAAGACTTTTAAATTTGGTTTGTTGGTTTGGTTTGGTTTGGTTTGTTTTTTTTTTTAATGTGAGCATGCATACATGTATGTCAGTATGAATCAGTATTATTTCTCTGAAGTTGATTCAGATATACAGTCCAGGGTTGGGACACAGGCAGAGTAAAATGAAATCCCCTGACCAAGAGTTCCATTTCCCTGTCCACCTTCCTCCCCTGCTTTGTGCATTAGCTTAATCTAAGGAAGAAGTCCTGAGATTTTTTCTGTGACATAGAAGGTCAAAGACAGCAAATGCCTGATGCGCATTGCTGGAAAGGCATTCCTCAAAATCTTCAGGTTCAAAATTTCATTAGCACAAATCCTTTTAAATATTTGGAAGGAAAAGCAGACATTTTTTTCTCCAAAAATTAATCCTGAGATTTTGGCATAATCACATTACTCCAACAACTGTTATTATAAAACCCCCATCTCCAAAATGAAGCATTGTGAGACAGCAAAAGCTGACTTTGCACTGAATTTTCTCAGCTCTTCCACTGGCATGTCAGATCTTACTTTGTTTTTATCTGACATCTTAATTGAAATTTCACTCACCACTAGGATTTCACACACATATTTGAACTGAAAATGGACTCACCAAAAAAGCATAGTGAATCATTTTCTCTCACAATGGAAAGCAAGACTAACTTCATTTGAGTAACAGATAATGAAGATGATGAACAGGAAAAAAATTAAATGTTGCAGCTAATTAACCCCTCTAGAGACAGATTTGTCCAAAGTGAGGGAGACATGGCCTTCATTTGGTTGTTTCAGTCATACATTATACCTGGCATTCAGGAGCTGGGACAGGCAGAGATATTCCCCCCAAGGACAGGCATGTTACTGAGTCAGATGTTATTTTAGCCAGATTTAGGTATATAATAGGTACATAATAGCTTATTTCAAGTTTCAGTCAACCCCACTCCCTTTGCCACGAGCAGGGAGAGGAACCCTTGCAGAAAGTCTATGATTCACCAAAGTAGGAGAAACAACTTATCGCCAAGGATGCAGTGTCTCTTCATTGACTGCAGAGAAGCCCAGACAGTGCCTGTAGGTAGCAGAAGAGGAGCTGAACAGAGGTGAGATGAGTCCCTCTGTAGCTGTTCTTCTGACACAAACTCTCAAGATTTCCTCAAGCCAAGTCTATGTTCAACTACCATCATAGTAGTGGGTAAACAGCTCATCTCTCTGGGCACCCATCTGTGCTACCCATTTCAGGTGGCCCATGTCCTTCTGTGCCTCAGTTTTCCTTCCCTTTAAGGAACAGGCTTACTCATACCTTTTCCCCTTGAACATTACAACAAGACAAGAAATAATGCTTTCGCAAAGCATACTGATGTGGGCTTAACTTACAGTTTTCCTCCAAATCTCTTTGAAGTCTTCATGAATTAAGCAGCCATCAAAGAACTTGACTGAACCAGAAACTTGTTTACTCATTCATACTAAAAAGTCCTCTGAGAACTGTGACTGATACATGCCCTCAAAGCCTGAGGCACTGTTGCTCCTTATGCACATAGGGTGATCAATGGTGGCTCTGGTGACAAGCGGTTCAATCAGCCAGGACTGGCCAGGACATCACAGACCAGAAGCTGGGCAATGGGCTCATTGTGGTCTGCCAATAACTGTCCTTTTCTCCAGAGCTGCAGCATCCCATGAGGTATGGAGAGCAGGGTGGAGAGGGCATCCAAAGGAGCTGAAGCTATTTAATTTCCATTCCCTCAGAAGACACTGCTGCTGGTGTTTCCAAATTCTCCCTGTTCTTTACTTACCCTTTTGGATCTCAAGGGATGCCCCATGACAAATTGGAGTTCTCTGGTGAACCAATTGCGCTTTTTTGCCCCTGGTTTTTTTTGGTGCTAAAGATGAAAGATTTAAAATGCAATAATGTTTTGTCTAAATTTTTGTGGAAATAGCTTATGACCTTTCATAGAGAAATGTGGTTTCAGCTTTCCGGTAAGAGAGCTCCCAGCTAATGATTTAGCTCTATTTTCTAATAAATAGTTGGCAAGAGACGACCACTCTTATACCCTTTGTCATTAGGGACCTATTATTTATGACTCAGAAATGAATCATTAGGCTTGGCAAACAGCAATTTCTTTGTGGCCAATGTATTTTTCCACTCGGTAGCAGAGTATGCTTGTAAATTCTTCTTAAAAATTACCATTAAAGTATCTCCAAACAGACTCTCCTCCACACTGCCATAAATTCTCTCCACTTTGGTGACTATTGGTGGTCTTCCCACCTCAGGAAAAAGGATTTCTTTTTTTTTTTTTTTTTTTGTTCTTAACGCCTTTCACATTTCCTTCAGCTAATTACACTTTTATTTAATATGGTAAATGTGTTTTGTTTTCCTTATGGTCTCCCCTTTACAGGATTAAATATTTCCTTCTGACAGAGCCTTTCTGTCTTCCGTATCCTGGCTAACTCAAGGCCTCCGAGTGATTAAAGTTGGAGAAGACCTTTGCACTTACACTTACTTGGTGGTGTCCAGTTGCCAAGGGCTTCAGAAAGTCATTTTCATGGGAAGGTGTGATGACACATGTTGGACAAAAATCATCTGAGGAGCAAATGTCCCAAATTCTGAAAATGTGTAGGAAAAATAGCAAGCCAGTAATTCATTTTGTCTCACCCTCTCATTCTTAAATCATTATTCACCTATCTGAGCAATTTCTTGAATCTGTTTCTTTCCTGAACTGCGAGCGTATCTCAAAGGACATACAATTTTCCAGCTAATCGGGACAAGGGAATTAAAAATATTGTTGAGGAATATGGTTCAGGCTTTGATCTTGATGCAAATTTTACTCACTCATGTCCAAATCCAGTAGACTGTTTCTTAGTGAAGACTCAGCCTGACTGTTGGAATTTGATCCCAACACCAACTTTTCTGACATTTGGGAAAGTACCGATCACTGGTGGGGCATCAGGACTTGTGAGATATCTGAGCAGAAAGCAGAAGACAAGAGATTTTGAGAAAAATTACAGGGAGAAAGTGCAACTAAAAGCTTGTGAG
Organism: Thinocorus orbignyianus; assembly: GCA_013400375.1. NCBI lineage: Eukaryota > Metazoa > Chordata > Aves > Ciconiiformes > Thinocoridae > Thinocorus > Thinocorus orbignyianus. Next base: position 13,117 of record VXBW01002570.1, read on the forward strand.
CATTGCAACCCTATGTTGACTATCCAAAAAGATGGAGTAAACCATACAAGGTTTAGATTCACAAGTTTTAACACTGAAGGAACCACTAGCCCACTTAATTTGGCCTCCTCCAGAGCAATTTGCTCTGCTGTTTGGGATCCCCTTAGTGTGTCTTGCTTACCTGTAACATCAAGCAAAGACTGTTTTTCCTAGGTAGCAAAGGAAACAAAAGGGAGTTTTGTTTGGGGTGGAGGGCACATGAATATTAATGTTTGCCAGTGCAAAATATTAAATAATCACTAGCAATAGTTTTGATGGTGAACAGCAGCAGATCAGCCTAGTTGTAGCCCAAATAGAGAGAGAATAATGTTCCTTTACTAGTCAAAACAGCAATTCTTACTTAGGGTTTAGTCAAAAGTTCTCTTCTTATTCATTTTCTTCCATGGAAAGACTACAGGTAAAACATACACAATGTATTAGGAAAGATACCTTTTAACTGAAGTTTGCTTCTCTGGTTGATGGGTCTGGTGATTGGTTGTTTTTTTCCTTTTGTAAATATAACAGCATTTTATTTTCAAGAAGGTACCTATAAGTCAGTTAGTACGTCAAGTGAGAAAAGAGTGAAGTAAGGAGCAGAGCACTGAAATATCTGGGAAACAGAAGAAAGAGCAAACAGTTTGGGTGAGTCAAGCAGACTTAGGTTGTAGCAGAGAAAAACATAAAATGCAGTATCAAGAAAACTTTTACAAGGTAAGAAAAATTTAAAAGTGGGTTCTGCGAAGTGGAGCTATGAACATACAAATGCCTTAGATGTTTCCTGGATGTGTGGGAAATAGGTAATGGCAACTAGTCAGCTTTAACACGAGGCAGGGGAAAGGAGAAGTGGCTGAAGATTGCCATTGAAATATCTCAGAGTTGGAATATAGAAAAAACAAAACACACACACACACACACAAAAATCTGCTTCTTTCTGAAGTCTGGATTTTTTTTTAAAAAATCCCACAAAGTTTTGGAATCTACTGATCTATTAAAAAAAAAAAAGAAAAAAAAAAAAGCGCCTTACGATAAATATCTAGACAAAACCAACTTATTTTGGTCCAGGACATGTCTGAGCATCTGTCATGTGTTAAAGATCAGTGTGTTCCCTGCTGGATCAGATCAGAGGTTCATCTCATGGGAGCGTCTGTTTGCAGAGATGTCCTGACCAGACACTTTAAAGGCAGCTATGACAAACCTCTCACAGAGAAAAATATATATTTACCTGTGTAGGGAGAACATTCCCATTTATTCCTTTCCTCTCTCCAGATTTTAGTCAGATGTCAGTGTGGTGCTCCAAGTTGAAAAGCATTCTGTTTTCTTTCTAAACTGTTGCCTATTTCTTTTGCCACTTTAACTCTCAAAAATTTTGTTGTCCATTAAGATGACTAAGGCTCTGTTGACACTTGTTGAGCTCTTCAGTCACAAAGTAGACTTCATGAACCAAAAAGATTTCTCTAGGTTGAGAACACAATAGCCAACCTGAGAACAATACTTTTGCAAAACAGGTCCAACCCCTTCAGAGGAGAACATGTCCAGAAGAGATGAGTTTTTGTATAACAAAAGAAGTATGTCTCTGCCAAACTTGCATATAACATGAAATGAACACATACTGAGCCTTATTTGAGGTTTGAAAAACCTTTTTCTGCTCAATATTTTCATTGTACCTCAATGCTTTCCAGTTCAGGCCAACATTGAGGATATATGTGCCAAAATTCTGGAGAATAAAAACAAAAAAGAAACTAAAAGAAGAAAAAAAACAAAACAAAGCCCACCCACAGAAGGACCCTATTCTCTCCTGGGCATTCCTGGACAGCTGGATGTTGAAAATACTGGCAATTTCACAAAGAATGAAAACCTACAGACCCAGGAGGTTAAATAAACAACCATACAGGTTCTTGTTTTGTTGTTTGTTTGCCAAAGCTCAGAAAGGAATACAATGGAAGAGTTCATCTTTCCATTTTTTTCTAGCTATTTATCTAAGTCTAATCCCCTAAATTGCCCTTGTTCCTGGAAATATGTAATTTTACTACTATTTACTAAGAGTGAGCATGAGTCTAGCTTGTGAAGAAAGACTCACTTTATGGGCTTCGGTTGCTGATAAGGATGGGCATCTTGTCTAAGTCATTTGTTTGGGCATATTATTGAAAAAGAGTCACCTCCAAAGGGACATTCACATGTCCCCAGATAGCTGGGTGATAGACTCGGATGGACTCAGTCCTGTCACTGTTACTGTAGATAAATTGGGAATTGCTACAGAGAGTATCTTCCCTGATAGAGACATCACTGCAGCACCTGTAGACTGTGATCTCCAGAGCAGAAGACCTGACCCAAGACTTAGCCCAGGATCAAGCTCAGGTCCTCCTTATTTCAGGCGTGAAACACACTGCTTAACATCTGATGGTCTTCCTTGGTGCACCCCAATTCATGCATGGGTATCCAAGGTCCAAAGCAACCTAACATCTTCACTCCCTCCATCCTTGTCGTTGGTACATGAAACTGTTGTCATTAAAATAGAGATCATCAGTCTCAGCAACCACAGCTGAATGGCCCTTTTCTGCATGGTGATCTCCTGCCAGATACTGACAGTGACTCCCACCATGCTGGAGGTCAGACAAAGCTCAAGACATTTGGAGTACAATTACATTGGTTTTCTGGTTTGGATGAGGAGTACAATTCAGAAGTGCATGTCCCAGACCTCTTAATTTACCAAGCTTGGATTCAGGCTGCAGGGAAATCTCAGAGTGCCCAAATTTAATTCCTTTTGGGTGAAACTAGCCCAAACTGCATGTTATCAGAGCAGAATTACTGTGAGCGTTGAAGCCACAGGATCTAATTAAAACTAGTCCAAAGTACTCCCTGCAAATAGAGATGGCATGGCCATAAGTCCACAACCATTTGACTCTGCAGAACTGGCCCTTGCACTGAAGGATTTTCTGATTTAAATATAATCTTGATGATGTAAATTCTCAGGATTTCCAGATTACCTTCCTACAATGTTAGCTTTGCTAAACTTAATGGTATGTTCTTGACAATCTGACTGCTAGGACAGGATAGAGTTAGGCATCAGCAATTTAAAATTCACTTAGGAATACTGGAACTGAAAATTGTCATACCTGCAACTAAGATAAAACAACAATGATGCAGCTAGGGAGACAAATACAGGCCTGACTTAAGTTCTATAGTATATTTTACATTTGTGGAAGCTGGAACGAACATACTGAGTTTCCAGTCACAGAGAAAGATGCACACATGAGCTTTTCTCCAAGTCATGAGCCATCTCCACAGGATTAGTTCAGATTGCATTATTTGCATGTTGTTCCTGGTCTATCCCCCATCTACACAACTGATTCTTGAGCTTGGTAGATCGCTGGGGATTCTGTGTTCAGTCCATTCAAGTGCCCCTTTGCAGACCCAGGGAATTGTTTCTACTGATTTGATTAACTAACAACACATTGAACAAATTAGATCTTTTAAGGGTTACGTGTTTTTAATCTGTGGAATCTGCTATACACAGAAAATCTTCGTGCACTCAGGTAAATATAAACCAGGTTAGTCTTTCCAAAGCTCTCAATTCTCTTGCTCCTTTGGCACATGTAATTGGAATACCAGAAAGCTTCTGGATGGTGAGCCATCTGGTCTCCTGGATGCTTTTATTTTACAGGTGGCTGCCATTGCTTCTGGAAAGCTAGACCATATGTCATCGATGAATTTGGCATTTGAGCAAGGGGTCTATCTATGCTAGCAGGAGACAGAAATCCCATTTGTGAAGAATGTAGCAAACAGGGTAATACCTTTTTGTGCCAGGCACAAGTAAGACAGCACCCTGGCAGTGACAAGCCACCCCACACTTGTCTTTGGGAGCACCAATTTCATGGTGCCTTGGACAGTACTGGGGCAAGTGCAACCCAGCGTGCTTCTATTCTTTGCTTTTCAGAGATATCCCCTCATCCTTCAGAAGTGGTGATGGGGGCAAAAGACCACTTTTTTTTCCCCACATCTGACCACTTTCTAATTTGCATTTCTTTTTCTTCCTATGGTCTTTTTCCTTAATATGGTTCCCCTTGTTATTTTCGACTCATGTTTGTCCTCATCGTGAGGAACAACAACGCCTCTTTCCTACTCTGAAATGCAAGCAAATTGGACACTCTGTTCCACAGAAAGCCCCAGGGGGCAGCGGGACATTATTTTAGTATTGTTTACACTTCTGATCATCAGGCCCAGCAAACGCCCACAGACTGGAAACCCATCCTAATTATTGTGAATTGTTTTGTTTTTTTCCCCTAGTGGAAAAAAATCTGTTTGTTATTAATCATCACCAAAATCTTGGTTTTCAGCAGTGCTGAGATGTCTATATTGCATCCAGGGAGTGACAGACATTGTGAGAGAAGGCTGTGTCATGGAGATGCAACTGAGAACCTGGCTCCAAGAGCAATTTAAGTAGCTCAGCTCCTTGAAGTGTGCTGCCATGCTGTTCTCAATAGATAAAGTCACTTTTGAGCATAATGGTCCCAAAGGGGATATTTGCTTCAAATGTTCCCACCCTCCAGAAAATTCTCAGTTAGCTTCTCCTTATCCCTCCAAAATCCAGTAAAACAAAGACATTATTTATAACAAAATATAAACTGGAAACTAAATAATAAAGCATTAATCTAGCAATTTATGCACTCAGATTCCATTATCTTTTCTTCTGTATTCTCATCTATCCATTTATTTATTTATTCATCCATTCCTATACACACATTATCTTTCATCATTTTACATTTGCCAGACCAGGTTTACACACAAACAAAATGCACATATTGTTTGTGTTTATGTTTATGTGCTTTGGAACAGTGATAGACCTGATCTGATTCAATGATGTCATCCATCCCCACTGTGAAATAACCAAAAATGCAGATAACCCTTGAAGTTGTTATACACTGAAAGCACTGACCGGGCTGTACATATGTAAAAAGAGAAGGACGTAGGACTATTGTTTTAAATGCATCTCTGAATCCCTGTTTGGAGCTACTGCAGAATATGCTGTTTTTCAAAAGGAGCTGCAAAAATAGTCTACTGCTCTAGTTGATCAGCTGGGCAGACAGGGAAGGAAGGTACATTTGGTCCTAAGGACACACAAATCCAACACGAACCAACAGTCCCAAACTGCTAGAAAATAGATTATTGCTGGTGTGGGAAATGGGTTGTAGAGGTGACTGTGCCAAGCAGTAGGTAGAGCTGCTATGTGTGACCAGCATTCCAACAAAGCTGTGACCACTCTCCAACAATCTACATGGTTCTAGATTGGATGTTTACAACCAAGTATAAAATAATTTTTTATGTCTTCCCAAGCTCTTTCCTTCCCTGAGGTGCCCCTAAAAGACATTGAAGACTGTCTTCTAAAAGGAAAAGCTCTCATATTTTCATCCTGCCTCTAGTTGTACCCTCATTTTGGGAGAAATGCAAATAGGGGAAAGGAAGATGAGGATGGATGGCTTGTACCTGTTATAACGTACATCCACAACTTCCTTTCCCCACTGTATCTGCAAAATGCAGATGCCTGTGTGCATCCTTGAAACATTAAAACAGCCGTTCCTCCCTGTGGAGTACAAGTGACCACTCTCTAGTACTTCCAGCAGACACATCCTATCATCTTAAATGGCCTCCACATGAAATATAGCTCTATCTCTGAAAAAGGGCCCAGAGCCGCACAGCTTTGTGCACTAAACCCTGACACATTGCTGGAAAGGTCCCCCTCATAGCTCTTCCAAGAATAACAAACCTTTGCAATGTGCTCTCATATATCATCAACAATTAAGGATGGTAACAATCCAAACAGCCATCTCTCCAGGGATGGAGGGAAGGAAGACTTATTAGGCCCTCAAATAAATGTAAACCCAGCACTGTGCTGGCCTGTGAGTTTCTGCCTGGCTTTGAGAGTCTCGGTGCAACTGGGATGCCTGGTCTCCTCAACTGCAGCATGGCTCTTGAGAGGTATCAATGGTGCACCCTGAAGCTGCCAAGAACACAGCCTCCTTGGAGAGAGATGCTGAGGCCAGATCTTGCGGCATCTCATGCTTCTTTCCCTTCTATTTTTTGGACCTTGGACAGCATTGATTTCCATCCAACCCATGTTGTGGAGAAGGTGCAGTCTGTGCGCTAAAGAGTGGCATGGGGCTCTTCTGTGCGCTTGCCTATGGGCTGCCCTTCCCAAAGCCCACTATGGGCCGTGTCATTTGCAATTACTCATAAGCAGCTAATTGCTCCGTAAGACAGCCGAATGGGTGCAATGATCGCTTTCCCGGGCCTTGCCAGCCCTGCTCTCCTGTGATGTGGTTTATTAGGAACAGGGCTCCTGCTGGGAATGGCTCTGTGGTGTTGGCTCTTGGGGTCTCCAGGAATGGAACAGACAGACAGACTCTGGTTTTCAGCCATGTCTGAAGATCTGTCGGCTGCAAACAGGGCCATCTGGCTGGTTTCTTTGGTGTAATTGCTCCCATGGTTGTCCTGGAACAAGTGTTTCTCCTCTGCTGGAGGAGCTGTAGCTTGCTTTCCTCCCTGTCTTAAGGACAGCTTGGCTACTGCCATGAGTGAAGACATGGGACATCAGAGGCATAGCCTGCAGGGTGTGAGAACAATGTCACACCTCCCCAGCCAAACCAGCCCTTTCATATGGAAATAAGAAGAAAAAGCTCATAGAAATGGCCTGTCCCATCTTCTGCCTCTACTCCCTCGCCCTTCTCAAGCACCTTGGGAACTGAAGGAAACCTGTCTGATGTAAGTCATCAGGGGAACGGTGGTGGTTGGAAGTAGCTGCTCTGTCATTTCATGTGTCTGTTAACCTACCTGGGGTCATGCACTGGGAAAGCTTTTGCAACATGTTCTTAATCTGCAAAGGAAGATGATGGATTGAATATGCAGGATAGAGCTGTGCTGAGGGCTAAACACCTATTCAAGCAACCACCTGACCAACTCTTTACCCACGTATCCTAACATTGCACAAAGGTATAATTTTGTTCATTATTGCACAAACTCTGCCTAAACCTATGCCATTGGGTGACATGGGACAATACCCATCATGAGCACATTCATCAAGCAGTTCTTTGCCAACCACAGCTTCACAGCTCTGCTCCATGATGAACAATTGCAAAGAGCAGCCTCTGCTAACTTTGTCCTTTTTGGCACGGTTTGGATGACCAAGGGGTTCAATATTAATCACACTTCCTTATTTGGTCCCTGTTGGACTTCCATATGAGGCCAGGATCAGGACCCAGGTTTCTCAAACCTGGCTCCTTTCCTACCTGCGCTGCTGGGCCAAGGCACGTTCAGAGCAGGCCTGGCAGAAAATTTTGGATGGGAAAATTTTCAATTGGCAAATGTTGCATCAATGAAACCCAAATATTTTGTGGGTGTAACCCAATTTCCATTAAATTCTTGACAAATATTGTCCAAAACTGCTCCCCTCATTGCTGCAACTTTGAATTTGCCTTTTCAACTTTCTCTCTTTCTTTAGGATTGCTGACACATTTTATCTGATAAGGCAAAGCCCACTGTGTGTAGACATTGCGACTTTATATAGATTTGTTTTGACTTCTAGAAATTGCATTCAGTAACAGCTTTAATATTTCGTTGTGGTAGTCTTTTGACATTTCTTGTTGAAATGAAAGCTTCAGCTTCGTCAAAATAAAGCAATCATATACTACCAAATAGAAGTAATCCCATGATGCTGAAAAGCAACTAGTCAATGATATTGACAAGAAATTTTTTTGTATTTCCAACTAGAGTGGTTTTGTAAATGACATTTCACAAGAAGTTTCAGATTTTCACTTCTGCGTTCCTATTTGGAGTAAAAACAGAAGTGGAAATGCTGACATTGCTCCCCTGGGAGAGAAATTTGATTTTTCAAAAAGTTTTAGTAATAATCTGGGTTAGAGGGAGACATTTTAAAACCTATTATTAAAAATTATTGTTCAGCCAGTAAAAATGGTGTGAAAGGACTGGATTCAAATATAGATTTACAGGTTTTTTATGTTTCCCCTCCATAACTGACATATCTTTTATAGATATATTTCACCTTCCTAACACTCCTTCTTTGTTAGAAGTACCAGAGACATTTCCACTCTTAGATACTCTGATTAACCTGATCAACTCAACTGCAAGCTATTGTTCTTAAACTTTCATTCAGCTGAGACAATTGTTGCTTCTGTTTCAAAACTGAAAAAAGAGCTTGTGTGTGAAAACTAGTCTATTATTTTTTATTTTTCAAAATGCATCATTAGATTCAATAAAAAGCATTACCTCTTCCTCCAAGACTCACATAATTGTTAATCTGAAAGAATTGATGCAAGAAAAATGTCTGGTTTTCTCAATGTGTGCAGAAGTTATGCTGAGGTTGTATCACATAAAGCTACGGTACTGCTTTGAGACCATGAGAACAGCCGCACCAAGTCAAACTAAAGGTCTTATCCCATTTCTGACAGTGACCAGCACCAGATACCTAGGAAAAGTGCCTAAGTGAGATTAGAGCAATCCTCCGGGATTGTACTACCCAGGCTCTGGGAGTCAACGATTTTAGAATTTACTAAGATTAAATTTACATCTGGACTATCATGCTTAATAACTATGGATGGATTTATCCTCCCTAATTTATCTAAGATCTTTTAAATTCAGTGGACTGGAATATGTTAAAATAATTCCATTTGAATTATAATTCCTGGTTCTTTTTGTTTTAAAAGTTCATAGGGGAAAATATTGCTTGCAGGGGAAAAAAAACTGTCTTATTCTAACTTCTTCATATTTTAAATGACTTTTCTTTTATCCTTTCTATCGCAGTCCAGCGAACTGCACTTTAACCAAACAAGAATGTCTATATATTTGATTTAGATGGGCAACCAATATTTCAATACTTCTTTTGATTTCCTAATGCATAATAATTGAGCATTAATGTTCATGGTGTACATCATAAACATGTGTGTGTTTTTGTTGGGGAATCCATTTTGGAAGAACAGGTTTATAATACACTAATCTGTCTATCGCATCCTCTCTCATTGAGAAAGATAATGATGCAGAAAAGACAACATGGAAAACAGCATGATATTTTAGGGATAAATTGCTCTGTTTGAGTGTGCAATCAGAGATAGGGCTGAAGATTTATGTTCCCAGTCCTTAAGAAGTGACTCAATGGAGAAGAGACCTCTTAGAGAGGAGAGGTGTTTAGACTAGGAAGAAGTTTCAATGAAGAGATGATGATAAGGTGTTGGAGAGGAGGATCCTTGATGAGGAATTCATATCTGATTTTTTATCCTATGAAATCTAAAGAAAAAAAAGAACTATGAACTGCAAATTAGATTAAATTACTTTAGTATGTTCCAGGCAGCCTCTGATTTTTTTCTCTCCTGTTCATAAAATCAAGAGCAGTCGCCATAAAATGTGGGGACAGGTCTTTATTAACTATATGTGAAAATGAGTGCACATAAAGAATCTCTAAGGGAAATTCTTGAGTCCGGGCTAGCAGTCAAGCTTGGACCCTTAAGTCTTAGTAAACTAAGACACAACTTCTTCTGGACAGGAATCAGGAGGAATATAAGCCAGTCATCTTCTTCCTGGCTTGGATCTTAAATGCAGAACCAGCCTTTGTTTAGGGTTAGCAAGCTGATCTTCTAGCCTTAAATAAAATAACCTATAAAGTTAACCCTGCAACACACACTTCTGTTGAAAGGGGGAGCAGGGTTAATTGGCACATTTGTTTGTTTGCTTATATTTTAATACAGACAGCTCCAGTAAGCCAAATTCATCCCAGATGTTACTCAGTTGACCTCAGAGTACTATTTTGCATTACTTTTGATAGGGTTGGGCTGGGGTGAATTCATCTGCGGACCTGCCACCTTCTGTGAAATGGCTGCCAAACTTCCTTGCTACAGGGAAAACTCCCTGCCTGGCTGGACTGCCTGGCCCTTTCCACTACTGCCTTTTCCCAGAAAGGCAAGTTGTTCAAAAGTTTTCTGAACCCCTAACCTCATGGAGTGTCTACACCAACATAACCCATGGGATGCACACTTTCCCATGTCCAAGCTCCTTTGGCTTCTGCATGGCTCACACTTAAGCTCACACTTGGGTCTGGAGCAAGTCCAGGCTCTCTGGAGAGGCAGAGTTTTACCATACTCAGAATAAAACAGTGATTCTGAGTCCTCCTGTGCCTGGCCAGATTATGCCTGAGCATCTCTTTTTCTGCACAGAGGTGAGACTATGGTTATGATTATATGTGTAAGCAAGGTAAGGTCTTGTACACTGGCACATGAGCCTCCAGACATTTTTTTTTATTATTTTCTCTGTCAACCAGGACTTTCCCAGGCATTTCTATGCACAGCCAAGAGGATAGTGAGTAGAGTTCCTAACACACAGAATCATAGGATCTGTAGGTTGGGAAAAAAACATAAGATCATCAAGTCCAACTGTAAACCTAACACTGCTGTCTATCACTAAACCATATCCTCAAGCACCATGTCTACAGGTCTTCTAAATACCTCCAGGGATGGTGACTCAACCATTTCCCTGGGCAGTCTGTGACAATGCTTGATGGGATGGATGAGGGCACCATCTTTGGAGGAACAAGAGTTTAGCCATGAGGACATAATCCTGGCTAAGCATCTTGGTATTGGAACCAAAGGAGTGCTCTTAATCTATTTCATTTATTAGTATACTTTTAGCTTTGGGACAATGGTATAGCCAAGCTAACAGGCTGGACAGACATTTTATGGATCAAAGTCTCTGCACAGCTAGGTCTGACCTTGAACTTGCTCCTCCACCTGCAGTGATGATGTCTCTAGCGACCCGCTGGATGAGGAGTTCATCTGGAAGCCATTCTCAGAGTAAAAGAACACTAAATCTGTAAGGGAGCTAAGAAGGTCTTTCAAAGGTGGACAGCTATTCCACTAATTTGGGGGTTTGGTGTAGTTGTATCCTGTCTGAGTTCAGAACCAGTTCAAGACATCACAACCCGCCCCGCCCCCCCTCAAAATGTTTCATTACCAGAACAAACCAGTCAGAACCAACACCCATCAAACCCAAGTCTTAGTTCAAAACAGTGTTGAAACTCAAAATTAGAACTATTGTTTTTTGACCGTTTGTTTATTTTATGACTCTAAAGACAAAAAATTTCTAAGTACTTTTTTGTGTTGTCAAATAAATAAAGTTGTTTTAAGAGCACTTTGTTTTAGTGAAATAAAATAACATCTAACATATCCTCTGTCATACTGTGTGTCTGCAAAAATTTATAAATCTGAGGACTGAAAATGTTCTTTCAGCATACACTTGTGTTGCTGGAACCGCCAGAACAACTTTTTCTAGTTGACACAGCTCAGGCATGATATTTTTATGATATTCCCAGTAGATTAATATGTCTTTTTTTTCTCTTTTTTTTTTTTTCATTAAGACATGGATCATCTGCAAATGAATTAAAAATTGGCCCAGTCTTCTTGGGAGCTTTCCTTCTTTTATATATCTTCTTATTTAGAGATCTCATGAGCTCTGCAAAGAAGACCTTCCAGACCTTCATCTGATCTTTCAACTCTAGACACAGTTAACATTGATTCTGTAACACTGTCTTCTGCTTCTGTGAGAAATAGTTCCATCTGCCTACTGATATTAATGAAGAATCTACAAGAAAAAGAGATATTTTTTTCCTTTGTTTCTCCTTTGATGCACACAATTTTTCAAAGGAAAGCAGAAAAGTTTTGTGTTTCCCATTGACACATTAAAAAAACAAAACAAAATAAAACAAACTAAAACAAAACAAAATAAAACAAACCCCAACTAACACCAAACTAGGTGAGAGTGTTGATTTGCTTGAGGGTAGGAAAGTTCCACAGAGGGACCTGAACAGGTTGGATCAATGGGCCAAGGCCAATGAGATGAGGTTCAATAAGGCCAGGTGCCAGGTCCTGCATTTTGGTCACAACGCAAGGTAGCACTACAGGCTTGAAGAAGAGTAGCTGGAAGGCTGCCCAGCAGAAAAGGGCCTAGGGGTGCTGGTGGACAGCTAGCTTAAGATGAGCCAACAGTGTGCCCAGGTGGCCAAGAAGGCCAACAGCATCCTGGGAATAGCATGGCCAGCAGGAGTAGGGAAGTGATGGTGCCACTGCACTTGGCACTTGGTGAGGCCTCACCTCAAGTACNATGCTCTGAAGTTTGGGCAGGGGAGGTTTAGATTTGATATTAGGAAGAATTGCTGTACTGAAAGAGTGGTCAGGCACTGGAACAGCCTGCCCAGGGTGGTGGCTGAGTCACCATCCCCGGAGGTATCTAAGAAACATGTAGACATGGCACTTCAGGGCATGCTCTAGTGGCCAAGATGTAGGGGGGGGTTCTCTGTGTGTGGTTGGACTCTGTCATCTCAGAGGTCCTTTCCAACCATGATGAGTCTGAATGTTACTGAAAAATATTTGTTTTCATCCAAGTCTTTCCAAACAATTAGGATACATTTAATGCATCTTTGTCCCCTTTCCAGCAGACAAAGCAGATGGCTTGAGATGTCCAGCAGGAGCAAAAGTGCCTGTGATCCAGGGTCATGCAGATGTGTCATTAGTAGAGTGCCAGCTCTATCTGAAATAAAGGAAATACCAATTGCAGGGAGGGAATTTGCAGCATATGAGAAGGGAAGATGCAGCATTAAGCACATGAATCAAACTGAATTCATGGCAGGAATAAAGACAGGCACAAGTACATCTTAATTGTCTGTCAACAGAGAGGAGTACAAGGCAGAGGACATGCTGTGTAGGCAGGTACCTGGATTTTGCAATGCTGCCTGGAGGCCTCTAAGCAAAATTTTAGTCCTGTGCTAATAGGGCTCTTTCCTGTAACTCCAGTGGGAAAAGTCTGTATGTTTTAGGAACAGAAGAAAGAAAAAATTATGTACTCCTCTCTATGTCAGTGCTCGCGCTTAAGTAAGCCAACATAAATGCATTTGGGCAACAGAGGGTTTATTGTTCCCATGGCCCTGTTATTTTCTTAAGTGACTGAATGTGTGTTTTGGAGGGAAAGGTTTTGACAGTGCTGGTTAAAGACATCATATATTAAAGAGAGTTTGGATGTTACCTCTTCAGTCACCCTACCTGTCACTAGGTCACCCTGCTATTTGTCAAGAGGAAGAATCTTTGTTTGCTAGGAAGTGGTCATGAGTTTGAGAAAAATCCTGCAAAACTGCTATTTTATTTTAATAGGGGAAAAAAAAAGAGCTTTAGTTGCTGTTATGTCATCAACTGGACCCTTCCATCTCACAAAATCTCCTGGAACTTGCTCAAGACATACAATCCCAGTTAGGCTTTCAAGAAGCGATCATCTGGTAAAATTTAGGGCAGCTTTCAGTGGTCTGGTTTCAGAGGAAGTGCTGTCTGAGTGCAAGAAGAGAAGAGGGTGTCTGTACAGACAGAAAGAGAGCTCCTAAATATTCCTTCCAGAGAAACACAAGACTAACTACAGCCTCTTTCTCACCATCTCTCATTATAGAGCTCCTCTACAAAACACCTTGAGATGCTGCGAGCGTATATCAGGAAGACTGGGCAGACAGGGTGAAATTCCCCTTGCCAAAGAGAGATGACCCAAAATTCAGACCACACAAGAGTGGGATTTCCATGGTCCTTCATGTTTTTGCCAGCTCCCTTTGAATTCCTCTCTGCGGAGGCTGGACATGCTGGGATACAGACGTGGTTCCTGTAGGCATGGCAGCCTGCCAGCCATGCGCCACTTCAGATACTGGCTGCTCTTCACTTTAACATGTCACTTAAAAGATCTACACATTCTCTGCAAAGAGGGAGGACCAAAGTGCAGAGGGAATGGTGCTGCAGTCACAATCTTCCCCTCCGCTTTGGCAGATGTGCAGCTGCTTCTCCTCCATCACAAATTATTCCCTTCATCTCTGCAAGAAAGAAGAAACATTTCAACCTATTTCAAGGTGTCAGCCAAGGAAAATAATGTATGACCTGACTCCTAATTCTACTGCACATGAAAGTGAACAGGCTGCTCTGCCCTGTTTGGGCTATAGCATACTGTATAGTGTAAAGATGATCTGCCCAGACCAGGGTCAAAGCTGGTGCTCAGTTAGTTATGAAGGAACATTTGTTATCCCAGGAAGCAGGAAGAATTAACGTAAACCACTTGCAAAAATGACATACCCTTGTAAGGTTTGAACCAAAACTAGTGTCCTACATAACTAGGAATTCAGTGTAATTCATTAACTATTTCCATCTATTAGTAAAATTCACATCTCTGCCATGACAAAGTAAGAACACTCTGGAGAAGGGATGATTACAAGCCTGTGAGCATTTTAGAGAAAAAACTAAGACACATAGCCCAGGATCCTTCTAACCACCTACCATGGTAGAGTTATGGATCTATCACTTTCCTTGTTACTATGTGCTTGCTTCCTTGATCTCACCTCTCTCTTTATTCTGCTGAAAGACAGGGATGGTATTGACTCATAGACTGAGACACTCAAATTTATAACATGGAAGTCTCTAGTGGTGAGTAGGATATTTAGCCTTCCTTTCTGGTCAATCAAGATCAACAGTATGATTGATTTGCCTTAATAAAGACATAAATTGTCGTTTCAGATTTTTCTAGTGTATTCAAGACCAGATAGGGTTGACAGACACAACACAGGATCAATAAGAGATTATGACCTTTCTGCAGTGAGTGCTACAGGCAGGGGAGGATTTCCTAGAGTGTCTTAAATGGCAATAGATCTTTATGTTTAACCACTGATTACTGCCCATGGTAAGAACTGATGAGATCACCGTTGACTGTAGAAGGTCTTTGGACAGCTCACTTAAGTCAAGACTCTTTAATTTTGGTGTCTTAATCTGCATGCAGGATGATGCCTTGGCACTTAATCTTAAGAAGCCGTTTAAATGGAGATGGTATAGAGTATAAGCCTGAAGACAGCCTTATCCACCTCTCCAACACGGCTACCTCTATAAGTATCAACTTCTTTCTATTAACCAGAGACAGACCCATGGTGATTAGCTGAGACTAGAAACCTGGCTGGAAGTAGAGAAATTTGTATCCATCTTGGTTAAGCTTAAATGAAACTTCATTCTCCATCTGCATATCAGCATCTCTAGGCCAGGAAAGGCAGCAAAAGTTAATTATTTTCAGCATTTGTTTTGGAATTTGGCATGAAGAAAATGTCCCTTTTGAAAGAGAATTGGCACAAGAGACACTTCCAGGAAAGCAGGCATGCAACAGCAGCGGGACTGATAAGTGTCAGAAATCCCCAGCAGTAACATGACATCAGTAGAAAAGACTGTGACAAAATCCTGATAGTGGTATTTCTAAGAGGCAGGGTGTATAACTTAAAAGCATAGGAAAGTAGCCAAGCAACACAGAACAACAGTATTAGCTTAGAAATATCTCCAGAAAGAGATGTCTTGGACAGAATCCAAGGTGAATGGATACAAGTACCATAAAACTGCCAGATTAGAAAAGGGTAGTTCACATTTAAGGCCTCAGTGAGAATAGAGACAGAAAACAGTAAGATATCCTGGGACTGTCGTCTATATAGGACATTTCAAAACAGAAATGACTGCACAGCCCTCAAAACAAAACCAAAATGTGGGATGATAAATAGAGATTGCACCATCAGGAGATGCTCAGAGTGCAGGCTGTGAAAGAGGAAAGCCACAAAGCAAAGCTTATAGAGATGTACAGATAGTATATCACTATATAGAAGATGAATACACAGAGGAATTTGACTTCTGCCCGGGCATCAAGGTGTGCTGATGGTGGAAGGAAATCACTGGCCTTTGCCTCCAGATGCCAGAAATGTCATCATAAAGTATAAATGGCTGTGCTGCAGCAACTGAAATCGAGCCCAAATTCACACCTCTGATGTCTGCTTTATTGAGACTTCAGTATTTGACCTTACTGCTCCTTTGGGAAAATCAGCAAGGAAAACATAAGGACAATCTCCCTAGAAATTCCTCTCTTCTGCAGTGCCAAAATGCAAAGCCATGGGAAGATCCACAGGAATGCACCACGCTATCACTCTTACCAACATAAAGAAATACATTATCAGAAATAGGAAAATTAGCTCAGTGATGATACAACCAGTCTTTTTTCTTTTCTTTTTCTGTTTTTTTTTTTTTTTTTTTTTTTTTTAGGAACAACAAAGTCACAACAGTCTACATAAAACCACAAGTTCTGCTGGCACTTGGAGAAATCTGGAAGGGAAAGAATACCAGAGTTACTTTACAGTATCATCTGTGCTAAAAGGGGACTGAGCAGCAAGTCCAAGGAATGTGCAGCCAGAAATTCTGAGAAAGAGTGAGGAGGGACATGATGTGCTATGCAAAAGACAGGAGGAAGAATATTTTGTCAGCTTGAGTTAATCTGCAGGTTAAAGAACTGGTCTGGATTGATGCATCACAGTATCCAATATGCTAAAGCAAGGAGACTTTCTTTATTCCTGATCTATCCTTCGCTACGTAGGCACAGATTTTTTGAAAGGCTAGCAAAGTTAGAGGAACTGTTGGATGTTAACTAAGTTTAGATTTGTTTTTTTGTTTCTTCTGAAGTGATTCTGCCAAACTCTACACCCCTGTTCCTGCAAGGAAGCTGACCCAGATACAACTGCTGCCCAAGCCCTTCATTCAGGTCATGGACAGCAGCCTGCACCTCAGAAAATGTGAAGAATTTATAGTAATTGGTATTTCATGTGCATAATAACTCTCTGCATTACTCAGGGACCAAGAGAATAGCCCCACGAATATATATAACTTGCTAATCAGATACTGTCCAAAGTGAATGAAAATAGCCAAGATCTCTATCTCAAGGCACTAAACATCCCACACAGGCAATAAGGAGACAGGCTGGGCCCACAGGGGTAAGATTTATCCAAGGATTAAGAACCACATGCTCCAATGCACAATGCATACTTTGAGGAGAGGGAAGGACTCCTACCAGTCTAGCAGGTGCCAACCTAGTATCTTGTCCCAGAAAGTGATTTTTACCTCTGCTGTAGCTATATCAAAATTTTGCAAATGCCGCAGAAAAAAGCTGTGCCCATCTCTGTTGCCCCCTGACAGATTGACATCCATGATGCCAGGTGCAAACCAGTGGAAACATTGCAGAAGGTGTAACACATGATGGCTACTACCTATGGGAAATTACAGGTAACCAAGGACTGCTCCTTTAAGAGGTTGTGTCCACTCTTGGTGATACTGCACATATATTTAAATGAAGCAGACGGCACCCCAGATGGGCTGCAGACATTAAACCTGAATAAACCTATTCAATGCTGTTTCATAGAATCACAGAATTGTTAGAGTTAGAAGGGACCTTAAAGATCATTGAGTTCCAACGCCCCTGCCATGGGCATCATTCTTTTCTTGCCTTTTCCTGCCTATCAGCTTTTATCACCTGAAGACTTGCAGAGAGAGTTACTCCGGGACAGGTGCAATCAGCTCCTTCCTTGTCTGTCCCAGCACCAAGGTCCTCATGCCACCCCTTGGATGCTGATTGCTGATGGGGAGAAGCTGCCATGCAAAGCTGCAGAGCCACACAGAGGCCCTTGGATCAAGCAATATCCATGCTAAAAGGAAAGTTAACCCTAGCAAACAGCACAACACCACTTCTTCCGTTTCCAGGCTATCGCCACGCTGAAACAAAGATGGTGTCGCATGTTCCCTTCCCTTTCCTTTCCCTTTATTTTTTTTAAGTGAGGTCACCAGCTGCTCCCCTCCACTCTGACTTGTCCTGCCCTGCACAGACGTTGATGTGGTTGCGGAAATTGAAGGCATGATAGCTGACAGAGTTGAAAGAAAACACAGAGGGTGCTGGGTTTGCCTATTTATAGTGGACAGTTCAGAGCCTGACACTTAAATACACATTCCTGATAAGTGAATAATCTCTGGCAGGGCATAAAAATAGCTCTGTGGCTCCAACCATAATTACATGTTCATGGTTCAGTAACCTGGCCTGTATCAAATAGACTACAACTGTCACTGATGGGAAAGGACAGATGCGGTGAGGAGAAGGAGTAGAATTTAAAGTTCAGTATAAAATACAGTGGTTTAAATGGTAAATATATGACTATAGAGTTTAAAGCTACAGGGACTGGGCTCAGAAATGCTGCAAGAGATGCTTTTGATTTGGGGGCTGAGGAGGGACAGAGAGAGGCTGGACACTTTACATCTTGCTCTATGGAAGATAACCTGTTTCTCTCCCCACAGAAAATCTTCTTGACTTCTGCTTGGTCAGATGACTTAGGGACAGTGGTTGGAGTAATCAAGTGCATCTTTTGATAAACCCTAACTGGAAAGAATGGAAGGAGATGTCAAGCCAGGTCAGCCCCAAGGTCCAATCTGCCCAATATCCTGCCTCTGGCAGCTGTAAAATCATGGTTTTTAAGTGTTTTTTAATGATGGTGTAGGATATCCACAGAAGAAAGATGTGGGAGTATCAACCCTCTGTGTTAATCCGCTATACTTAGAAATTGGTTTAAACCCAGAAACATGCAATGTATTTTTTCTTTTCTATTCATTGCAGAATTATTTTTTCTTTAAGTGATAGAACTTTCGCAAAACTGTTGGCTTCTTCAACATCCTGTGGTGATGAGATTGATATTGATTGATAGATGAGATTCTGCATCTGAATAGGGTTTTTCCTACCTCTGTTTGCGTACAGATAAAACTGTACGCAAACAGAGGTATGTTTCAGCATGGTGAGGCCACACCTTGAGTATTGTGTCCAGTTTTGGGCACCTCAGTACAGGAGAGATATCAAAGTGCTGGAGTGAGTGCAGAGGAGGGCAATGAAGCTGGCAAAGGGCCTGGACAATAAATTTTATGAAAAGCGATTGAAGGAGCTGGGACTGTTTTGTTTGAGGAAGAGAAGGCTGAGAGGAGACCTCATGACTCTCTGCAACTACTTGAAAGGACATTGTAGAGAAGTTGGTGCTGGTCTCTTCTCACAGGTAATTAGTGATAGAACAACAGGTTAGGTTGGACATTAGGAAAAAATTCTTCACAGAAAGTGTGGTCAGACAATGGAATAGGCTACCCAGGGAGGTGGGTGAGTCACCATCCCTGAATGTTAAGAGTCATTTAGATATGGTGTAGGGGAGAGCTTTGTAGAGTGAGGTTAATGGTTGGACTTGATGATCCCAAGGGTATTTTCCAACCTAAATGTTTCTATGATTCTATGTATCTTCTGCTGCTGTCAAGGTGCACATATCTCTGTATTCCTGTGGAGAGGAACATCAACCTTTCACTGGGGTTACAGCAGATCTGGGATGAGATCAGATCTCCACATAACACAGGACAGCTGTATGCTGTAGGGGGAAAAGGGTGGAAGAAGGATGGACTTACTCATGTTTCTCCCGGAAGATATACTGTGCTTTTCCCCTTTGCAGAAGATATAGAAAGTCCTTGCATGTATAGTATGTCACCCTTCCCTGACCTAAACATCTGTGAGGAATTGTAAAGAGTTGACTTTGCCATATAGCAGAGAGATGTCCAGGGTGGATTCCTTCTCCAATGCACCATAATCCAGAATTTAGGAGCAAGATCTGATAGCTAACAATAATATGAGAAATAGCACCAGAATTCCCGGGTTCTGATTAAAGTTGTCTAACTGTGGGGTTTTCAGAATGGCATGGGATCAATCTCACTGTTTCTGTCTAACAGCTAGATGTTGGTATGACCTAGCTATCTAAACCCCTCTGTCATCACAGGTAGAGGATAACACAGCTGTTTTCCCAGACCCAAGACTTTGGATGGATGGAGGGATGGAGGGAGGGACAGAGGGACAGATGCTCCCTGGGGCTGCCTCTTCCTCCTTGAGTTTCCTTTAAGTTGGAAAAGACCTTTAAGATCATTGGGTCTAATTGTAAACCTAACACTACCAAGTCCACCACTAAACCATGTGCCTAAGCACCATGTCTTTTAAATATGTCCAGGGATGGTGACTCAAACACTGCCCTGGGCAGCCTGTTTCAGTGCTTGACAATCTTTTAAGTGAAGAAGATTTGGGCACAATGGACATCTGCTAGATGGCTTAAAGTGAAACTAAACAAATCCCTACCTAGATCTCTTTGGTAAGTAAACGTGTTTAGTTAGGAGATAGGTTACTAAATCAGTATGCAACACTAGGTTTCTTAGTGTGTAAAGAGCCAGCTTCACTGAAAGGACAGGCAAGATAGAGGCGTAAGTTTTAACATCACTTCAAAGGGCACAGAGCCCAAATCTTCTGTGTCTTACTACAGTTATCCTGATTCTTCAGGAAAATAGTTTTGGAACTAGTTCACAGTTACTTTTTCATTCGTGGTGTCAAAAGCAAACATTTCAAAAGCCATAATCTTTTCTTCTCAAAACATAAAAAAAAAAAGCTTAGAAATATTCCTCAAAGCTTCATAATGTCCTTGGGAGCTTCCAAATATCCCTCAAAGACATCTTCTCTACTGTCTGGCCAGGGCCATGGTCCAAAACACTCATAAAGGAAAAAAAGAATATTCAGTTTCAGTAGATATCAGGGAAAGAACTCATGGCCAAAGAAGGGAGATGACTTGCTCAAAGGGGACCTGGGATCAGAGAGGAGGTCACTGTGTAGGTAGGTAGATGTTTTTGCATGTTGGGCACACTGCCTCTCCATGCCCCTTTCCTCCTACGGGCTCTGAGGAGAAATGCAGTATTAATTCATTGCGGAGCTCAGATACTGAGGCAGTCAACATCATGTAGTTATAAGGGGGGAAAAAAAAAAAAAAAAAGGGAGTTTCAAAGGTCCTTTCATTCTTTCATTCCATGCCCAAGCCAACTGCCACATGAGCAGAACTCTTCCTGACAATGAATTGAGAGAAACGAGGAAAGCTGCCTTTTTTTTTTAATCTTTCACTAGGGAACTGCCATGGGAGCTGGATGAGCCATGCCCACAGTGCTTGTTGTTACAATGTCTCCCAGCTTCTCATCCATCACTGCTTGCATGGCACAAATCTGCTGAAATGTGTTACCCAGCACAACTCTACAAACCTAAGGGGAGAACTGAGCTCTGCTTTTGGTGCTTATTCAAACCACAGCATCTGAAGTGGCACAGGGCAACATCTTACATGTCAGATCATTAGACCACATAGTCTATATTAATCACTTGATTACACAGAAAAGCCTCTTCACGTGCTTCCAAACTGCGCTTTAACACACAGCTAGGCTTGAGGTGTCTGGTAGGAGATAGCTTCGACTTTCCTTCCCTGAAGAACTCCAGAGCTAAATCAAATATTCCACATGAATCTTGGTCACAATGTTTGGTATTCTTGGGATTAATTGTGTGACTTACTGTGATCATTGAGATCCTAAATGGCACTGCAGACAGGTAAAGCACTTCACACTCATGACTGACTGCTAAGCAAGTTCATTGCTTGTTTTTCACTGAAGAGTTAATCTTAAACATCTCCTTCTTGCCCCATATAAGCATTCCATTTTGGAACACAAACATCCACAACTGAGTGCTTTTGAAACATGGCACTTCAGTGAGCTGCTCCTCCATTGCCCATCCTCTCCTGGAGGTCATAAGACAGACAATGAATATTGCAGCTTGGGTCCATTCATGAGTGTCTGGTTATGAACTATCCAAATGATGCAAAATCTGTGCCCCTGACCTCACCCCACATCCAAGCAGAGTAAAGATGCTCTAAAACAACCACTACCCACCAGCCCTAGCTGACATCTGAGCAAACCTCAACAATTCTGAGCTCTCCCTGAGGGTCTCTAAATGTCATTTGCCCTGCATGGATGAGGTATCCAAAGGGGGACCCTTTCCTGAGGAGGGTGCAGGGATAATTTCCAACCTTTACTTCCATTATGGTGCAATAAAGTAGATGTTACCACTCATTTACCATTGTAAAACACTATGACTGAAAAGTACTATAAGAGAATAATATATTCAAAGAGTTTAAAAATTCAGAAACTTCAGTTGGTGGTAGGAATCTCTGTCAGAGCCAACACTTGACCAGCCACTCAGTTTATTAAAGGAAAAGCCATTTATACTCTACTCCAGCCTGTCTCTGCTTCTGCTGTACTACAAAATCTTTACTTGCATCCAAAGACACCAGTTGTGCTGTGCAAGAATACACGTAGGCATTTGGCATAGACACCTGCCTACCCAGGCAATCAAGCTCCAGCACTGCCACCTCTTGGCAAAGCCCACAAGATCTGGCTACCACTGGACCCGCCTGGCAAAAAGCGTTTTCAAGGGAAGAGGAAAAGAAAAGCGCCAATGTTGCAATTGGAAAGAAGGCACTAAACCAATTCTCTTCAGAAGCTGACGATGCAATCCCCCTGCCCCAGTAACTTGAAGGAAAGCTACAATTTCCCCTGTTGCTTTTCTGGCCATCCCCCATGTCCCCCCAGCACATGCAAACAGAAATTTCTCCTGCTTGTTAACTCTGGTTCACCTTCAGAGTTCATCTCTGATCCTCTTCAGGGTTGCATCGACGTCTGCACTGGGGAATGTGTTTATGTTTGTTTTGACTTTTGCCCTGAGCCACCACAAATCCTTAAGGCCAGATTTCAACTCGACACTCTGTTCTGGGGAAGGCAGCCTGTCATCAAGGCCTTCATTTTGTGGGAGGGGAAGCTTGTACTTAGTGTCAGCCTGGGAGCAGGAGGAGGGAAAGGGGGGCAGAGAGGGACAACTGTTCTTTCTCTTGCGTTCCAATTTGGGGCCCTTTGCTCTGTCTTTGGCCTCCTTCTTTCCAGGTTCCTCCTGGATATGTCTCCTCTCTACCCTTCCTCCAGAGTCAGCTTTAGAGCTGCTGGAGGGCTGTGCGCAAGTCCCCCTCCTACAGAGGAAACCACAACCTGCTCAGCATCCACAGACAGCAGCATCCCAAGGAGAAGCCTCTCCTCCAACACCTCTTGCTCTGCCCAGCCAAGAGCAGCCATCAAGAGCACCGAGCCAAGCTGTTTCACATTAAATGGGACTTTGTCTGTATTGATTAACTTTATTTCTTTTCTAAAGATGATAATTTTCCTTTTCCAACTGCCAAAGTCACTCAAAAATGTTTCAGTTTGCCAGTCTTCATGCCAGGCCAGTAACACGATATCCATGCGGCCTGACCTCAAGCATGCCCCATGTATTCTCACTCCAGGACCCAAGTGTCCAACCCAACACAATGGATCTAAAGCATGGCTCATTCTGCAAAACAAACAAATGCTGCAGCACCAAGCATTTCTTGTCTTCCTCTGCGCTTGCTTATTCTACAGCAAATGAAAGGCAGGTGGGGTATGAAAGCTTGTTTGCTTTTTCTCCTCCCTTGCATATGATGTCTTGATCTGCCGCCCAAAAAGTGGAGAGACCTTGCAACTGGCATAACCTAGAGGAAATGGCAAAGGAGGGTGTGCTTAGTAACTCAGCTCAGCAACCTGCAACCCCAAGTGTTGCACTCCTCCTTTTAACCAGGCTGTAAAAGTCTAACAAAGAGCTTGGCCTTGGACATTCTCATTTCTAGATTGCCAATTTGTATTCAGTAGAGGGCCCTTTAATCTAGCAGACAACAGTTTAACAACATCCAATGGCTGGAAAACAAAGCCAGACAAATTCAATCCGGAATAAAGCACACTTCTTTCTCTTTCACTATGATAATTAACTACAGGAACAACTTACCTAAGACCGGTGTGGGTTCTCCCTTTGAAATGAAGATGGGATGTCTTTCTAAAACATATTCCTGAACTCCCTTGCTCAGGAACTCTGGGGCAGGCAGGGGGATTTATGTGGGAGGTCGGGGATCTTTTTTTGTCTTACATTTGATGAATCTACCATTTGCTACAGGAGTTGGATCCCTTTCCCCTCTGAAAGGCTGCATTTCAAGTGATTAATGTCCAGCAGGATTCCTTAGGTCTATCAATCCATTTCAGTCTTTTTTTTCTGTTTTCTAATCCCTTTCCTGGTAGGTAGAAAACACCATCACTGACTTCAGTGCCAGCTTGGCATTCTCTTCCCCACACTGCGTTTTTCCTCCTGCTTTGTCTTGGAGTAACCGTGTTATATTTCCCTCTTTGAAGAACTAATTTTTCTCTGTCAAAAATATATATATATGTATATTCTGTTGGGCCCTCCAAGGCATCCATCAACATGGAAGGAGGTACTTTGGTTCCTCTTACAAGGGGGCGTGTAGTGAGGTATCTGCCACATCTAACCTGCAGATGTCCTTTTGGCAGAACCACCAACTTCCACCTAATTCTTAGCTGCTGGATCTCAGTGTCTTTCTTTCTTTATGTTTGCAGAGCAGCTAGAAATTGCTGGTCAGCTGCAGACATGTATGGATTTCAGCAAGCCTGCAAGAATACAACTAATTTCTTATCCTTAGCAATGATATCTGTACATTGGTTTGGGGGCTTTCTTTAGTCCCGGGGTACTGCAAATCTGAAATCTCCAGCTAAATTAAATCTCAACAAAGAGAGAGGTGGAAGCAGACATGTTTATAAGACATTTTCATACTGTGTCCATTACTAGTCTTGAACCTGTATTCTACCAAAGGGTGGCTTATACACCCCTGCTGTGGAAAGGAAGCAAAGCCATGATGTGGCTAAAACTCTGAGTGTGTCCTGTCCCACCTTCACAGGACCATACTGCTTCTGAGAGGTAGCCTGCAGCTCCAGCTGCCAATAATAGTAGTATTTAGGAGATCACACTGTTTAAAGACTGCATTCAGGCTGCCTAAAGATCATAACTGCCCTTTCAGAAAGAAACATTTGGGCTTTCCCAGGGATGGCCTTAGGCAGTCTCATCTGCCTGGAGCTGGGGACACCTGGCAGTGGCAAGGCTGATTGCAAGGTATAGTTCTACTCTTGGAGATTTCTCTGTCCAGCCACAGAGTTTTAAAACTTTCTTCTAGCAAATCAACCTGTTTTTCTAACTTCATTGAGAGAAAAAAATATCACGTATATTTGTGGGTTCATCACCATCTACGGCAGGCACCCTCATGCCAGGGTTTTGAGATAAAACCCATATGCTAGTCCCTGTCCTTCCATGGGGCAGGGCCTGCCTTCTCCAGATCCAAGCATGTGTCAGGCAAGAAGACAGCCCAAGAGGCAGCAGCCAGAGTCCACCACACATAGACAGTGCCAGTCTGTGCGTTCCCACACTTTGCAAGCCAGTGAGCTTCTCCTTGGCTTCAAGAATAGGTAAGAAACTGCAAAATGGGTTGAGGAGGAGCAGGACAGAAGACCCACCCGGATGAGCCTCCTACATCACATGCATACCATCATAGAATGATTTAGTTAGGAAAACTCTTTAAGATCATTGAATCCAACCATAACCCTAACACTTCCAAGTCTACCAGTAAACCATATTCCCTAGTAACAAACCTACAAGTCTTTTAAATACCTCCAGGGATGAAGTTCAGGGAGCTTCAATCCACACCACAGTTAGGCCGAAAGGCTGAATCCAAGACTAGTAGCAAAAGGTTTTAGCCTATTAAGGTCTTTTGGTGTCTCTACTGTGTCTGGCTCTCCCAAATGCCTTCTGTTCCTCCCCCTTCCTCTCCCTAGCCATGCATTTCACCATCACTGACTCAGTAAGCCCCAGCTGAGGATGTGTCAAGCAGGTGGGGAGGAGACAGGGAGCAGCAGAGAAGGGCTATCACTGGGAATCCTGCAAGTAGAGAGGTGGGAGCTACAGTGAGTCTCTGAGTCCCCAGGGCAGGAGGGGAGAGAGCAGGCATTTCACACCCCAGGCTGGCCTGAAAGTAGGATAAGCTTTTGGATGGAAGCGGGAATCTCACAGGGTTGGGTCAGCCAGTTGCAAGATGCCATGAAAATAGCCTGTCCTGGCATGGATTTTAGTGCTTGGAGCCAGAACAGGGAAACACAAAGACACGAAAAATAGTGCAGAAAGAGGAAAGAAGCAATTAAGTATCTCAGAGCATCCACAAAGGAATGTCTGTGTGGGGTAAGATGTGGGTTGAAACATGGGGCCACCTCTGAACATCCCTACCACCCTCCTGTCTATGCCCAAGTGACAATGGAGACGTGCAGATAGCAAGGATCTCAGCGCCTTGCTCAGAAGCAAGGATGGCTCAGCTCTGACGAAGGTGGTTTTGCTGAGAGCCAGCTCTCAACCGCAGGTTTTTAGCTCATAGGAGCCTTCCTCCTTCCTCTCTGCAACATTCCCACTCTCATCTTCACATCCTTGAGCCCATGGCGGCTGCCACCCAAACCACAAACTAATTTGATGTGTCAACATGCCCTGCAGAGACACATCCAGCTGATGGAAGAGTTTATAAAAAGAAATGTTCCTACTATAAATGCTTTTGGATTAAATAAAATTGTAAGAGGAGAGGGGATGGGAAGGCCATGCTCTCCTTTCAGGGAGTGTCTGCCATCTTCATGTAGAAATCGTTTAGCGCTAGGGTTTCAGACTTTCACCCCACCTTCATCCAGCACTTCCAGATCTTTTTAGCCCACACTCCACTGTGGTGGTTAGGAGCAGCCCAGACCTCACCCTGGGATGTGTCAACTGGAAATGTAACATCCTTGGGGCTGCTCAGTAATATTCAACAACCAGGATAAAATCCTGGGTGTGGAAAATACATGCATATGTAAATACATATACAATATGGATTCCTGATGGTTTAACACAGTAGCTGGTCCCAGATCCCCAGTCTCTCAGTTGCCTCATGCACAGACATGCAAACACAAATGTGTGTCTCTGCCTGCTGGTTTAGACTTAGGAGCTCACCAGCAGGCAACCCTCAGGCCCCACAGTCTCTTTAGTATTTGGGCTGTGACTCATGCTGCCACTCCACTTTCCAGCACCTGACCCTCTGTGAACACATGGGCGCACAGAGCAGAGAGCCCATCACCCAGTAAACCAGCTAGAAATGGAGCGTAATGAGAAAAAGGGACAGCCTGGATAGGTCAGGAGCAGGGTATGGCCAGACTTGTGCCAACCTGACATCCATTTACATGCAGTCAGCCCCTTTTTTTCCTTTCTCCCTCTCTATTTTCCCCAAACTTTTTCCTCCCCAAACCATCTTGATCCCTCTCATTGCCCAACTTTGGCTTCTCCCTTAAAAGTCATATTATACCTGAAACTTACCTCAGTAAGTCTCACACAATCCTCAAATGTTCTTCCTCTGCATCACTTAGTCTGTGAGGCATTCTGAAAACCACCTCACCTTGACTCACAGTGAGAGGTGTTACCCCATCTATGGAGCCAACTGGTCCCTGGGGACAGCCCTAGGGTTGGCTGGGCCTGGGTTATTCTTTGTGTTATTGTAGCTGAGTGCTTATTCACATAATTTAACACCCACAGTCCCTTCTTTTCCAAGGAAACCCCATTCTCCTGCAATTTCC
Organism: Thinocorus orbignyianus; assembly: GCA_013400375.1. Classification (NCBI taxonomy): domain Eukaryota; kingdom Metazoa; phylum Chordata; class Aves; order Ciconiiformes; family Thinocoridae; genus Thinocorus; species Thinocorus orbignyianus. The sequence continues at coordinate 40,452 of VXBW01002570.1, forward strand.
AAGGGACCTGTGCCTGGAAATTCAGCCTGCAAGTCTTCTGCAGGTAAGTGCCAGAGCATACACACAGCATCAACAACACATTTCATCCTATCTCTGGATGGGGACATCTACTGAGCAGCCAGATATGCTGAAGAAAATCTTCTCTTGACATTGCCTCCTTTTCCTTGTGATAAAGACTTTGTAGCTTCAGTTCTAAAGCTGTCATGCTATTTGGATGCTGCCTTTGCTGCATTAGATACTTAATCCAGCCCCAGTGGCTGTAATCAGTGGGACAAACTGCCATCAATCACAGCTGTCATACCAAAGGAGCCTCTGGCTCCTTGTAACATAGCCAGCTCGTGACAGACTCAAGGTGCTGAATGTCTTTGTGGCAGGGTAGAGAAGGATTCTTGAAAGGGGAAGCTTGTCTGAGCTTTAATCATCAGGCAGCAAGAGTCAGGGGTGAAGAAAGGCACCAGCCTGAGCCTTCTGTCTCTGTTTGAAGTACAAACCCAAGGGCAGCTTCTGAGATGACCTGGACATCAACAGCAAATTGGGCACAAAGTGCCCTGGTCTCAGCACTGTGGAGTATTTGTGTGCCATGGGGTTTGCAACCCTTTCACTGAAAAACACTTTTTTTCCAGGGCCAAGGCACTGTGCCCTAGAAGCCACTGTGCAGAAAGCAGTTAATATCACCTCAAATGGAATACACCAATTTGCTCGTACTCGGAGCATATTCTTTTTCACTAAAGCCTTTCTGTGGTTTTGGCTGGGCGCTGTTGCCTGCCCCAAGCTCCAGAAGCTGGCAGAACCGGCGTGTACATAGACACACAATTGAAATGTCACCAGCGCGAGGCTGCTGGAGCGGCCCTCAGATGACAGAAAAGCGCTTGTGAATTTATTGGCTAATTAGGAGACAGGCACATTGGAAAGTGATGTGGGAGGTGGCGTCAGTGACTCAATGGGTGGCAGGTTTCCATCTCCCGCTGGACTGTCCTTGCTGTACTAGAGGGCGCTGCGCAAGCTGAGGCAAAGACAGAAAATGCATTGTCCCAGCTCAGGCGTTCAGGAGGCTCTGGCACGCCTGTGTTTTGCTTAGCTTTTCTTTCCAAAGGAGCTGCATTAAACTCCTCCTTCTGAAAATTTTCCCACTGGGGCTAAATGCTCTGCCTTCTGCATTCTCTGCACCTCTCACAGCAATTTCCACTCTGCAGAGCACGTTACATGCTGCATCGCCATTATCACCTTGTCCATGGAGGTGCTCAAGCCTGGATGTACCTGGTTATGTACCTCCTGCTTTATAACTCATGTCTGTTCTCTACCCTGAACATCCCAACTCTACAAGTCAAGAGGTACTTTCTAGTTTATGAATGTGCACATAATGCTGGTCTGCAATCAGAAGCCAAAACCATTCTCAGCTCACATCTGCAACTTTTGGTTCAGAGAGACTGCGGTGCTCAATGTGTGCCATAGTCCCACCACGAATCTGGCTATGCAAGCCCCACAGTCACAGCACTCCAATGTTCTCTGGTAGCTCAGAGAGACAAAGTACATGTGATGCCCACCTTCAAGAAGGAAAAAGAGGGGATGAACCTCTAAATGATAACTCTTAGAAGGTACCTAGATGGCATTTCTGTCTGGGAATGTTAATCTTTCAAAAGCTTTGGTTGGTTTGGGTTTTTTATTTGGATCAAATAACTTAAGTTTTAGTTCAGACAGCTCAACCTGGGATGAAAACATGAAGGATTGTATTTTTTTCCTAGAAATGTTCATTTTGCAATTTCAGTTGTTGCTGGTGGTCACTCTGCTGCCAGAAAACTAATTCTAGGCCTAAAATCTGTGCTTCTCACTCTCCAAACACTTCTAGCCATAGTCTGCTAAAAGTAGTAAAGCCATTACAGTGGCAATTCAGCAACAAGCTCCAAGGAAGCTGTGAACAACACAACTTTTCAGTATTAAAACTGTGAAATTGGCCTTGAGAGGAAGAAATGGTCCTGCTGACAGTAAATCTCTCTATTAAGCCCTTTCCATGATGCATAAGACCTTAGACAAATCCAGGAAATAATTCTCTTGGAGGTATCTCTTTGGCAAGTCTCAATACTGGCCAGAACATGGAGAGAGAAAGTCTGAATTGCTTGTGTTCACAATCCAAAACACCATACAGTAAAAGTCCAGGAACGTTTCTAACATTTGTTCCCATTCAAAATGTTTATTTAGGCTCTATCCCTACAAACTTTGACACAGTCTTCCTGGGAGTTGAGGCAGCACTCTGACTCGCAAAGGACTGGTAGACAGTGAGATTTAGTGGTTTGATAAAGATCATATTTGGAAAGATGGGGAGGAGTAGGGGCTCCAGTCTGGTAACAAATGAGCGTCCTGGCTGTTGGGCTTTCAGTCCCCCTTGTGGCTGAACAACACAGACATAAGCCAAATCTTTCTTGCTACCTTTAATAGCTTATTTTCTTTAAAAGGCACTGGCATAGGTTAGACAGGTGAGATAGGACTAGGTGTTATGGTAGAAGCAAGGGAGCAGGCTGTCTGCATTCAGTCAGCAACTCCAACTTGCCTGTTACCCTAGCAGTGACCAAAGAAGTAACTTCCAAGCCTCCTTTCTTGTTTCTGAAAGTCCAAGTAAAAAGAATCACAGGGCAGCTGAAAACAAAAAATAATAAAATTATCTAATATGCTAAGGAAAAGAAAGAAGAGATGATTGATGCATGACTGGGGAGGCAACTCCCAGGAGCACACAGATGGTACAAGGTCTCAGAACCCTGTGCATTTGAGGGAACGTGTCCTCTGTTGATGTGACACCATGCAATGCTCATCACCAAAACTGGATCCATGCTCTGGATGTGGTCCAGTCAGCACTGTTTAGAGATGGGCAATTGCTCTTCTCAAGCTCCCAGCTGTGCTGGTGCCAATACAGTCCAGGATGCTGTTGGCCACCTTTGCTGCCAGGATTTGTTTGTCCACCAGGACCCCCAAAAGCTTCTCCCCAGTCAGGCAGCCCTCAGCCCCATATTTCCCCCAGTCCACTCTTTCACAAAATTTCTGCCTTTAACAGTTCTCCACTGACTAATAACATGTGAACGTCTACACCACATCTGCCTTCCTCAGTTGGGATGTTTATAAATGTAATTCATCATACGTCTCTCTTATTGCCTAAAATAGGCCAAAGCCTCATAACTTTGACACTTCAACCCCAAATCCACTGTGATTACAATTGTCCGTGGGTATCAAAGTTCAGAAGAAATGTATAATCAGGCAGAAGGACATGCACACAAGCCATGACCACTTAATATTTGTTTCTCAAGGAAATATCACCTAAAACTCAAACAACATGCAGTGCCTTGGAAAGAAAATAACAGAACTATTCTATTCTAGGACACTGACTTTCAGTTAACTGGGTTTTTGAGCCATGGTATGGTCTAGAAGAGGATGCATTTGCTTGCAGAGCACATCTAGTATGTATTACTGTTTAGCAAAGGAGACACAGATCTGAAGCACAGGGGATTTTGCAGCTCTTGTTTTTAACAAATTCCTCTCCCTTTGGGCATGTCTCCAACTACTGTAAACAGCCGATGACTCTATTGCAGATCTGCAGCAAATGTAGGAGCTTTTGAAGATCTCCTGGTGACAGATTGAGGCTCCATGCATCTTAGAGCAGACCTCAGCTGCTGCGGGGTCTGAGGATGAGTGCTCAGTTTCCCACCACACATCCATGTAATTCACAGGGTAATGGCTCAGAAGTACTTCTGTTTCTGATTTTTTTTCTTTCCTGACTGCAAGGAAATTTGTCTCCCAGCCAAGCCATATTAGACAGCAAGAATGGCAGAGGCAGGAAAAAGGCGGATTTGGCATCGCGCTTTTGAGACTGTTCATTTTAGGTAGGGCGCAGACATTGGATAACTTTCATGGAGACTTGACATATCATTCAATTTCCTCTTTCTTCCCCTAATTCCAAACACTCTATAGATAAAGACTGAGGAATCAAGCAATGGCTGATGGGGAAAATGTCTCATTTCAGAAAGTAAAGGGCAAGGACAGCCCTTTTTTTCCTTCCTTGGTACATTCAGAGCTCTTTGTCTCCCCTAATTATTGCTGATTCAAATTGTACTGAGAGACACACCCTGCGCTGTAAAATATAACCCTTGGGAGGTAGAATAGCAGCCCCTTTCTGACAAGCATCTGGAAGGTAGAAGAAGTTGTATCAAATTGTGGGCCCTTGAACTGTGCAAGCTGGAATAAATATGTTCAGAAGGATAGTTCTCGGAATGGAAAATCATGAGGAAATTAAAGAAAAAACACTGCTTGGATCTAAATTCTCAGGAAGATTAAGAGGTTTTCATCAGTACAAATCTGAGTGCTGCAAGATCCTGGGAAAAGTCACCCACCTGGCAAGCCAAGCTTTTTCATTAAATACTATTTGGAAGGGGGGGAAACCATCATCTGCAAGGTCATATAAGGGACTCCTAATTAACGTCGATGGAGAATTTAAAAGAGTAATGTCTCCCAGCCAAGGCACATAATTTGGTTTCACTTCTGACAACTGCAAACTCGTGGAACCTACAGTCAATTATTTCCACTCTAGCTTTCCTCAGTGTCTGCATACACAGAAAGTCACTGTTTGCAGAAGACCTGCCTACAAAGAGCATTGGGGACTGTTTACAACCCCTCTCATGGTCTCTGGAAAGAGATTTGAAATGTCATTCACTTTGCAAGGGTGCCTTCTTGAGGAAGGCAATGGTAGAAGGAGAAGGGTCTCTGAATGGTCCAGGATGTGTTTCTACTCCACTAAAAGCTTCCTTTATGCCCTTCGGCATAAAGGCAAGTCACAGAGGATAGTCCCAGAGAAGACTTTTCTTTTTTTTTTTTTTACAACGAGGGTGGTGAAACACAGGTTGCCCAAAGAAGTTGTAGATGTCCCATACCTGGAAACTTTTAAGACTAGGTTGGATGGTGTGCTTGATCCAGTTGAAGATTTCCCTGCTCATTGCAGGGGGAGTGGACTAGATGATCTTTAAAGATCCCTTCCAACCCAAACCATTCTATGATTCTGTTGCCTTCCAAAGCATGGCACTGCTGAAGAGATAGAGTCTTAAGGGTGACCTCCAACCCATCTGCACCCCATCATATCATGAATGAGGGGAGGAGGGTCAGTCCTGCAAAACAGAATCATAGGAAACAGTGTGCCAAGGAGGAGAGTGCAAGCCAGGGGACAGGAAAGCTGAACGGTTTTTTTCATTATTAAAAATTAAAGCATAAGCTTTGTGGATTCACTGCTATTGGAAGAAGCATGGGAAGAATGAATCCAGGATTCAGTTACAAAGTGAGTAGTCATGAAATCTAGACCCTACAGATATTACGAAATGACCTTCTCATATAAAACAGAAGCAAAGAGAGAGAAAGCAGAGATTTACCTTGATGTGATAAAATACCCTGAGGAGGGACAGGGTACCTCTTTTTGAGGAGGGAGGTCATGGGTTCCTTATTATATGTGACATGGCTTTGAGAAGGTGCAGCAAACTTCCTCCCTCCAGTAACTCTGATCCTGGGCATAATATCTTTCTCTGAAACAGATGTTGGGAGGAGTCATAATCCTCTTTCCACCAAATACAAACTAAAGCCAAGGTAATGATATCGCCATTGAAGACTTAACAGTCCTTTGTGTCCACTTGTCCCACCACAAAATGGCAACAACCCTACTGCTGCAGAGTGCTGGTTCATCCTCACAAGAGCTTGTGAAATACTCAGGTAACATAAGGAACATATACTTTTGCAGAAGTATATACTGGGCTTTAAGGACACAAGATCCGAATTGAAGAGACAAGCACAAGATGAGGAAAAGCAACCCTTAGTGTAATGTTTGTTTAGGGAAGAATATATATAAATCACTCATTAGTCATTTTAGGCAGAGAATTACCAGCAAGTTTCCAGCCACCGAGACAAGAAGGCTCTGAAGCAATGTTTTAAGTAGGAGAAAAGGGCCAAAACACTCACAGAGTTGTAACAGAGTTGGATCATTTCACTGCCATGTAACCCAGCATCCTTCAACCACAGGGACTTCAGCTCAATGACCCCAGAGGATTTTCAGTTCTGATTTACAAGGATGAGACCATGTGTGGAATTGAGACTGATCAATTCTTTGGCTCAGGACCATTCCTTGTTATAACCCAAGCCCTGTCTGGAACTAGAGTGGAAAGGGCCAAATGAAGATATTAAACACAGCTGTCCTGGCATTCTTGTCCCAGATGAGAGTTGGTGTTGCCAAATGACTTCTCAGCCATCCTGTTTCCAAGTACAGGCACATCCTCTGGCAGGTAGCTGAACTTTGGGGTGGCAGACTGACCAGAACTCTAATATTCTTGAAATGCATTAATTCCTGTTGTCTAACCATGCATAGAAGGCTTTTCATAAGAAGTCTGGAAAGAAAAGAAACCAAGAAGCTTAGAATACAGACTCTCCCACGTTCTTTCCAAAAGTCTGGAGAAGTTTCAGTCTGTAAATTATGTAGATAGCAGGTGACCATTCATAGTGTTTGTATGTTCATCTTTACAGTGTAAAGCAGTGGGAAATATGTTTCAGCTGAAACAAAACAGAGGTGATTCTCCACAGTTCTTCTCAGTTGCTTAATAAGATACTGATTTTTAGATGTTCCCTGTATGATATTTACCTCTAGATTGAAGGTAGCTATGTTATCTTCAAATAACTGCATTTTCTTTGGGAAAACCTAGGAAGAAAATGCAGTACTGCACTTGCATCTCAGTAAAACCAGGGAAAAATATAACATGGACAAAGCAACAGTTCCCTCATACTCTCATTACTATTCTGACATTTCAAAGAGTTGCTACACAAGAGATCCCAAAATTTTGAAAGTAAACCCACCAGATTTTACAACCACTGTTCACCTACACAGGCTAATATGGAATCTTCACACGAGGGCTCTATTCTTCGATTTAGAGAAAGCAGATGGTAGCTTGTTGTTCATTTTAGCTCTCATCATCTAAACATAAACTGACACAAAACTGAAGAAAATGGTCCACTCCACGCAAAGGCTTAGTTGAAGCGTCATCAGACTTGGAAACTAACAGTTACATGCTGCAAAGGGCAAGAATATATAGAGAAATCCAAGCAATGAGTTAAATGCTGGACATGAGTGAAAAGAATATCAAGAGTGTATGGAGATGAAGAGTTTTTATTTGACTGTCTCCTGGAAAGAGTCTAAACTTCAGAAGCCATGCTACATCAATATTATTAATTTATTAACTTAGAAATTAACTAGCACTGGCTCTGTTTTGAGATTTTCTGTATTGCTATTTGCAGTGTTTGCTTTGGACCACCAGTGCAAAGCAAGTCCTGTACCAGTACAGGACATGCAGTAGAGCCTGGAACCAGTCTACAACCATCATTCTATGATGGGAAAACTCAGTGATCATCATCTCCAAGGAGCATGTGATGAAGGCAGGGTTGGGCTCCCAGGCTCTAGCACTGGCACCCCTGGAAATGTTATTAGTTTTGGCTCGTTAACTTTGCATTCATGACTTTCCAAGTCCTACCCACCTTTCCCTCCAGGGATAGCCCCACCCTGGTGACAGCTTTTACTGCTACCTGGCCCAGCAAGTGACAGAGTAAGTGAGAATCCAGGAGGGAGGAAACACTGGAGCTAAAGATATCTCCCTCAACCAGAGCAGACATTGCCGACTCAAGAACCTGTGAGCTTATGCTGACAGGAGCCAAGGCCAGATTCACTTGCAGNACTGTTTAGTATGAACCAATATAATTTGAGTGTGACATGCTAGGAGGAAGCTACTTCATGCTCCCATCCCTATAGGATCACTTCTGCCTCAGCATATGCAACAAGCTGGTTAGCTTGAGAATTGCAGATGCTTAATAGAACTTAAGAAACAGCCAGTCCCGGGATGGGCAACAGCATTGAGAGATTCATCTCTTGACACAGAAATCAGAAACCCTTCCACCCTACAAGGAAAGAAGGGCAGCCAGTGGGAACAAGAAGCTCCCTCACCTGTATGCCACATTTGGTTAAAGAAGATTATTTGTATTCATTCTGTGATACTCACTTCACCTGACTTCCAACTTCCATGTCAGTCATTCAACCTATGGAAACAGCTTGTGCTCCCTCTCTCAGGAGAGTGAGAGTAACATATCCTGAGGGTTGTTTGTCACATACCAAGTTGGATGCGCAGGTTGTTTGAGAAAGATGTCTCTCAGAAGTATGGCTCTGTCTCCAGTGATGAGGACAGCTCATCCAACTGCTTTATCTCAATACATCTAATAAACATTGCTACCTCTCCCCTGGCAAAACTTGTCTTTCCACATCCTTCAGATCAACATGGAAATTGCAGAATATTAGTTGTTTAGACTAGACAATTCACTAATATTTAATTTAGGTCAAGTAGGAAAGATGAAAACCATCAACAAGACCAACTTTCAACTTTGCATGAATAATGATAGCCTTTAAAGTCAATGAGGTATTCTGACAAAAAGGAAGGAAACATTTGGTCAGATGTGCTCTAGCACACAAAAGCTAAAAAGGCAGTTAAATTGCTGTCATTTGATGTAATATCTACCAAAAATCAAAAGTCATAAATATATATGAAAAAAGAAAACACTTCATTGAAAAAGTTGACTCCAGTTTTCATGATACCGGTACTTCAAGAAGTAAGTTTTATACAGTATTTAAGATAGAAGTGCATTTTCTGATAAGAAAGTCTGTCTGTTGCAGCATTTCTGGGTAACTCTGGTATACATAAATCCAGACAAGACATCAGCCTTGGCAGCATTTCGCTGCAGAAAGAGCTCCTTGCCTACTTCTACCTGTCAAATCCTTGACATTAGCATTCTCACCATTTCAGCTGAAGCAGTATTGCATGTCCAACAAAAAAATCATAGGCCAAAGAGAAGCTTTTTTTTTTTTCCCATTTTCTTCGTCGTTGCCCAGAATACCATCATCTTCCAAGTTGTCCTTGCAGTGATGGTCTTCTCATTGCATGTTGAGAGCAACATTCTGTGCCACATCCCTGCTTGAAAACCTTCACTGTTTTCTTTTGAGATTATACAGATCAAGACCCTATAGATTTCTCAATACTTCTACAACTAAGAGAACTGAATCCTATCCTGCAAGTCTGTTATTTAAATTAGTCTGGAACAGATTAAGACAATCTTCCTTCATTTAGTACAAGTTCATCAATGGGCAATAAGACTTTGTTGCATTTCTGGACCTTCCCCAAACAATAGTTCAATATAAGGATCACTTACTCCAAAACATCCCTGGTTTTGATTTTGTGGAGGAAAGGACTGACTGATATTTACAAAACCAAACCAAGTCCATTTTCCCCATCCTGCTTTCCACAGGCCCAGTGGTTCTGCTAAAATAGCCATCCTTACAATACCCTGCTCTTCTGCTTTTGATCTCAGCTGAAGCCAGGAAACACCAAAGAAGCCACAAAACAGGATAGGGGAGGGAGGAAGGGGGAGGTCTGAGCAAGGAAAGTTAATTGAACTTTTCTGAACCACAGAAAATGTTCATGGGATGATCTCATTTTATGGGTCTATAATCTATGTGCCAGTCCCTCAATCATCTTTAAGGGCTGAAATATATCAACAATTTTGCTTGGAATTTGGCAAAGAAGGAAAGATATCTTGATGTAGTGGGAGAAAGATACCTTTCATGCATTCAGAGTTGTAGAAACTTCAAGGATCAAAGCACCATCCAAGAGTTGCTCCGTCAGTGGTCTACTGAGCTACTTCTGCAATTGCCAGCAGTCTCCAAGAGTAGATACTTCCTTCTCACTAAAACAATCCAGGATTATTTTAGACATGCTTTTTCTATAGACAAGGTGGACTTAAAAATTTTCCAACTCCTCCCTCCATTAGCTGCTTTCTAGGTGTCCCATGTTTAGCATGTCTTTTAAGTCTGGATCTAAAATCGTAACAGGGCTTACCCAGTATTGAGGTGCTTCAGAACAAAGGTTTCAGGAAATACTCATCTTCAGCATCTGCTGAGCATGCAACTTTTGCCTCAGAAGTCTATGAAGCAGGATGGACTTTCAAGGTTGCAGGATCACTGACCATTGCTGATGCCAGCTGCCACAGCAAACAATTTCTATTAACGCTGGAGCATAAGCTGCAAAAGGTGGTACAGGAGCAGGTATCTCATCTGGAAGGAGAAGTCATGGGATCCACACTGAGTTCTGCAGGAGAGCCCAGGCTGATCCAGAGGAGATACACTAAAGAAGTTGCTCCTGGAATTGCATAGTACAGTGATGTGTCGAGAGTCAGCTTGGACGAAAATTCAACTAACCATCTCAAATTCAGCCCATCCTTCAGAAGCCATAAATCTAGACCAATTCCATCAATTTTCTATCTAGGATATAGCAGATAATTCCTGGTTTGGCCTTGCAAATTGTCACGGGATGAACAAATCCACCCTGAATATCATGCAGTAGTATTTGCTTACAGAGTATTCTTCAGTTTAGTGTCATGTAAAAAAATCCTCCTAAGGGGAACCCCAGGTGTGTATTTTTTCAATGACTGTTTACTGCTTACGTCCTGAGCCTTGTTTCTTGACTAGCCATTGAGAAAACAAAAAGAGAAAAAGGGAAGAGAAAAATGGGTCTTACAAGCCAGCAGCAGTGGCAAGAAAAATGGAAGTGATCGTCATTGATTTTTCACAGTTGTTACTCAAAGGCCAGGATTACAAGTTCACAGGGAGGCCACTGGCAGTAACCCCAGTCTGCAGTTAATGCGTTCCATCCAGAAACTCTTTTGCAAAAGCCATCCAGTTCCTAGGAATCTCAGTGATAAGTTGAAGCTACCCGGAAGATAATGAAAAAAATATGTTCAAAATACAATGCACCTGTCCGATTACAGAAAGGAGTTACCATAAGAAAAGGGATGCAAAATGTATGTGTACATAACCACTTACTGGATCAAATCCTCCTAGCCCATAAAGCTATCTCTCCAACCTTGGCATCGTTGGTCTTTCAGGAAAGAATTAGGGTCATTTCTGTTGTGATTACTTCCCCATCAAGGGTAAAGCAACGCTTTCATCTGGAATGCAGGAGGAGCTGAGATGACAGCTGTTGTGGGGGTTTTCCCCCTCCAGTGGATGGTGCTGAAATCAAAGTTTAGTTTTTCAATTGTGCTCATCACCCAAAAATGTGCATGCTTTTCATTAGAATTATCTCAAACATTTGAACCTGGAAAAGGGGGAAAAAAGGCAAAAATAAAAATAATTTCCAGTAGCCTCATTCAGAAAGCCACAGAATAAGATTTCCACCAATTGTCTGCAGTAACTCCCTGGTTTAAATAAAAAAAAATTAATCAGCAAACCAAGTGCACCTGTTGGATCGCCTCTGCCATCTCTCAGCTAATGTGGATTCCTGCTCCTAATTATATTGTCCACTTAGAAGCTGCAACCAGTGTGCCTTACACATACACACCAGCACCCGTTTCTCCGTCCCCCTGAGGACATTTCCAAGCCAAATAGATTTCATTGGTGCTCTAAATGATCATCTTCATCTCATCCTATTACCTCACCATTATAACCTCATAAGACCACACTAAGCAATACATTACACTCAACAGTGTTGACATCTGAACTATTGTTACACTATTATCATGTTCCAGCTTTAGTTGGGACCTCCTTTCCTGCTAACATTAATCACAGACCCCAGAACAGATGAATCTGCGTAGAATGCCGTACTTTTAAATCTTTCTTCTTAAAAAGAGTCTTACCAGCTCTTTGGTTATTGCTGCTTCTCTTAACTCTATCCAATTTGTCCACGTGTTTCTGGCCATATATTGTGCAGAAGAAGTAAACACAGCAAGTCAAATTTACTGAAGTATTCACCATGTTTTAAACCAATGCAGCTTCAAGGTATCAAATCTTTCCCGAAGGTGCCAAACTCTCCCCAGAAGGCCAAGGACCTCACATAACATCTGGTTTCTCCAAATAAGAACCCAGCTCCCTTCACCTAGCTTGACTGGACCAAGGCAAGGAGGTAAAGAATGTGCCCCAAGGCCATTCAGCAAGCCAGTAGTTAAAGCAGTTAATGGGGGACAACAAGTCCCAAAGTGGGACCCATCTGCTCAAATTCTCACTACGTCCTTGACTTAGTTGCGGTCTATGGGGCTTTGTAGCAAGACCCCATTCAGATGGGGCAGCAGGCTGAAGGGATGGAGTCTCGGGTGAGACCAATGTAGTATGTATTTAGTAATTTAGGTTCTAGTCGTAAGACAGCAAATGAGGTCATACTGTTTCCACTCTACAATGAGATTTAGACCAACTGACGGGAATATATGTATACTATCTACTATAATACTATATATATGGGTATTATGTACCATGGGTACACAACCAGCAGGGTGGAAAAAGCCTGTGAGTATCAGCTATAACCTCAGAAAGATTTCTGTAGAAAATCTGCTCAGCTAGAAATGTGTATCGCTTTTCTCTGCCAGATATTGCAGGCAACACAATCTCATTTTGCTCTCTAAACATACAATCTTCTTTGCCTGGCTCAAGATACTGTGGTCTTCCTAGGCTGTTTTCAAGAATCATAGAATCGTTAGAGTTGGAAAGGACATTAAAGACCATCTAGTTCAACCACCCTGCCATGGGCAGGGACACCTCCCAGTAGAGCAGGTTGCTCAAAGTCCCATCCAGCCTGGCCTTGAACACTTCCAGGGATGGAACATCCACAACTTCTCTGGGTAACCTGTTCCAGTGCCTTACCACATTCAGAGTAAAGCAATTCTTCCTAATATCTAACCTAAATTTACCCTCTTTCAGTTAAAACTGTTACCCCTTGTCCTATCACTACACTATTTTTTCTTAAATCTTAGAAAGCCACTTGCCCATAGAAAAGATAGAGGGCTTTAACTTTTCTATTTTCTTTCCTCCTATCTCTTTTCCACCTGAAATAATTCTACTGACTTCCAAAACAGTATTTTTCCGGATGGATTTAACTCTCACCAGAATTATTACCCAGCTCTGTTCTTCTGAAACTGTGGTTTTAGGCAACCTTAAAAACATTTAAACATGTAATTATAATAATTTACAATTCCCTCAACTGCCCCCTAGACAGCAATTGCTAAACAATAGCTTTTTCCCTTTCTTCTACTATTCCCTACCCCCTCTGTAAGAGGAGGGGAGAACAGCATACTGCATAGCATAAATCGTAATATTTAACAGATTTCTGGACCACAAGTCTTGTCAAGAAAGCAGAAGTATATCACATTAATTACATATAGTATCAACTATTGCCTATTAGATAACATTTTATGTGTATACACACTATTTTTTATAGAACCACAAAGAAGACTGAAAGCCAACAGCATTAACATTAAACTTTTGCCTGAAGAGCACTTTTGCATGCATGTTACTCTGATTGAAAACAAACAACACCACCAGTTAAGTGATCTCTCCCCTACCATAACTGCAATCAGGAAGTGATTATTCCATATGCACATGCTTCTGCTGTGATCTCAAAAGGGAATCTGCTCTTGATCTAACGTTACTCAATATTTTTATCACTGATGTAAAAGAAAATATGAAATAATTGCTGTTAAATATGACGCAAAAGAGAGTGAAAATAGATTCCATTATTCTCCTGGCACTTCCCACCTAAACTATACAAAAGAACATCTACCACCACTTAATATCCAGTACCTATTTCTAAGGCAGTGGATCCCATTTCTTTCTCATCAGCAACTCTATTGCGTACACACAATTTTGAGTCATTCTTTCTTCATACAGCCAACAAACAAGAGAGTATGTGAGATTAATACTAATTGGGCTTGAAGGCAATTCAAGAGGTTCATGGCTGCTCTAAACTGGAAACATGCATGCCAAACCCATGTGAATACCTTGGTGCTCAGACCTCAGAGGGCTCATCTGGGGTTTCTCTCAGAGCCTCTGTCAGGTAGCTGAACCTGGGTCACATCAAGGCCTAATTGTCTGCCCCATCCGTGGCTTGGCTTTCTCCTCTTACAGGACTTCAATTCCAGGAACAAGGAAAGTAGGTCACATTCAGCAAGTACATTCCCAGAGAGCCTGAAATCCCAAGACATGCTTGAGGTCACACATGATGAAATAGGACTCACAGTTAGCCCTTGCATATATACACAAGTGATGAGAAGGAAGATGGCATGTCCTTTGGTATTTATGAGAGCTGACCGGAGACACCATTGCATTCTGGTGTTCACATTTCAGAAAGGACATTTGGGGAGGGGAAAAAAAAGGAAAATTGGAAATGGTTCAGGAAAGAGCTATAAGTATGGTCTGAGGTCTGGGAAACCTGCCATAAGTATCTCAAACTAATAGCTTATCCAGGAGAAGGTTAAGAGGTTGCTTGATCACAGCCCACAAGTACCTTCATAGGGAAGAGATTTTTGATAGCAGACAGCTCTTTAATCAGGCAGCTGATGACTACATAATGAAATCCAAGAGTCAGAAGCCAAAAGGAGGCAAATGCAGGACTGAAATGAAATGGAAGTTTTCTGACAAGGTAGGGAATTGACTGCTGAAACAGTCTACCTCGAGACACCTTAGGCTTTTTGTTGCTTGGAGCTTTAAATCAACTAAGTTATCTTTCAAAAATCTGGGTGGGATTCACATCACCCCTTTTATTCTCTTCAAGTAGTAAAGAACAGTCCAGGTATTTGGTTTAATGACCACCAGAGAGGGGAAACTCCAGAGGACAGTTTGCAGCCTGCTTTTACTGCATTACTATAGGGAGATATCAACACGTCTTTTCACCTTTCAGGGGGCAATGACCAGGTCACGGCATACATATGATTTTGTCCTGAGAGCTGCTCATCTGTCAGTCCTATTCAACTGTGAGGGCTCTAACCCATCTTGCTTATGGACCAACAGCGTGTTCACATTGATCTGTTACTCAGGTTGGAGGCTACGGCTCCACTAAACTTCTCAGCTTGCTGTCACTGTGCCTCAGTGTAGACAACCTAGAAGAGCTAAAGAACAAGAAGGGACCCCAGACCTCTGTACGTAAGTACAGGAGCACACATTCCCTGCTCCAGCACAAAGGCAACCTGAGAAACCTAAATCGCTGCTGCTAGTTTTGGGAATTTCCACATGGCTTGCAGTCCAAACTACATTTACGGCAAAACTCAAGCAATGGTAGCATCCAGCTCCTCGAGGACTTGCGAGCACACTCCCAGAAGGTGTCAGGGGAAGGCAGGAGTCTCAGTAGTTTAGATCATTTCCAAGCAAGGATTGAAGCTTGGATACAATCAGCAGCTTAACGAACAGTGTAAGAATCCCTCAGGTCAAACCAACATTCATCTGCCATAGTTGATGGCTCTGCACAGCGGCTGGAGGATTCATTCCATTAATTAGTGTTTGAGAGACACTCAAACACGACAGCCTTGAGGGCTGTAACAGCAGACGGAAGAACTCTTGGGAGCATTGGTAAATGGTATCAAGAGAACAAAATGCTGACCTTTCCCGCTGTGCTTTTGGCTTTGCAAATTTATCCAAAGAAAGACAGTCTCCGCAGGCAGTTTTGTTTGCCTGAGCCTGGGGTTGTTACAAACCAAAATGCAAAGAGAGACTATAAACTTGACTCCCTTTCATCTCCCTCACCCCAAATAAATCTTGGCCATTTACATTTAGTAGCCAGTGAGCTATTAGGATACAGTAGACTTTCCAAGGCATGTTTCTGAAATGCAACAGCAGACAGAGCAATTGTTGCTTGGGGACTCCTTGGAGTTCTTACAGTTTCCATAGAAAACTCAGGCTGTGAGGGTCTGTGGGCCTTTTTAAAATTTTTTAGGGGGCTGAGGGGGAGGGAAACCCAAACTTTTATTTTTAGCTGATTTCCAGTCTGGTATCTGCCTCCATCATCTCTCCTTCTTTCTTTTTACTGTGCACCAGTTTTAAGACAACTGAAGACCACTGAATGTTAAAATCTACTTCTTTCTCAGAAATTGCATCTTCTTCAAATGGTAGAAGAGCCAACAAGGAAAGAAGTCATCCTTGACCTCATCCTGATCAACAAGAAGGGGCTGGTGGGGAATGTCAAGCTCAATGGTAATCTTGGCTGCAGTGATCATGAGATGGTAGAATTCAAGATCCTTAGGGCAAAAAGGAGGGTATGAAGCAAGCTCACTACCCTGGACTTTAGGAAAGCAGACTTTGACCTTTTAAGGGACCTGACTGCCAGAGTAACTTGGGTAAAAATTACTGTAGGGGCCCAAGAAAGCTGGTTAGTATNTTCTTCAAATGGTAGAAGAGCCAACAAGGAAAGAAGTCATCCTTGACCTCATCCTGATCAACAAGAAGGGGCTGGTGGGGAATGTCAAGCTCAATGGTAATCTTGGCTGCAGTGATCATGAGATGGTAGAATTCAAGATCCTTAGGGCAAAAAGGAGGGTATGAAGCAAGCTCACTACCCTGGACTTTAGGAAAGCAGACTTTGACCTTTTAAGGGACCTGACTGCCAGAGTAACTTGGGTAAAAATTACTGTAGGGGCCCAAGAAAGCTGGTTAGTATTCAAGGGTTACCTCCTCCAAACTCAGGAGAGGTGCATCCCAAAACAGAAGAAATCAGGCAAAAAAAACCACAGGAGGCCTTCATGGATAAATAAGGAGCTCCTGGATAAGCTCAAAACCAAAAAGGAAGTCTACAGAGGGTGGACGCAAGGATGGGCAGATTGAGTGTAATATAGAAAAAATGTCTGAATAGCCAAGAACCAGATTAGGCAAGCTAAAGCCCTAATAGAATTAAAACTGGTTAGGGACATCAAGGATAAGAAAAACTTCTATACATATGTCAGGGATATTCTCCTCAGCCTGGAGAAGAGAAGGCTCCTGGGAGATCTTATAGCAGCCTTCCAGTATCTGAAGGGGGCCTACAGGAGAGAAGGGGAGGACTGCTCATCAGGGAGTGTAGAGATAGGATGAGGGGTAGTGATTTTAAACTGAAAGAGGGGAGATTTAGATTAGATACTATAAAGAAATTCTTTACTGTGAGGGTAGTGAGACACTAGAACAGGTTGCCCAGAGAAGCTGCAGAAATCCCATCTCTGGAAGTGTTCGTGGCCAGGCTGAAGGCGGCTTTGAGCAACCTGGTCTAGTAGGAGGTATCCCTGCCCATGGCAGGGGCGTTGGAACTCAATGATCTTTAAGGTCCCTTCCAATTCTAACCATTCTACAATTATATGATCTGGCAACAATCCACAGCTCCAGAGCAGGCACATGTGCCCTGGCCTCACCTCAGCTCACTGGTAGGATGAGGCCTGAGCACTCACACCTCTCCCTTCTTGCTGATTTACACCTCAGCATTTGCAGGGACAAAGAAAGATAGGAGGGAGCTATTGCATCTTGCAGCCACCTGTAGTTGGGGGGGGCTAGAGGATTCCTATGGTATAAAACTATTACATATTTTCCGTACAGGCTTGAAGAAACACCAGAGGATGGAAGGGAATTAAGAGACCACACAAGGTTAAAGTACCCCGTGTAAGCAAGAGCTCCCATGGACTTTAAGAGAGCAAACCAGACTGCTTTGGAGGCCATGAGGTGCTTAAAGAAGCAATAGTCTTAAACACCATCTTGCAAGACAGCCAAATGACTCGGATTCTAGTGATTTCTCATGGTCGCATCCATCAGAAACAGAATCCAGTTTTCCTGCTGCATGCTCATCCTATAAAGCTGAAGAGGTGGGATTAAGGCATTCCTCAAACATGTGCAAAACCCAAACACTCCTGGACTGTGGAAATTTTTAAATTTGACTGAGAGTTAAGGGATTGGACCCCAATCCAGTTACAACATTAATAATCTACCAAAGAGCATATGTTTGGAGCTCCCCTCTCAGGACAAAGCCCAGCTCAAGACAGTGAGTCAACTGACCTTTTCCCGTGCTGGATCAAACCCTGTCTTCTGTCATGCAGGAAGAATTGTGGTCTCACTGCAGAGTGGTAGGTGCCAACACCAGGCAAGAACAGCCTTGGGTTTTGTCATGATCCTGCTGGCGTTGAGTAGAGCCAGCCGGTGTTGTTATTTTCTGCAGATCTCTGATTTCTCAGTTTGCAAGCAGATCTGAGAAACTGGAAAAAAGATTTGCTTCAGGTCAGACCAAAACTGAAATACTTAAAAATTTTCAGCAAACCAAAGAGCCATAAAAGTGTCACTGTAGGGTCGAACACAGCCCATCACCAGACTCAAAATGAAATGTCTTGTTTCCTCCTTAAGCTTACTAAAAGCTTTTATTAAAAATAAAAATGAACATAAATTTTGAAAGAGAAGTTTACTTCAAATCCAAAGTTGAAACTTTTTGGTTAAAAAGACGGAAATGAGCCATTTAATTTTTTTCACCCCACTGTTATTTAAAGAGTTGGATGTTTCCGTCAGAACAGTTTGTCCAAAGTCAACACAAATTCCAGAAATGCTTCCTTTGAACCCATTATGCATTTTTCAGTGAAAAACAAAGTTGTGGCTGAGAAGACCTGCTCAGGTCCAGCTAAGAGTCAGCTCATGATGTGGTTGTTCAGAGTTCCTGCCACAGGCATGACAACAGAAGGTGCCACACAAGTGCTCCCTAACCCCTGTCAAGAAGGCAGCCAAAATTATCCTGAGTGCAGGTCCAAGCTTACACATCACTGACTAAAGCAAACCTGTAATTATCCTCATGGGTCATTTTTCAAGCAAGGTTGTGGGTGCCATAACCTCCACCCTAGAAAAAGGGATCCATGAGCATCTGGTGATGCTACCACCTCTGGCAGGCACTGATAGGTGTGGGAGAAAACATGGATGCATGTACTATCCTATCTGAAGGTCACCATAGCATACATGCTATCATCTCTGACTGGACTGACCCATCCTTCCATACTTAAAGGATATGAGCACAAAGCCAGCTCCATCCTAGTAATTTTTGTATTTCACATGTGATCCTGTTCAACAGTGGAACTTTCAACATGAAATCCAGGGAGTGACCCACACATGTGGATGTCCAGGGGCTGGAAATGAAGCTGGGAACTCTGGAGCATGTTTCCACTTGATCGGGAGCAGAGCCTGACCACAGTTGTCCCAGATGCTGGCTTAAAGTTCTCAAGCGCCACAGGGTTGTTGGGTATTCCACTATGTTCAGCTGTCGTCCTGTCAATGTGATTCCCCATGAAGCAGGAAAACCCTTTCCATTCAAGACCTGAGCAAAGCTGGGATTTTCACAAAAGAAAGTAGAGGTTGTCTAAAACATCTTAATATTTTTTGACGAGTGTAAAACAAATCTTCAGGGGGGGGTAAAAAAAAAATCTCGAGTGCCTACCACATCAGCCACAGGTTGCAGCCCAAACATGGAAGTTTCTTACATTTTAATTAGTTAAAAATATTAGAAGTTTGTCAGAAAGTTAAAAATAGAACAAGAAGTAGTGTTCTTTATGAACATGCACTGAAGGAAAAGGGAAGTGATCTCCCACAGCTGGAGCAAATTGTCACAGGAAATTCAGTTCCAGCCATCACTTCATTAGTTAGGTGTCTTGTCATAAAGCCATTTCCAGTGGGACACAGTACCTAGGACCAAAAGACATGCTGGCACCTGCACAGCCTCTTATTCTCACCTCCTTATTGCTCTGCCACAGAGTGGAACACATAGTGGTTGGCCTAACCTAGAAGGGTAAAGGAAGAAGCCCCAAGGTCCAGTCACAGACTGATGAATTCAGAAACAGAAGTTTTGGATGTGCCAGTCTCAGAAGAGGAAAAAGCAGGCAGAGATTGTGCAGGGGCACAGGCATGAAACAGAGTCAAAGCAGTCTGCACATTCCCAGCAAGACTTTTGCAGACCCTTGCTAGCTGTCTACCTCCCAGTTACAAAGCTGAGCTCAGCACAGGATCTGCTTTCTAAGATCCCAGGAGGCAAAAACCATCTCCTGAGTAACAACTTACCTGTGTCCTGGCCATCGGTTTATCACACCAAGGCAAGGTAACATCTTGCTGCAATCAAAGCAGCGTACACAGGACCTGATTGTAAGATAAGAGATAAGACAAGGCATACTGCATCAGGCCACTGGTACATCTAGACAAGCGCTTGTATCCAACAGGATCCATAAGGAGATACACAAGGAAAAGCAATAATAGGGCAAAGAGTTATGATAGTTCCCCTGAGCATTCAGGCTACTCTCAGCTCAGGAGGTTTCCTGAGACTATATAGGACTACNAACCACAAGGAAGCATCAAAACTGCAAATTTGAATGCACTGGAAGATGCAGGAATCTCTCTCATGCCCCGTCTCAAAAGGCCGAGGTTGTGTTCATAAGCAGAGCGTGCAGAAAAGCTGTGGCACACAGTTGCATTAATATATTTATAACCAGATACACCACAACTGCCAGCCCCATCTCAGTCTGTGGAGTTACAGCACAGGAGCAACACTTCACCAGTAACACGCAGTCCAGCAACTTCTGCTAGATTCAGCTCCAGCCGCACTGATTTTCCTGAAGTCATGTCATTATGTTGGCACAGGGAATGAGGAAAACCTTCTCTGTTCTCCCCAAAAATACTTAGGAGCAAAACAGAATTAATGGGACTGGTGTTCCTCAGTCAGATAGGGACATTTTAATACCTCTCCTTCTGCTTAGGGGACAGACTAAGTCTCTCTTAAAAAGCCAAGCCTGGAGCAAGATGCTAAATCTAAGAAACACTCTGGGTTTTTTCTTTAACCAAATCCTTTGCAGCAGGATATTGTGAAATCCAGACAGGGGCCACTGTTAAAATGAAATGCCACAAGCACAAAGGATAGTGCTTACAGCAGAAAGCCCGAGCGACTCCATGCATTCTCATACACTATCTATACTCACACATTTTATAATTTTTAAACTGCTCTGATTCTCTGCCAGCTGCTGTAAATTTCACCTGGAGAAGGGGATCAAGTCCAGGCCTCATTAGGTTTTTATATTCTTTCTGATTGCTTTTGCAGGCCCCCAAGCCTGTCTCCAAGGGACCCCAGGGTTCAGAGATCAAATAAATTGTCTGGCAGATTTATCAGGTCTCATGGTAGGTAGCCATGTAGTAAACTTCCTTTGCTTTTCTTCCCCTCCCCCTCAATTCAACCACAGAAAATAAAAGGGACACTAAAAAGAAGATGGTATTGCATCACCTACTTTGTCACCTTTCTGCTTTTAGGATTCTGAGATGCCTTCTGTGCAGACTTCACTGGCAGAAAGCAGCAGCAGCACAGGAGGAGAGCAGGCAACAGCACCACAGTCAAACAAGCCAGAAATACAGAAATAAATCTGTTAGACCAAACATCAGGAAGAAAAAAAAAAAAAAAAAAAGGTACTTGCAAAACCACCACACTGTCTTTCACGGACCTTTCCTCTGGGTATTGCACCCTGGAGTATTTTCTACAGAGGCTGTTGCAAGCAAGGTGCAAATCAGCCCTGCCAGACGCCTGCAGGCAGCTCTGATCCTAGCAGATCATTAACTCAGAACTGCTTTTACCCTTGTTACACAGCTTTCAGTCCTGTGCTGGCATGTAGCTGGCCAGGAGGAGTACAGACAAAACACCTTCATGTCTGCCTCCAAAAGACCATCTATACGCAGGGCTCAGGCTCTCCCCAAAAACTGTCCCTTCCTGCTGCACTCCTACAGCTAAATCAGAGAAGCAAGAAGTTCTCTTCATTCCCAGTTTTCAGTGATTAACTGAAATCAAGAACACACAGAAATTCCTTTGTGTTCTCTTTGAAGAAATTTCAAGTTGTAAGTGTAAACCTGTAGCATAGTCATTTCCATTCTGGAAGGTCAGTCTGAGAATTTGGGACAATGCAGGACCCTCAGCACTCCCAGGCAGTGACTAGCAAGAGCAAATGAAGAAAACCAGAGTGGTTTGAGGAACAGCAGAGGGGTTTTCAGCTGTGATGGGATGAGGATACAGGAGAGGCAAGGATTGTAGGAGGCAGTCATAATTTATGAAACCAGTGAAGATAGCTGGAAGGACAAGAAGAGGAGTGAACTTGAAAAGCACCGGAGCCTGAAAGCTTATCTTTTTATTTCAGTTTCTTTTTTAATCTCTGGATAACCCAGATGCCCACACAGGAATGGATAGGAACAACAGTGCTCATACGTGATATGGCAGGTGGCAAAGCAGATGGTGTTGGTCAAGAATACAAACTTTTTCTCATGAGACTTAAAAGACAGCCAAGGCAAACGGGACAAGAGTGGAGAAAGAGATTCCTACCACAGCAGTGCCACCTAGACTGCTTTTGCCTAGGTCACCTCCAACAGACGGCTGTCCTGCCATAAGACAAATTCTATGAGATTTTTGGGTGTCAAGAAAGCAATATCATATCTACACCTTCCCATCAACCTTTCTGCCTAGTAGCATTTTATGCCAGCCAGCATGAGGTAATCTATACAAACATCACCCTCAGCACTTCCTTGCCTCTGTTCTTCACCCAAAAGCTGCAATACAGGGGGACCATCACCTGTTGACATCAGGCAAGGGAGCATATGTCAAGAGGCATTACTTTTGCTCAAACAAGGGAGCAAGTCCAGTATTTAACATGAGGGCAGGCAGATTGTAAAAGCAGATGAAAGCTCCTCGGAGTAGAGGTGCAAAACTGGATAGTTCACAAGACACAGAGATGTACTTCTATTTTGCACCAAGCTCTGACCAGCGTCATGATTTATTACTGCAGGATTTATTGCTGCAGTTCTGGAAAAGGATGGAATATTGCTGCAGTTCTGGAATGCACAGGACCAGAGTTAGAAATATTGTTATGCTGCCAGCAGAAATCTGTGGGGAGAAAATGCATTCAAACATTTTATTCAGATATTGAGAGAGGGGTTTGTACCACAAGACTCCCAAGCCAGACAGATAGCTCACAACTGGTTAACTCACAAGATGAGCTTTCACACAACGATTGAGCCACAAGCAGAAATGGTGTGGAGACAAGCAGAAACATAGGACAAGACCAGCTGTCTGTAATGTGTCAAAGGAGTACTCCACCCAGGAGGGAGCAGACAGAACAGGTCATTTAGCATTAATTGCACTTTCCAAATTTTAGTAGCACTGGGAATCCATTGCTGGTGAGCTCAGTAGCAGGCTTCCCTTTGTGGTTTTTGTTCCAAGAGAGAATGGACTCAAAGGGGCCACTAAGTCCTCACTCCCTCCACACGCCTCCACTCCACTCCATTTGCTTACTGGGAAGGCAGCCCATACAAATGAGAACTACCAAAACTCCATTGCTGATTGCTTAAAGTCACACTCTAGTATGTGCTCCATCCCTCACCCATGCCAGAGTGTATGGTGGCTAGTAAAGACATCCCGGGAGGACTTTGAATTTGATGAACAAATCTTGATCCCTAGCAAGCTTATGCAGAAGGCAAAACCAAAAGACTCCAAAGAAGCACCACTGCCCCCTCCTCAAGGCTGTCTCCTGCTTGATGTTGCTGCCTCAAGGCCCAGTGCCACATCTAGGGGCCTGTTATCCATCTCCTCAGCACTGCATAACTAAAGAGTCTCCTGGAAGACCATCAGTGTCACCCCAAAAACTCCAGGCCGTTGAAACTGTGCCAATTTTGGCCTCAACACTGCGTAAAGGAGAAGTCTACAGTCATCCAGAGCCAGCTGGACTAAGTTTTGTCTTCTGCTAAGCTCTCAGGTGGTAATGCTGAGCCTAGTTAATCAACTGTAGCGTTCCACCCCAGAGTTGGCTGCTTTTAGGGGAAGAGGGAAATGATTTCTATATATAGGTCAGTAAGTACTCTGGGAATGAAAGATGCTTTATAAAAAGTCCTCCTCCTTAACATACAGCATCAGCTGTGCTTTTCAGGAGGGGTTTGGTGGATTTTTTTTCTTCAGATGATTTTTCCATGCACCAGCTGATCTGGAGTTATCTAAATGAATTTCCACAGGCATAAAGCTTAATCTGCTCTCGTTGCAGACTTCCATGTATTTTTAATATGTCAAGCATGGAAATTTCTCAGAGCGAGTCAGGGGAGCTGTGAAGTTTACTGCTCTGGAAGATCAGAAATAGCTTGTCCATCTACCAGACTTACTTATAACAGCAATGCATAAAAAAACATTTGAAATGGGATGCTTAAAAACAAACAGGAATTATAGAACAGATAGTCACCTAGATAGATGTCCATAATTGTGTCCATGCAAAATGGAGATTAGAATAAGCAAAACACTTCCCATTGATTTTTGGAGTGGTTTGTTGTTTCTCCGTCCCCCCCTGCCCAGTATTTCCCCACACATACTCCCCACCATTTTAGTAGGACTAAAATGTTAATCCATTTTGATGAAAACAGAATTTAAGCCCTGAAGTGAAGACTTCATTTTCCCAGGAAGCAGGTCATGTTCTTTGCTTTCCATTCAGGTTTTCCATTGATGGTTCCTCATTTCCTTGCTATACCACTTGTAATAAACTGTGCAGAGGCCTTGTAGAGCAACAGCTCCTGCCTGAACAGGCTCCAGAAAGCAGAGCTCAGGGAAAGATTAATAATGCAGAATGCGTATAAGAACCAGATGTTTCTTCTAGGCTCTCTTGCCCCATCCTTCAGAGGCTGGATGTCAGACCCTATGTTAGGACCCAGGATTTTCCCAGATGCCATCCCTATACTGACACTATCCAGATAACATCACTGAATCAGGGTCTAGAGGTGTTAGAAGGCTGTACCTTGGAAGGAGAAGGGATCATGTCATATGTCCATTACTGAGCAATATGAGGATGCATACCACCGCCTCGTGAGATGCAAGTGAACAGGGAAGTCCCATAGTCTTTCTGCATGCTGCAGACAAAAACATTGGGCACACAGTAAACCAGCTGTCCCCTCTTCCACTACTGGACCTAAGCCCTCTCAGCAGCTGGAATTGTTGCTCTCCAAACAGGAGTGAGTCAGGTTTGCAAAGACTAAAAGATCTCATGGCAGAGCTCATAAGACAGCAGATGTCATTCTCTCCCACGTTGAACATGTGAAGTTTCGGTGCTAGAGGGATTCAGCAGGTGCCTCTTGTGCAGATGAATCCTGTCTGGTATACTGAAGAGAGGCTCTCACTGTGCACTTTTACCTCTTTTCTACCATGCCTGGTAACCTACTCCTATGGGTACCTCTGCTATTGCAACAGTGCTCACACAGCCTGCAGCAGCTACTCTGTGATGACTACTCTGATGAAGAACAGTTAAAATTTACATTAATGGTGAGAGCCCTCTAAAGCCTTATAGAGGGTTATCTTTTTTTAAACCTGGAAGAGAAAAACAAACCTTTACTTCCCTCAAAGCTTGTAAGTTGCATGAGTCGCCTTGTCTAGCCATTGTCATGTAAAGTATAGCTGTCTCCACCTCAGCTTGGATGTCCAAATTTATTTCTTTTAATATTGTTTTTTAAATAGTCAATGGAAAGAAGTGTCTCCAGAGTAAGGCTCATCTCATAAAGAAGAATCCCACCCTAAGTCCTTTGGAACCTCTTTTACCTTATGAAATCCTAGTGGAATGGTCTAATTGGCCCAGAAATTATTTGGGAGGGTGACAGAAAGAGACACTGTAATTGCATTAGCCTCACTGCCTGAGGAAACAAGGCTAAGAAAATCCACTACAGAAAATAGAAGGGTGGAGTTTCTCTTCCACTGCCCAGGCCAATTTCAACACATAGAAATCCCACCCATGCTCTTTTGCTCACACAGAAAGTTTGCAGTATGCCTGCTGCCTCTCCAGGAAGGAAAGTGGGTGGAAAAATTACATCACTATTCAGTTTCTCCCCTTACCCTTTTATTTAAAGACATTTAATGCTAGAAAGTGGAAGAAGCAGACAGTGTCTTGGTTACAGACAGCAAGGAGATGACAGCAGGGGAACTCCATCCAAACAACGTTCAGTTGCTTTGTTATACCTATCATAACAAAGCTTAAGGAGACCTCATCACAGTTTTCCAAAGGGCAACTACAGAGGACAGAAACCCTCTATAGAAGGAGCCATATGCAGAGGACAAGCGGCAACAGGTACAAGTTGCACTACAAGAGATTTCATCTTGATATAAGAATTTTATTTTTTTATTTATTTTTACTACAGCTAGAACTATCAGCCTGAAGCAACCTCCCCAAAGATGTGGTGGTGTACCCATCACTGAAGGACTTTAAGACATAACTGGATAGAGTTCTAGATCATCTCATCTATGCTCTCTTTTCCACAAAAGGTTGTACCAGATGACCTTGAGGTACCTTCCAACCTGGGTATTGCTATGATAACAAGAGTTACTGTCCCTAAAATCAACTACGACATTTCAAGGCCATCTTCCACCTTCTGCAATAGGGAAGTCTGCTACTTAAAAGGGACATCGTTGCTCTTCCTCTACTTCCAAAAGCTATCTAAGCTAACCTGGTGAGAATTAAAGGCATGTTCCACAAATACTTTCAGTAGCATTTTCTGGGTCTTGCCTACACCTTGCTGTTCCTTTGCCCTCACTTATTCCTCTTTGAGTTTGTTCAGAATTAGTACTTTATTTCTGAAGAACAGTTTCAACAGTCAACTTCAGTCACTGGTTACTATGGGCCATGAAGGATCCTCCAGGTATCTGTTTCCAAAACGATCTCTGACCATTTCCCTGCTCCAACACAGGATACAAAATTAGTAATTGCATCCAAAAGCACTGGGAAGAGAAGCATTGACCAGATATTTTGCTAGGACATAAACCTTGTTTGACCGCAGTGAGGGTCCAGATGTACATACACACCATAGCATATCCACTACTTAGTCTTTAGGTATTGATATGTGTTAGCAATATGAAGGTTCTCAGTTAGCAAGGGTATAGCAGGATGACAAAGGGTTTTAACTGTTACTCAGAATCTGACCTATTACCCTCAACTTTGCAGTCAGTACGGAATCATCCTTGGCTTAAATACAAGGTAAAAGAAGACATGGTCAAAGTCCAGCCTCCTATTTGATATACCAAAAGCCTGCTTGGTTCCCCACTCAGCCATAGGCTGCCTTGTTGATATGCAGGCATTCACTTTCTTCATCTGTGAAACCAAGCTGTAAAATCATCCTTTTGTCTATTTATAATGCATTTCCAAGGTAAAACTTGGTTCCCACAGACAGTCAGCAGCAGCCAGGAATATCATACATACAGGTGCTCTGCAAAACCTCACTCCCACATTGCAAATATTTTGGTACAAGGGCTGCTGTGCACAGCCCAAAATAATGAAGCCTCTGTTACACCAAGGGCTGAATTCAGTTCAAGCAACGAAGTTTCTTTCACAGCTTGCCTGAAGACATAATACATCAGACCAGACCTCATTGCTAGGACAGTCCTCAAATGACATTTCCTTTTGTAAGTCTTTTCTCTCCTCATTTTTGAACTCACAATCTAATGAATTCCTGTCCGCCAAAATTACTCTGGTTTTGCCTGCCCTTCCCAGAAGCATAGGGGCTGGTGGGTATTTACCTGCAGAGCTCACAAACATGCAAGCAGGCCTGCTAACAAATTAACCTTCCATCTTCCCCTTAGCCCAGCAATTAGAAAGAAAAAATGGGTTTCTGCATCAGCCACTTGAAAGACTACAGATCACCTACAAGTATTTTTATTGCAGGAGTTTTGTTCTTGTTCCGAATTGTAAATACTTTATGTCTTCCAGGTGCTGGCTACTCAGCTGTCGATAAAGTGCGTTTTAGCAGCACACACAGCTGCAATGTGCAGGTGTGTGCAACTGGCAGCCAGCATGAAGCTAAACAGCTGTTGGACTGGGAGAAACTGGAAGTAATTTTCAGTCCTAATGAAGATGGTTTTTTATTAAATTTGAAGCCATGGCATGAAGTTCTATAGGCCTGGAGAAAATTTGTATCTAGAAGCAACTCCTTCGCAAACCATTCTGGAGACTTAAATAATGGAAGACAGCAAGTTTGGGGTAAAAGAGTGACAGAAGGCATCATTGGAGAGTCTTTGCATGGCCAATAGACAGCAGCTTTCAGACATATGACTCAACAGCTTTTCTCCATAGATGGTGAAGGGTTGGGAGGTCTTGGCAAGGGCAACGCAGAACACTAGGCAGCACAGGATCAGCACAGTCAAGAAATTAGGATGAGGAAGAGAGAAAACTGTACCACCCGCAGTTGTAAGAGGTATTTAGAGCAGCAGAAGTGCTCACTCAGTGCTGATTCAGGCCAGTCACTAAATCACATAAAAGCACAGGATGATCAAACAGACCACACAGATGGTTGATTCCACCTCTCGTACACTTCATGATCTCTCACTGGTAGTTCAAATGGAGACTTAAGACCTAGCATTTCTTAGGATACAAAGAGATTGGCTACCTAGAAGACAATATGCACCTGGCCACTGATACATCCTGGGTCTCCAGAGTTTAAGGACACAAACTTCCACCAGGAAAGACTCATTCTCAGCCTGACTTTCTTTTTCCATTTCTGAATAAAGCCTTTTGACAAGAGCAAGGAAGGCAACTATAACTTTGGCTCAAATCCTAGGTTTCTGTTGTTGACCTTTTGAATTGATAAAATACTGTAAGGGCAAGGGGTTGCAAACAAATATTTTAATTTTAATGGCAGGAAGTTTGCACTGGCTCTGTCAAGTCACTTCACACACATCACCTTTGAAATTATCAAGTAATCATGTCGACAGCAGCCATTAATTTTAAGCAAACATTTATAACTGCTAGTATTTGTACCCTGGGTTCTGAACCAATCTGTCTTCTGGTTAAATCTTGGTTTGGGTTCACCTGAGACTGAAACAGTTTTGTATTCCTTCCAGTTAAAAGTTCACAAAATGCTTTAAAATAACTGTTCAGTCCTGGCTTGGGGCAAGGAGAAAAGCAGGGCATTCACGCACACATGCTCTCCATTTAGGATCAGCTCAGCTCTGGGTTTGTCTTTTTGTCATGACTAAAGGAGCCTTTGGAGCTGATACTGTACCAAGAGATCAGAAAAAATTCCCCCAAGATGCTTACCAGAATGACAAAGAAAAAGCAGACAATGAAGTGAGAGGACCAAATCACCATCTGATCCAAGCCAATGATGTTTCACGGGCTTCAGGGACTCTGCACAACAACATGTCACTAAGAAACATCACTTTTCCAGCCACAAGCATTCACTCTGCCAATCACCCTTTAAGCATGTGGCTGAATAGCACAGCTAAACTCACAACCATTTGCTTCTCTGCTGGATTATTATTCTCCAGTTCAATGCTAAGGCAGCTCAAAGGTAAATCAAGCACCAGAGCCAACTGGGAGCATGCAGTGGGAACTGGAGCAGGGATTAGGTCAGATACATCAGACTTAGTCCGCAAAAGAATAAATGTCAGACAGGATAGCTGAGAAGCCAAAAACACCTAACTTGTCTCTAGCATTCCTTATAACTAAGCGGAAATTGGCTGTGTAATTGTTCTTAGCAGGTAGCAAATGTCTTTTACACCCCAAACTGTATTCACAGGACCAGTTTCATCTCAGGTCTGTTCTCTAGTCTGGTTCACCATCCAGTGTTAGATACTGTTGCTATTAAAAAGGAACAGGCAGCCAGAGCAGGCAATACTGCTTCTTTTGGCAATGGCCCTGGCTTAATCACTATCTTAACTTACAGCCCAAGCCTTTTTTTTGTAATAAAAATAAACCAATTCAAATTGCAAGTAGAATTTTGATTATGGGAAAGCTAGCAGCAAGCTTGCTTGCTGCCCAGAACGGAGAGGCAGATTATTTTCTCAACTGGACTATTCACTGAAAATGTCTTTGAAGAATGGTTTCATTTCATAAGAGAAAAAAAATACAATAAAAGTCACTCATTGCCCATGGGCAACTAGTAGATTAGAAGCCTTTTACTGTGCATCTTTCTTAATCCTGAAATCCATAGGTAAAGAGTGCTTGGCCTATTCCTAACAAAACTGGAATAAAATCAGTATATCAAGGAAAGATTTAATCACCTTCCAATAAATATCTTTTTGCTTTTGAAAGGGAAATTACTTCTAAGAAAAGTCCAATCTGTTCATTTTAAGAATGTGTGAAAACAAACCCTTGGCCTTAAGCTTTAAATTTCCTGAACTTTAGCACTTTTTGCAGTTCTTTTAATTAAAATTGGTTGGCTTTATGTATATACTTTGCAGCAATAAAACAGGCCTTAGGTGCCTCCTCTGTATTGGAAAATGGGCTGTGGTGAAGAGGGAACATCTGCAACCCCTGGAGTCATCCAAGGTCTGGCTGCATATGGTTATTAAGATGTCACCATGAAAAAAAACAGCAAACAGGTTAATTCCTAAAATTACCTCTTTAATGTTGGGAATTTTTGGACCACCTGAAGACAGAGGAGCTGTTATCACATTATTTTCTCTCCCTCACACATTGTGATGGTTTCCACCAGCTCCACGACGGATGGAGAGTGTGTGCTCACCACTCCATATATCACCACCTGACAGGTGCATGGGGAAGGGTTTGGATTTACTGCTGTGCAGTACATCATGTTCTGTCTTGAGGCTGTTTTACTGTAGCCTACCGGCTGGTTTTCCATCAGACATTTGTGTAAGAAAGCTGTTTTCACTAAAAAAAAACCCAATCTTTTTATTTAGACTAAGGTTATATTTTCCACAGAGAGTATTGACTTTTTAAAAAAAGAACTCAAAAATGCTTTGAACCAGCTACCCACCACTGAAATTTGGTTTACTTTGCCAATCAACTGAGTAGGGACTCCATATCCCAAAGTTCATCATGTGAGGAAAGTCTCAAAAAGGGAGACAATCCTGTTGTGAGAAGGGCATGACCCTTCCTGGGAAGTGCAGTCTGATCTGAGAATATAGCTTACAGATAGGTGAGACTGGAGAAAATACCTGACAGATATAAGTGGCAGCAGATGTGTAAGAAGCACAGCAGAAAATGCAGTATCTTGTTCCTCCAGCAGAAGATTGAACTCCATGCACACATACAGACCATTTACACCCCATGCTGCAGTAGATATCTTGGAGTACCTGATCTGCAGTCAGGACTCTTAAAACTGACTGCTGCTTAAACTGAAGAGTAAAATTAGCTTAAAACAAAATCCATGTTGTCCTGACACTTCCAAACTGATAGTATTGTTACAGCCCTCAGAAGAAGCTATGATCTTGTGCAAGCTTTAATTAACATGCAAATCCCATGAAGCAGTGAAGTCTCATTTGGGTCACACTGCACAGTCTTAAACTCCAATGATTTAGCTTAATACATAACTTATCATGAGGACCCACACTAGGCAGGATTCTAATCAGTGGAGAGAAGTCAGCATTTCTGGAGGGTAACCCAGGGGACCTCAGTGAAGTGCTTTACCTCTTTCCAGTAACCCTAGAGGATTCTGAACTCCTAAAGTTACCTTCAAGCCCCAAGAATGAGTGGCTCAAACACATTTATCTGCAAAGACACCTGAGCCCAGCTTAAACAAGTGAGGTTCACCCAAAAGCTATACTAGGATAAAGCTGTCACAGCATCAAGAGTTGCGGCTGTTTGGTATCCAAAGGAAAGCAGGATCCAGCACCAGACAGCAAGCCTTTTGAAACCATGGGAGTCCCAGACATGGGTCAGAGATTAAACGCAGTTTAATCAGCTCACAAACACAAGGTGGAACATCATAACCATAAGCTTCCTAGAGCAAGAGCTATTTCTTCACTACACACCTGAATATCACCAACACAGGGACTCCAGTTCCCAGTTTTGGTTCTGGATGTGTGCTACAGCAGCATTAACACTCAAAAGAAAAAGTAATTTCCTTACTGATTTGTTGCTGCCAAGAGGCACACTCCTGACCATACTTACTTCATACATGAAACAGAATCATAGCAGCACAGCCATGCTGTGTTAGTTGGGTCACAGCAGTTGAAAAACATGTTTCAGGTGTATCCTTTGCCAAGTATGCAGAGCCAAGTTAGAAAGATGAGTCCTGAATTATTTGAGCACATCATAATATACATAGGAAGACAAACTGTTTCATTTTGTCACACTCATAAAAAGTTTAGGCAAATTTTTTTCTTCTATTTAACCTAATGGGTTAAAGTCTTTCAAAAAGACCTTAACATCTGATAGTGGGAAAGAGTGAGGGGGAAAACCAGTTCTCCAGCAGAGACAGGACTTGCCCTGTAGGTCTGATTTAAAAGGTACTCCATAGGTCGTCTTGTGCTTCACTGGTCCAAAAAATAAACTCTATCATTCACACTGTTCTCCTGGCAGGTCATTGTTTCTAACAGTTGAATACCCTGGCAGTTACTTACATTTTGAACAGTATTTTAACAATGGACTGAGAGCAGCTATAGACCTCAAAAGTACGTTTCTAATATTCATTATCTTCATTAAAGATAATAACCTTAATAAATTTGAGCTCAATTTAATAGAGAAATTAGTTCATTTTATTAAGTTACTGACTGATGACTCCAACATACTTCTACTAGGATTGAGCTATTCAGTAGATTAGCTACTTTGACCTAAGGCAAAGAGCTAAATTCAAGTTTTCTCTAGGCCTCTTAAGCTAAGTCAGAAAGTTTGTACCCAGATGTCACACTGGGAACCTCATCAGACTTCCCTCAGTCCTGAGGATGCAAGGGAAATCCACCGAGGCCAGGGGGCACAGCATAAGATGTAAATAATATCTATCTCTGTGTGAGAGCTATGAGGCATGTCTATTCCTCCACAGGAGGCAATTTCATCCACAGCACACTGTTTCTTCACACACAATATCCACACAATGTCTACATGAAGGTTTATTGACATGTTTAAGGACCTGGATGCTGACCACTGAAAAGATATCACTCACAGACACGTGGAATAGCTGTCTTTCCCATCACCTTCCATGGTCAGAGTTTGGACAAGACCACACAGACTTGTATAACCTGAGAACCCACTCTTACTGCCAAAGCATGACATGGTAAGAGAGCAAAGCACCAGCTACAGTGAGTGGATAGAGCTCACACTCCCTGCAGGACCCATAGCTGCAGTGAAGAAGAGGAATGGAGACAGACAACAGGAAAGGTAACCAAAGAAGGAGTGCCAAAGAACCTAGACTCCACAGACTAGGAGTTGGCAAAGTTGCATAATACAAGTACAGAAAGGAAAGCAGGAACAGTAATGCCCGCATATATAGAAGCTTAGGAGTCACTGCTATACCTCAGGGTAGCTGAGTCCCCTTGCTATTGCAGCCCAGCAGTTATCATCATCAGGTACCAGTACCTTCTCCGGGAAAAGAAATTCAGTGTAAGATTCAACTTGAATGCCCAGGAAGTAAGCACATACACCTAAGACAGCCACCACAGACATCTACTCAACAGTTTGGAACACCTTCTCATTGCACCTTTGCAGAGTAGCTAAGGTCTGAAATCCTATCAACAAGCTATTGCCCCAAGAACAAAGGTGTTCCAGCCAGCAAAAAAAAAAAATAATCTCTAACCTCTCTACCACTCCCCAGAGCACAAGCACACTTCTTTAAAAGCTATAATCATTAGCCCTACTTTATAGGGCTTCCCCAGATCCTCCCATTTCCAATCACCTTCAGGAGCACCAGGTGTTCATAAAGTTCAGCTACTGAAGAGGGTTCATCTCTCTTCCCTCTATATGTTGTTTTTTCTGCTATTTCCATTTTTTTTCTCAGAAAAGGCAGGTTTTTGTGATCTTTAAAAGTAACAGGTATGCAGCTGATTATATATATATATTTATATTAAAATAGCACTACTGGAAATTAACATAAAGGTAGTTCAGCCCATACCATTCGTTATGTGCCCTCAGTTAGAGCCCACATTGTCAGAGATGTTGCACACAGACAGAGCAGGGCTCAGTCCTGCCTGGGGCTGCTGAGAGAGATTCTACTTCAAACTGGAAATCCCAGAGTCTTCCCACTTGTTTTGCACCCCAGGTCAAAGCGAAAGATTGAAATATAAAGTAGGCTTGTGTGATGGTATCAAATGAGAGCTATGTTGTGCTCCAGGGATTATATCTGCCGAGGTGAAGGAGGGACCACGCGTTTCTAGAACAAGGAGAAAGCCTTGAAGCACTTCTGGGAGGTGTGGAGCAGGGAAATGAAGTGAGGATGCAGAAATTCACATAAACTACAAATAAAGTGCTGTTGTTCATCGCAATGCACTAAAAATGCTTGGCACAACCTGTCTTTACCTCTGTAAGGAATAA
>VXBW01002570.1:74555-86334 GCA_013400375.1 Thinocorus orbignyianus
TATGATAGTGGTATTAAAAGACAGTATTTAATTTTAAAGCCATCCTTATCTGCCCTTCTGAATCACTGCTATTTGGCTGTTGGTATAAGTGGAATGGGATGATGGGTAGTGGGTTGCTTAGGATGATGGGATCTGGTCCCTAAAAACAGACTCTTCGTGCAAGATTAGGAAGGAATCAGAGAAGATGATTCAGTATTGTGAAATGCAGGAGGTAGCATCAGGGAAGGAGAGGGTTGGCATGTGCCCAGGCAACCATGGAGCTTCCTGCAGGAAAATGGGAACAAGAGTGAAGGAGTCATTCAATGTTGGGTGAGTCTGGCTGAGTCAAGGTGAAAGAGAGGGACTCTGCCATAAGTGAACCAGAAAAAGACCTGAGTGTGGTAGAGAGAATTAATGACCAAACGAGCTGGAAGCAATGAAGAGATCACAGCTGAAAGGATGAGGGGGCTTGATGGAGGAGCAGGAGTTGGGCAGAGATGGGATCATGCTAAATGCGAGGCAGCAATTACAGCTAAAAGAGCAGAGTGAAGGAGCCTCTTCCTGTGGTGCTTGAAATCCTCCCACTGATTTACTCAGCACCCCTCAGAAAGCAGCCTGTGGGTAGGCAGTGCAATTGGAAAGATAGAAGTCTGCAAGTAGCCTGTGTTAAAGGAGTTTTATCTACGGTTAAGAGCTCAGCTTCATATCCTTAGCCTAGAAGATCCCAGGTTAAAGATTTAAGGATCCCTCTGGAAAGTGTTACCTCTTTAAAACAGTCTACCTTAGTGCCTAGCTTTTGCTGGACTTTGAGTAGGGATTCCCACTTTTACAGTGGGAAAATCATGGTGCCAGGGGAGTCATTCAGTGAGAGCAATGAACTCATGAGCATTCAGGAAGTAGGGTGGCAGGGCTGGAATAGTAAAAAAAAGTTGTATTACAGCAGAAAGATTCCTGAGCTGTCCTCAGATAACTTCTCCATCCATAACATAGCATTTCAACTACTGAAAACTGTGGTGGGCAGGGAGGCAAGTTAGATATCTGCTTACTTCATCCAGGAGATTACTGCAGAAGGAACTTCACATGTAGGACGCATTCCTTTGGTGATCCTTGGAGTCACTCCATGTCCCTAGCCCTCTTCTTAAGTACCTTGCACTCGATCAGGTGGAGCACAGAGTGGGACACTGATGGCACCAAGCCAGCAGATTTTCCTTGTCTGGTCACCACTTCAGCAGTCTCTCTTCTCAGCTGCTGTTTGGAAAGAGTGTGTGCTTCATGGAGACCTCCCCGGAGGTTTGACTCAGGCGCTACCGTGTGGCGTTTGGACAGCTCCAGCATCTGCAGTGTCTCCGAGTGGCCCTTTCTGAGCAGATAAATCTGCTGACTTTCTTCCTGCCTCGTCCAAGTTCCAGAAATTCCTCTGCCCTCAGTTGAGTTCCCATTCATTCCCCCGTTCCCCTGTGAACCCAATAAATAACCTGAATAGTTCCCAAAAATACTGAGTGTTTGATCTGGTGTTTAAAAAAAAAAAGAAAAAAAAAAAGTAATAAATAAGTGATAAGCAAAATAGAAATTACTTTATATGCTGAATTCTAGGTGTTAATAAGTAGCATGCAGTCTGGCCATCTGAGTGGCTTTCAAACACAGGTAAACTTATGAATATGGTTTTTTTCAACTCATCTGGTTTCCTTGACAGATGGGGGCAGGGGGGAAGCAAAGAAAAAAAAACCAAAACACCCAAGTCCTTGATTTCTCACTCTGAGCCAGACCTGAAGGATGAGAAATCTCAAGCTTTCAATAAATGTTTTACATGGATAAAAACTCTATTTTTGGTTCTGCTGTGTGAAAACAAAAGAAAATGAATAACATTGTCCCTGTTGGAGTCAAGCTTTGTTTCTCCTTTTTAATTCTTTTTCCTTTCCACACTGTGAAGGGAGGTCACGCCAGGGGTCAGGCACAGTTCAGAAATATATACAGTCCAGGCAGGATTTTACAGTTCCCCTCAGCAGGAAGACTGGGTTCTTCTCTGACTCCCAGATCCACAAATGAAATGAATTTCTTCCGTAATAATGAACACTGGCCTGTTCCAATACAGAAATGGCACCAGTACAAGGTAGAAATGAATCCAAAGAAGATGGTCTTGAAATATGTGCTACTGCTTGTTATTAGATTTCCTGCAAAAACTACAATCTTTCATTAAAAATTTTATATCAAGGAACAGCTGTCCGCCAGCAGTTGTTTAACTAGAGCGCAGTGAAATGCTCTAATCTGACTTGCTTTCTGCAAAAAGGGAATTAAAACAGATGAGTGAATTCCTGTAATGCTGAATAACAAGTATGAGCAAAATAGCCTATGGTGGAATAGAATACCTTGTTGCGATAGAGCAGATGCGAATGTGGAGAGATGAACAAATCTCAGTTTCATCATTTATCCCACTTGTTCTATTCAGCTGCCAGTAGGAGAAAGTGCAACAGCATCGTCTAAACCTCCAAGGGAGCTTCAGGCCCCTTGGAGGAATGGCTACAGAAGGGAGCTGCTGTTGATGTGGTAATGGAGGAAAAGGTGTCTCCTTTTCCATCTTGCAATGGAGGTGCATGGGAATGGAAAGAAATACCTCCTCTAGAATGCCCATTTCTGATAAGAATGATTCCATGCAAAGAGGGCCAGGCAGACCACTGGTTAACAGGCTCACCATTTTAGTGACCCATTTCTGTCCCCACCATCCCAGTAAGCTGGCGCCATGGGCCATGATACACAGTGCAAGGAACTCTGCCAGCTCTAGCACATGCATGGGGAAATGGTCTCAGGAAAATGATGAACCCCCAGGAAGGAAACATGGAAGGAGTGCTTGAGCAGTGTTTGGCACTTCACATCTACAAGAAAGGTTTAAGCTTGGAAAGGAAAAAGGAAAAGTGTTTCAAGGACTGCTAGACAGAGAGACTGCCCTTCCTGCAAGACACAGGACTTTGGGAATCTTGTGATTAACCTGCACTGGGAGATGCAGATGCCTTCTGTTTAAAAACAGCAGAGACAGTAATAAGAAATCCCAGGTCCAGTTGCATCTGCAAGGGGAATTTGGTTCTTGGAGGATAAATATACCTGTTTTCATTTTGGAAAGTAGACCTGGCTCACCCACAGACTCTGGCAATGAGCTCCACAGGAGCGGAGAAGGGGGTCAGGGCTTCGGTTTCACGTCTCATTGGAAATATGGCACTCACCCCTCATTCCTTCCCCTAGCAACATTTTGTTTCATGCTGACTTGGGGGAAGAGGATGGCCCCTTCCAGGCCAGCCCCATTTTTTTCCGCAGCATTGCGGGTTCTCCACGGAGGTCGGCTGCCCAAGAAGTGGCAAAGAGGCCAGATCTCTGTAGGGGCTGCTGAGAACACAGCTGGAGGTGGCAAGGCTTGCAGACAAAAAGCAACATGCTGACAACATTCAGCTAAGGAAGGGGGGCGGCTTTTTTTCCCCTTCAACTCCAAGGAACTCCCTGTTCTTTGTACTCCAGAAGCTTCTGGCATAATAAAAAAAAAATAGAGCCAAAAGCCATACATGAGAGCTGGCAAACAGCAGAACAGAAAAGCAGGTATGGCCCTGTACGTCTACTCCTTTACCTTCTGGAGAACATTTTCCATGTAGAGTCCTTGAGGGAGTCACTAACGGTTGGGACTGAAAACAGGGCTCAGATGCCATTAGCAGCTTTTTACTGCAGCCTGGGAGAATGAACCCTTTCCCTCGATCTGCTGCCATGAACTTTTCCCAGAATGACTGAGCTGGACAGGCAATCTGGGAGCCGTAGAAACCTGAAGCCATCTCTCCTGGAGTGCGTCCTTGCATAAGATGTGCTCCAGCAGACTTGAACAAAATTTGCTCTGCTTCAACTGCCACTCTGAACAAGCTTTTCATGACCAGATCACACATTTTCTTCTCCACACTGCTCTTGCTTCTGTATAATCCAAATAAGTGTAAGGAGACGGTGCCATAAAGAAGTGATGTTTAATCCCCACAATCAACAGGCTCTGTTGCTTTGCATGGGAGCTGAAAGTCATTTGCCACACAGCTTCTTCTGTTAGAGGACTTCTGGAGACTAATCCCTTCAGGAAGGGAGGGAGACCAGTTCATGATGCCCAAAGTCTGTCCTTCTCTGCAGCAAAGGATCTATGAAAAGGAACTAGTGTTATTTTAGCCATCCATAGATGCCAAGCCAAAAGCTTTAAAATGTTATATGGTAAAAATTCAGGTGAGTGCCTTGCCTAAGTACAGAAGATGGGAAGCTTTATGATGAGTATTTCATAATTGTTTTCTAAATTCTCATCTTATTCATGGATGGATGAGGTTATGCTGTTATTTCCCTTTCCCTGTTCCACCCAGGGTCCAGAGTGAGACCCCTTTGTTCATCCCAGTTTCTTCTGTTAAACATCTTGAACCAAATTCCATTTCACATGTGTTAGTATGAATGATTTCAAAGCGGGTCTGGTAAAAAAAATAGCATTGCAACTTTTTACTATCAGATCAAACTTTTTATTATTGTTCACAAATAAAGAGAATTTTCTTTAAGTCCCATTAAGGTTAGCATTCTTTGATTTGGGTAATAATGTTCACTGAAAACCAAAAAATTGTAATTCAGCTTTCTTGCATATAATTTCACTTCTTTACCTTTTTACTTGCTGAGAATTCCCAGGAAATCCAATAATTCAAATTTAAAAAAAAAAAAAATCCACAAAAGATGTTTGCTGGCAAAGCCATTTATCTCCAAGCAAATGAAATCTGACCTACCCCAGCCTTATGTGAAAGCAGCCTTTGACTCTGTAATGAAGACTAAAAGGGCTTTTGTTTAAAGAGCTACTTTTTCAAAGTGGTCTAGAAGGCTCGTGTATCAGTAGATTGGCCTGAAAATTGCTTCAGTGCCTTTGTAGCAGAGGTGGGTCTCATGGTGCAAATCTGGAGTCACTGTCTCTGGTGGATTGGGACATATCTTTTCCTAGTCTACATGCTGGGTATTTCCAGTGTCCAATTTTTACTATTTCTTCTCTAATGCTGTAGACAAAACAGAACAGGTGGGACTCAACCCAAAAAATGAGATCATTGTCCTCCTCCGAGTATGAAGAGCCTTCCTTGCTCATGGCAGTGTGAGAGTTTCTTTCTGGTCCCTTCAGGCTGCTGCTGTGTCTAACATCTGGTGCACAGCTATGGAGACATCTGAGCAGTCAAGGTTCAGGTCTTTTCAAAGCTCTTTCAGACCCGTGCAGCCAGAAAAAGCTGAAGCCTTGGGTACAGCTGGCATGACCACCCCTCCAAGGCCTCTGAGCAGAACTGGATTTGTGTCCCAAGCTGCCAGGGAAAGAAAAGAAGCAATGCAGAAAATCTGCCTGTCCCATGCAGTCACAGTCATGGGATAAATCCCACCTCCAGGACTGGATTTCAACATGCTAGGTCCCCATGAGCTGGGAGGAAACCTCAGACTAGAGGTGTTGGGCTTTCAGCCAGACCAAGGTAAGCCCAGTTGTCTCCTCAACAGGCTGACCATCACAGCTGAGCTAATCTCTGGTCTTGTGACAGGAGGGGACTGCAGAGTTCAGGACACAAATCTATCCTGAAACTTTCCCCAGAAAGAAAAGTTTTAGAAGGGCGAAAATGGTAACAAGCAGTTCTTCAGTGAAGAACACTGGGTGGACCATGAGTTTATAACTCTATCTCAAGATGAAAGCAAATAAATAAGGACAGAAATATTGATTCTGTCCTCCAGCAGGGACTATCACTAGGATGTTGGGTAACAATGGGGATAGGAACACCACTCACTCCAGGAAGGCCCATTTACCAGCAAGGTGTGTGTCTACTTCACAAGCACCGAGTAGCTTTGGCAGGATCTCCACTCTTGACAGCTTCAAACAGAGCACANTTAGGAAAAGCAAGAAGAAAAAAATTCTTCACATTTAAAACTCTTTTTATTGCCCTCATTGCTTAAGATAGCGTTACCATAAATCGACTCGACCGTAACATTATTTGGAAACCAAAAGGATTACCACATCTATTAGAATATTTAAACCATATGTCTGGGGTTCAGAGCTCCCAGTTCCACAGTGCATGCACACACTGGCCAGCAAGGCTTCTGTTCCTGTTGGCAGAGAGCTGCTAGCTCTTCACAGAGGGGAGGACTGTGTCCCTCTATTGATGTGGCAAATTGGGCACTTCATTGTTCTTTTATGGCAGCATTTAACCAGGGACCATGATGCAATTTACCAATAATACCAAAGCCACACAATTCCACAAGGTAAGTGAATCCAAATTAGTAGGGGAGAGATCACATAAATTCACCCAGTTCCTCTAGGCTCCAAAGTAGACCTGAGATGCACCAGTTCCTGATGTCTGCCTTTAGGAGTCCAAGTTATGAACAAAATGATTCATCTTAAGGGGAGACCAGATTGCTTATGAGTAGAAAGCAGACAGATCTCTCAATGCATGTTTCCCCATGGATAACGATTTTTTGGTGTCAGAGTCAGCAACAGTCCCCAAAACACCTCACTCTCCTCCCTCCTTGGATGCAGTTCACAGTCAGATGGTGATGTGTAGACATCATTCCAACAGAACAAGTGGATCTCCAGAATACAGAGACTGCATCTTCAGCATCTTTTCCTGCCAACACAGGAGGTTGTGAAGCTCCAGGTCCACCCAGCCACCCCCAGTCTCTACAGGAGGATGGTAAATAGGCATAAATCTTCTGTGTGTCTACACTGGTTCTATGTGGTGCCAGATCTAACAACAGCATGTGAAGAGCAGATCATTTGGAAAGAGGACAAATCACTCTTGGAGTCTTTCTTCCCATAGCCAGTTCAGAGGTGGCCACATTCAACTGGGAATTTAGGAAGTGCCTTCAGCCTGCTGTGCATATTTCAACCCATCCTCATTCAAAACTGGCTAACCAAATTATTTCACATGAAAAAATAAAAATCTGCTTTCTTTTAGCATGGTTGTTTTAAAACTACACTATTTCTTAGACTGGTTTGAGACCATGGCCAAACAAACACCTTTATTGGCATAGTCGTGTTAGAGAGTGAGCAAGGATGGAGACCCTGTAGCACCCTGAGATGGTCCTCTATAGGCAGGTTTGGTGCGGAAAGATTTGTATCACAACACCCAGGCATGAAGTCTGACCCACTGTGAAAAGCATATGAACTGCAGCAGCATGTAGGACCTGAGTTATGATGACATTCATCAATGGTTGAAGGAAAGACAACACTGCAAGAGAGGAGAAAGGCAGGAGAAACACAGTGAAACAGCAAATTAGGTGAGCTATAATTGAGCTATAAACATTGAAATAAGTTCTAAATGAGGTGAGCTGGCACATGTCTTTTTAAGGTTCTGTTTCAGTATTTTACGGAACTGTCACTTTTCAGCTATCTGGTCTGAACTTTTTCCCATCATGTGTACCCAAAGCAGCATTTTTCTGCAGTTCTGCTGTTTCTGAAAATTATACTCACTAAAAACAGGCTATCTTACACATCATGGAAAGGAAGATCTTACAGCAGTTTCCCCAAGAAATTCCACCTGGAGGGAAACAACTTGAGGATAGGTTCACCTCATTTACAGATACCTTCCACTCTCTTAGTTTAAAACTAATTCAGGATGGCAAAGCTGTAAGTCTCCCATTCACTCCTGCTTAACGCCAATGTCCCACAAGAAGAATGCTCCACATCAGGGCCACAACAGCTTGCAGGGCTTCCCCAGGTGTGGTTGCTCTGACCCACCATCAGTCAATGTGTTCCCAAGATCAGGAAAGACCATCGGCTCCCTGTGTTCCTGCTGCAGCTGCCAAGGATGAACAGGTCAAGGGAGGGCAGCTGGGTCTGAAAAGGAATGAAGCAGTTCAGGAGTAGAGCTTGGAAGACAAAAACGGGCATTTGGAGTGACTGGGAAAGGACAGTGGTACAGAGGACAGGGGAAGAAGGACATTAAAGCAAGGGTAGTTTGCACTTTAACTCACAAAGGGCTGGAGAACAGATCTAGGATGGTCTCAAGGTGAAGGCAATTAAATATCACCCAGCAAAACCAGATTCTTTTAATGAGAGATATGGGTCCACATGTGCCCTAACAAACCTGCCTGGGGGGCTCAACTCATCTTAAACATACACTGAGTAAGACTTCTAGAAGATGGCTAGCACAATGCAGTGCAGACAAGAGGGACTGCTCAGGAACATCCCCCTTCTCCCCTCCCAAGGCTGCTCTTTAAAAAGCACTTAGAAAACTCCATTAAACAGTCCCCAAGGCTTGAGAATGTAGGAAAATTTACTCAGCCCACTTTGTCTGGGCCCCAATACAGAATATAGGCATCTTCTCTCCTTTCTTTTTTAGATCTGTCTTTGCTTTAGTTACTTGGAGACAAAACAGTCTCATCTGCAAAGTAAAAGTATCTGGATGTCTGTGCAATGGGGCCCAGAGAGGGAACCCCTGGAGAAGCTCTGAGGGGACAAAGGGCTCTGCATTCAACAAGATCATGTGCAATCTGTCTGTCCAGCACCTGTGGGTTGTCCTCTGCCCTGATACAGGATCATGTGAGGCATGGCCACACATCCACATCTCAGCAGGGAAAGGGAAATTGTGCATCAGAGTCCTCTTGGCTCCATTTTTTACCCCAGGAGGGCTTTTTCCAGGATTAACTGGAGGGGGTCTTCTCTCCCATCAGCCTCCAAGCCTTTTTCCAGTGTTCCCTCCAGCCTGGCAAGCAAACTGAGGATGTGCTACTGGGGTGGAAACTGTCATGGGGGAAGACAGTGGAAGGGGGAAGAAGAAGAATGGAGAGGAGATGCTTGAACGAAACTGAGGTGGAGGGATTTTCCAGTCAGGGTATCAGATGGGGGTGGGGATAACATTATATCAGGGACTGCCTTGTCTTCAGGAGATTTGAGTCAGGCTGGTGCACCCAGCTTGTTAATAGTGACAGCCCTGGATGGGGATGGGGGCCCCAAGGGGGAGAACTCTGACTGGTCCGGTTAACACAGTCTGAAAGAGCTGCAAGGTGAAGCCAGGGCTGCAGCACACCACATAGGATTAAGCCTCCAGCTCTAGCCTGAGCCTGGTTACTGCCTCATCTGCAATGGAAGGGCTCCCTCTGGTGCAACCAGGAATCCTCTCTGCCTCTTTTTTTTCCCTCCTTTTCTGTTTTTTCTTTCTCCACCAGGAAAGACACCTTCGCTGCCACAGGTGTGTCTGCTGCAGAAGGGAGGATGGGACCAACCCTGACCTCTTCTTCACAGTCAAAAAACCCCTATTCCCTATCACCGACCACTGAAATATCCTGCCCATCCAGGACCACTCCAAGAGAGACCAAAATCCCAGAAACCCTTCACTAGTAGAGCAGGGCTGCAATCACCCACTTCAGAGACTGGCAATCAAGCCTCGAAGCCCCATGCTTTGAAACCGTCCAGTTAATTGTGGTCATGTCCAGTGGGATGTGAGTCTAAGTTAAGAAATGTCCTGGTGCCTGGGTACAAAACCTGGCACACCATATTGGTCTCATCCCGGTCTTTTTTCTAACTGGAGCTAAACCCTTTCCCGTTGTGTAAAGTCAAGCAAAACTCCAAAGAGGAGCTTTGGGATGGCACAGGTTGCAGAGCTGCTTTATTAACCACAAGACATCCACCAAGGGCAATCTGCAGCTCAAGGTGCTGCTTGGCCTCTGAATGAGCAGTTGTCCTAATTTTTTACAGACTGGAATGACAAGAGAAGGGACTGCACTCTGCTTCCCTGGATGTGGCAAAAGGTCATCAAATAGATGTGGCCAAAAGATGCCACAGGGCTAGAAAGCCAGGAACAGGCTTTTATATCCCCCAACTCTGCACTGCTGCATATCACCACCCTCCTTATCTGAACAGAAAAGAGATGCTGCTCTCCTGACATTAAGTCAGGCAGGCATCAGCCCTTGAGCTCTTCCTCATCTGACAGCTCGATGCAACCAGAGCAGAGCCATCTCTGGCCAAACCTTTGCCTACTGGTTTCCATCCATGAGAAGGGTGTGGATCGTTCTCTCCTACTTGTAGGTCTCTTCACCAGGAGTCATAGCAGTGCTTTGCTAAACTCCACCACTGCCGTAGCCAGAGGTGGCTGCATAGTGGTGCTGGGCAAAACACACTCCCCTGAAATAGCAGGGAAAGGGGCCTGTGAGGCAACCAGGATCAAAGATGTGCTGCAATGTAGCAGCTGTTGTTATGGATGTCTTACAGATGTGGAGGGGCACGGCTCCATCCAGGGCTAATTCATCTTTCACTCACAAAACCAATCTGGCAAGGGAGGATTTGAAAGTTCCCACATGATTTTTTGTTTGTTTCATCTTTTCCTCCTTTTTTTTTTTTTTAATTAAGTTTCTCCTGATTGCAAAAACAAATGTAAAAACCTATAAGACTGAATAGCCCTAGGGAAAGGAGCACTCAAAAAGTTCTTGACAAAATTATAATTCCTGCTTCACTTGTGCAGTGAGAA
This sequence comes from Thinocorus orbignyianus, assembly GCA_013400375.1. Lineage (NCBI taxonomy): Eukaryota > Metazoa > Chordata > Aves > Ciconiiformes > Thinocoridae > Thinocorus > Thinocorus orbignyianus. Next base: position 85,004 of record VXBW01002570.1, read on the forward strand.
AATGTGCTGGATGTGAACAAGTTGCATGTATTAATTATGGCCATAGATGACACCGTGATTTAAAAAGACAGGAACGAAATAATTGCCATTAACGTCATTGAAACAGAGTGAGCAGTTCTGAGGTGGATGCCAGTGCAATCACAAGAGGAAGACATCTTACATAACCTTAAATAATATTTAATAACTATTTAATGAATTACTTAATAACTGTACATAAATATTTTTAACCTGGTTTTCTAAGGAGATGAATCTCAGGCTGTGGTTTGGGCTAATTTTGCATTTGCTGACTAGTTGGCTGAGCAGATGGGGGAGTGAAAGTATTGATTTTACTATAGGCTAAGGTTGCAGCTGTCACCACCAAGGAAGGGAAGTAAAAGCCAGTTCAAGAGATTGTACTGTGATGAAGCTTGGCCTGGGAAGGACCTGGAGGGGTAAATCAACCAGGGCTAATGGCAGACTGAGGATGTGGATGCATGCAAGACACACATCTTTGTCTTCTAAGAAAGCAACAACTGGGCTAAATCAGAAGACCAAGGACATTTCAGTAACACTCTCCACACTAGCCAGACAGTCCCTGCACAGGGATGAACCTTATGGTGTCTTTTTTGCAGAAGAATAAGCAAATAACTCAGACTATGCCTTTCATCTTACCTGCCCCTGTCCCAAGCCCTCACACTGTATCTTAGCTCCATGCCTCTATGTCTTTTCTTAGTCCACACTCACTATCCCCCTTGCTTTTAACGACGGCAGAAAGAGCAGTCCTTGGCTGAGACATGGTGCATGAACCTCCTTATGGCTTGAATTCATCTTCCCAAAGCTACATGAAGATCAGGTTGTGCTGGGACACCTGAATGAGCGCTTGCTGTTCGCTGGCCAAGGGGAGTACTCCAGTTAGGCACAGCTGTGCGTCTCCTGTTCTATTCACCCTTTTCCTCCTACCCCTTCCCTCTCAGACCTTCCTGTTGCTGGAAAGCCTAATTTGCTGCAGGGAATGCAAACAGAAAGTCACCACAGAGGTGGGTGATGTGTTACACAGGGGCTTTGAAGTTCCTTTTATTTCTTTTAAACATGGAAAACCACCCCCAAAGATGTCATAAAATGTGCCAGAATTCAGTATGGGAGAGGCAGTGGAATAAGATCTAAAATATGGGAAATATGGGTATGTACAAATAAAGACAAAAACAAAGGTGGAGGGGGAGAGGAAAAGGGATAAAATGAGAAAAAATAATAAAAGGGAAAGGGAAAGGGAAAGGGAAAGGAAAAGGGAAAGGGGAAGGAAAAGGGAAAGGGAAAGGGAAAGGGAAAGGGAAAGGGAAAGGGAAAGGAAAAGG
>VXBW01002570.1:89121-225864 GCA_013400375.1 Thinocorus orbignyianus
TATTTTATTTTATTTTATTTTACTTCCACCCACCCCCTGTTTTGGTTGTTTGTGGGGGGTTTTTTGTTTTGTTTTGTTTTTAAAGAAAGACTGAAACAAGGTAAACAACAGCCATATGCCATAACCCTGGTGAACACATGCTGCATTCATATGAAACTGCTTCCTCCAGACATGCCTGCAAGGACATCTCTGAGACACCCCAGTGAGAAATTTTTCTCAGCATGAAGGAAGCAGCCTGCATGTAAAGTGCCTCACCCCTTCCTTTAGGTCTTGAAAAGCTCCATAGTCTGAAAGGATTAATCAGAGTAAGGGAAAGTAAATNAAAGTCACACCCAGGTCCTCAGACATGTTGGTCTCTGCGTCCAGACAGCTATGCATCACTTAATGATGCACACTGACTGGCAGTGATCTAGAGGCCACCAAACAAACAGGCTCTATCTGAGCCAGTTCCTCTGTCATTGGAATTTATTTGATCCAAAAGTCCAGAACTGACATCAGCTTTGTTAAAAAAAAATAAAAATAAAATTAAAAAAAAAAAAGTATAGATAGATAGATACCAAGTCTCAAAATTTGCATCTTGAATTTTGTGGCAATTTAGGAGTTAAGTTCAGTCCACTGGGTAGGCAGGACCTTGAAGTCTTTCTCCCTGCACTGTGCATCTGGAGTCATCTCCCATCATAAGCTTTACAGCTGACAGACCACTGGATTAACCTTTCTAAGGCAGCCGATAGCCCCTCGGAGATCTCGCGCTCTGGCAAGGCATATCTGCCAAGAAGGCTTCCAGTTGGACCAAGCACAGGATACGACCACAGCCCTCAGAGCATTATGTTCTAATAGTTAATTGCTCTCGCCGCTGGAAAAATGAAAAGTGCTTTATTTCCACACCGAATTTGTGGTGGGTGCTTGTGACCAGACTGATCCAGCGCAGCATGTTTCTTTTTTATTTATCTGTTTCACACTTGCTTCAAGAAACTTCATCTGGGTTGGGGCCCCACTGTGGTAGGCAGGCTATAAATCCATCTATCCAGTTGCTTAAAGAGATGGCTAACCACCCACCAGCCTGCACGGAAACTCGATGACCTGCTCCCTCACACCTGTGAAATTCCTCTGGTTTCAGAGCAGCCAGTCCTGATTTCAAACAGCCGCAGGGACACCAGCTTTGAGCAGAGGGGACATCTAAATCTTCAGTACTTATATACAACATCACAGACTTTACCAGCTGTGAAGTACGGGTGTTAGCCTTTCTCTCCCTTGTGAAAGGAAAGGTAAAGAGGGATAAGGAAAAATGAAAGTCAGTTCAGCAAACAAAGCCATCATTCCTCCGCACTTATCAGTTTTGCTCCATATATTTCATTTATGGCTTTTTTTATTGACCAAGGGAAGCCCTGGAAACCTTGTTTTCCTTTATGCTGTGGTAACACCAACTCCATGAGACTTGGGACTGACCACAGGCACATCTGAGCATAATTCACTAAAAATTCCAGTAAATGTTTTTCTAGTATGAAACTAATAGTAAGTAAGCAAACCCACCTCCCCCCTGGGAGCAACTAACCTTGCTGTTACCCGAGAATATTCTGCTGAACTCCACCAGCTACTCTGACTCTCAAGTGGCACCTCTGGGCTTTGACGGGTTCAGGTTATTGTCGATGTTTGGGTTTTTGACTACCTCCACATGAGAAGCCAGGGATGGTCCCTGCAGCGCGGGGACTCATGGGCTGCTGCTGCTGGAGAGCATTTTAGGGAGCAGCCGCCCACCTTGGAACCAGTGCTTCCGTGGGCTTGTGGTGATCATGTCTCTGTTTGTGTTGGGTTTCTACCGGTGGAAAACAACCTCCCCGTGGCACCACCCTGTGTGTGGCTGATGCCATGAGATTTTGGAGAAAGGGGAGTCTGCAGAGCTGGAGGGAAGAGGGAAAAGAGGGGCCAGATCAGAGCAGACCAGAAAGAAGGAAGGATGAGATGGGAGAAGATAGTACGGTAACATCGAGCAAGAAGAGACTGCCTCCCAGAGTCTTGAGATCCATATCTATGTGATCTCTAGCCAATCCCTATCCCTCCCCCTTGGGATTTCAATGGCTTTTCCTAATTATGACAGTAAAGTCCTTGCAGGAAACTGTCTGTGAGAGGATGCTAAAAATGGGGGGGTATGCCTAACATCAAGCAGAAAATTTTGGGGATTTCAGTTTAACCAAACTGCTAACGAGAGCCACCAAGGGCATAATACAGACATATACAATCTGGTTTTGGAGCTTGTTGGTTTATGCTCTACGTGTCATCGGCAGATGGCTTCAGCTTCTGCTCCCAGCTAAGTCTTGCTTTGCCTATTAGAGGTTGAACATCATTATCCTTCGCCTGGCTGGGAATGGGGCAGGGCAGGGACGACCCCATTTTCCTGATCATCCTTCCTTGACTTTGTTGTGCATGTGTTCATCTCTGTACAGTATCCCTGTAGTTTCCACCCATTTATCTTGCTGACTGTCTGCCCACTAGCCCATGCACACATGCAGTGGCTTATCTTTTGACCTTGAAACTTTGGCTGTCATCTCCCCATCCTCTTTTCCTGGCTACCAGGATAATGTTCATATGTCTGAGCTCCCTGGAACAGCAGTGGTTTCCACTGCTTGGAGTTAATAGCCATCCTGCTTGAGGTCAAAGGACGGTACACTCCATAAATCAGTCTTCCAGATTTGTAAAGGCATATTACACACTCCACATCTTCTAAAAACAGCCTCCCAGTTTTCAGGGCGGAAGGAGGGAAAAGGACGTAAGCACTTCTGTGGACTGACATCATGAGACTTTCAGTAAATACCAGCATCCCTACCAGACTTAAATGGCGCTTTTTAAATTTAATTTAATTTAANCATGCAAAACGATCTTGGCTGTGCAATCAGTGGACTCCACCTCTCCCTGGTGAGCTGAACTGTTCCGGTTTCATTGCCTGTACTCACCACTTCTCTGTCTGCAGTAGTTTGGATTCTAGCACCCGTGAACACACTAAGATCTGAATGTCTTCATGTGGGATTCAGTTGCTGAAACATAAGTGTTGATTGCTTTTTGCAAAGTTCTGGGGCACCTGAGACAAAACCCAGATGACTTGTCAGATTTGGCTCCTTCGCCCTCTTGGAAGAGCAGTTGGTGCAATGTCCAGAGGCTCTGGAGTTGACACCAGGAGCCCTGTTCAGCTGTTTGTGAACAGACATACAGGACAGACCCATTGAGGGCTGTGGAAAGCTCTTCTTCAGGCAGTCTGTGCCACCAAAACAAAAGTGGTAAAGCCAAGCGATCCCATGCCTGCTGGCATCTGACCTGACAGTAATAGTTCATATAGGCCACAGAGAGCAGTGAAGAATCCTCCTACTCTGACTTTCGTGGAACTTTTATAAGAGACATTGGTGTAATCCTGTGGAAGGCAAACAGAGGCAAAGATCCTCCAGGAGCTTGCCAACAATGAAAGAAACCATGCACAGAGCTGGAGCTACATGCAGACTCTTGAGCAGGATGTGTCCATCCCATTCTAGTCCAGGCTGACAAGAAGCGGGAATTCTCTGCCTGTTGGGCAGTTTATCAGTGGACAAAAAGACTCAGTGAGGCATCCTCAGCATCACTTCTGCCCTGTAAGGCAGGACCCTTTCCTGGGCAGTACGCACTGTCAGAGGGGTAAGCAGTTGGAAGTGAGGTACACTCAGAGAGAGTTTTCAATGAGTCGCCCTTATTCATTTAGTTAAAAATAAATGCTGAAATTGTCAAAAGGCTTTCAGGAAATCACAGGTGCTTGAGTCCTGTTGAAGATGTCTGCAAATTGCTTCTTTTCTGTTTAACTAAAATAAGAATCTATCCAGGGCAAGAAACAGCTTTTGAACAAGAAACTCTGGCTATGGAGGCATCCTGTTGTAGAGCTTCCAACTCTTTGCCAAAATGTCACTCATTGGTAGTTTCTTCCCCTGTTTTCCCTCTTGATCCATTCAAAAAGCATCTCATTTTTCTTGTTTGCCAATGCATCAGGAAGAGGGAATTAGTGCAAAGCCTTCTGAAATTATTTAGTAATAAGAGTCATCTTGTTATCTCAGAGAATTAATTTAGAAGTAGCTTCCTTCATGAGGCTCTTAAACTCATTAGTTTGCTTAGCGAGGTGAGTCAGTTTTCAGGAAGGATGTGTGCCCTCTCCTGAGGGTCCTGGCAGTGTGAAATGGATCCCACAGCATCCTCTCAGGGTAGCTGCACAAGGCAACTGCGGGGTCAACACTTACGGGCAGCTCTGGGGCTATGAATATGCAATCATCAACATTTTGCAAGTTTCAAAGCAGCTCCCTCTTTAGTGGCTTCAAACTGAACCTTTCTCAATGTTTTTAGGTGAAGTTTTATCTGAAGCCTTTTTCTGAAAATAAAAATTTTAGAACAATTATTTCAGAGCAGAAAATATGGGATTGTTTTGGTCTGAAAAGTCCTGAGAAATACGATATCAGTAATGAGATTTCTTCTTCATGAGGTATAATTCTTCAGAGAAAATGGAAAATGTTCTTTTCTTCTCTCTGAGAAGAGATAAATCTTTGCTGAAAAAAAGCTGAACTTTGGCATATGTGGTGATCTGCCATTTTACGTTTGGTAAAAAAAGCAGTAGAAGAGAAAGGAAATAAATTTAGTTTTCTGCAATGCTTTTCCTTTATAATCTATAGATCAGAAGGCAGAAATCATCACCCACTCTTCAGAACAGGTAGACCTAGGCACAGAGAGGTGCAGGTATTTTTAGTCTCGTGGCCTTTCACCCATGGAGAACTGTGGAGAAGCTGTAGCTACCTGTGGAGGTGGCATCCACAGGACCCCATGTACCCTTGCATCTCATGCCTATGCCTGTTCTCGGTCATCACAACTCATCCAAGCCCTCAGTGCAACCTGCCAGTCAGACAGTGGGCAAAGGATGGAAATGTTTGCAAACTCAATCTATTCTGACAAATTGAAATTATAGGACATAGAAGATCTACTATAAAATACTATAAAGTATTTTATTTTGATAGTTCTTCTAGTAGTCTTTTTATTTGCTCAGAACCTTAAAAGATTGCTTCCTCCCCTGAAAACAGAGAAGAGAAAAATCTCCATTTTTTCCCATTTCTCCTCTGACAATGAGAAAAACTTTCTTAGGAATCAGCAGAACAAAGTTATTAAATCAAGGATATCTATGATTATTTATTACATAGACTGAAGTAACACCAAAGTTAATGAGCAAGGACTTGGACTCTACTCAGCAAGGGACTGTGCAAGCACAGTGCACAAAGATGGGTTCCTGTACCAGAGAGCCTAAAATAAGAGTGATTAAGGAGTGAAAAATGGAAGTGGAGAGTCAGGGTTATGGTCATGGACAAGTTGGAGATGGGAAGACTGAATCATAAAAGAACGAGAGAGGAAGAGGATGAAGAGTGGGCAGGATTCAGGGACTGGGAGCGAAAAAAGGCTGAGACAGAGCTCACACCAACAGAGCTATTACACCAGAAAAAAAGCCCCCGGTGCAGATGCAGACAGGCATCATTTGTGCCTGATGGCTCCTGCCAGGGGGAAAGGCCACGATAAGTTTTAGCCTCTTTTGCTAAATCAAGAAATGAAATTCAGCAGGACTTTCTGCTTCCTGGAGCCATTGAACTCACCACCCAAATTACTGGGAGAGTGTAAGTCTCAAAACAAGTTTTGTTTCAGAAAACTGTATTAAAATCAGAACCTGGGTAGAGAAGAAAAAGAATAAAATGATAGTTCCAGTGAGGAAAGGACAAGCAAGATGCTTCAGCAGCCAGGTTCTGAAAAGAGGAGTAGGGAAGGACGTTTGCACTGGGAGCCCCTTCAGGCAGCACCTTCCTCCCTTTTGCAGCTTTGCCATGCACTTGCTTAATCACCACCACCTGATTTGTTTTGTAATACACAAGCCACAGACCAACTCAGAGAGAGTTTGCTTGTGTATGCACATCTGTGTGTCTGTGTGTGTGTTTGCGTGTTGTTTTTCCATTCTAGAGGAGTGAAGTTTAAAGCAGCTGTTTATGCAGAAAGGAAAATCTCAGATTAAAAAAGAGTCAGTAGGTCAAAATACTTGGCACTCTCTAGTTCAGGACACTGCATATTAACTGCTTGGACATTTGCATCCCCCTGCATGTATTTGCTCAGAGGTATGCATGCTTTTGTGTACAGACGTGTTTCCCATGTGCATATAATGCATAAGACCCATCATAAAAACACAAGAAGGGGGTAAGGGGGATGAAAAACCCTTTTACATTGTGGTCAGCAGCATTTCATGTGTTTTATTTCATCCAAAAAAGGATGCAGTTCATGGTGGTGGGGTCTGGTACCAGTAGGGTTGATACAGAGCCATTATATTCACCTGCAAGAGCCAAGCTAAACCTTGACTGGTGCGGCTCCATACACTAGAGACAAAACTTTTGCCCGCAGGTGGCAAGCAGAAGTCATGGAGCTATGATAAGAATTCAATGCAAGCCAAGAAAGAGCAATCATTTGCAAAATTTTGGCATTTCCCTCAATCTAGTTTTCAAAACTCCTGTCTTTAAAGCAGAGATCCAAGACCCACTCCCTGGGAAAGTCACTGCTGTAGGACACCCAGCCTCTCTCCTGGGCCTTCTGGGTGTTACTCTGGCCTCCTGAGTGGGAGTTGTTGAGACCTGTTTGACTTCCCCATGTCAGCAGAGAAAAATAATCAATGTCAACAAGACATTGACTTTGGCCACAGCCCAGATGTGTCCAGCAGTCCTTGGAATTTGGAAAGGGTCTTGTGGACAGGAGAAATCTCCCACAGCTGTGAGTCACCAGCCAATGGCAGGAGACATCGCCAGACATATGAAGTCCACATGAACCTCTGATGATGGCATCCAAGCTCGTTAAACCATATGCAGGAAGCAAGTCAAAGAGGTATGAAGCCAAACATCCACTACCCCACATGGAGTGAACCCATTCAACTTGGCCCAGCACAGGGAACGGCAGCTCAGCCTCTCTCTGCTCCTTCCCAGATGAAAACAGGATCGTGACTGGAGCCTCCCTGAACCCACAGGGGAGACAAGACTCAGCATGTGTCCGTCACTTTGTGGGATGGCAAGCTGTGGCTTTTAACCCAGCGAAGCCATGGGCAGCAAGTTTCTCCAGGAGGATACTGTGGGGTGCATCACCATCATTACATGCGTCACCATGTAAGAAAACTCAGCTCTCCACTAGGCTGGAGCCATGTCTTTTGCAGCTAATTTTTCTTTCCCTCTAGGTTGTTTCCTGTGTAGGAGGATGAGAGCTGAGGTGGGTTGGGGAAGGGAAGGAAAGGAAAGGAAGGGGAAAGCATGCTGACTTTTGTTATCCAAGAAAATATATGTAAAAGGGGATATTAACCAAGTTATAAATATAGAAATTAAAGCAAAAGTGTCACCTCACTGAACAATGGGGCATTTATGTGATAAAGTTACCGCAAATTAACGGCTGGCACAAGCTGACTTGGGATCACAATTTATAGCATAGCCTAAATCCTGGCTCACAGACAAGTGGGATAAAGTTGAGTTCATTGTGAAAGTTTCTATTTTCATACCACAGGCAGGGTGAGCTCAGCAAGAGGTGGAAGAAACGACTTGAGGGTCCTGGGGGAGGCATAGCCTACTTTGCAATATTTATTAGCTCTACCTAGAACTTTTCTTGTAAAGAGGGAAGCCCCAAGTCAGATTAAGGATGGATGACCTTCCTGATCAACTGGTAGAGCTGGGATATGAGGAACAGTAAATCCCTCCATGAATTCAACTGGACTTTAACCCAAGGAAATGCACTGAAGAGCAATTAAATTCTTACTTGTGCTGTCCAGTGCTTAACTTGGCAAATCTTCCCAGGGATGCTCAGGGCGACATCTTCTGTGAGGGAAGGGATGGAAATGGGGATACAGGCTCAGCTCAACAGCGATATACGGATGTATAGCAAGAAACAAGAAATTGCTATTTCAGGTGGAAATTCAGTCAGTTCAAATTCCACTAGTGCAAGCAGTGATGGGGGTAGGATTGCTTAGCAAACACTAGACCAGAAGAACTAGATAAATGACACTCCTCCTTCAAGTGCTTCAGCTGCCAGTGCTGAGATGATGGACAGACTAAAGGAGGTGGCACACAGTCATGGATGAGGCCCCACTGTGGTTTGTGCCTTATAAAAATTCTGCCCTGGGGAGAGCTAAATCTATATTTGAGATGAGGTTTCAGCAAGGAGAGTAAAGTCCACAGTGAAAGGAGGAGAGCACATTAGTCAGCAGGAATAGCAGTGGCGCAGCAACTCATGTGTTTTCATAGGAAACATAAAGGCTGCCGAGGGATTTCAGAGTATAAACTAGGGAAATTTTTGGAGATCCACCTCTGGGAAAGCTCCTCATTCTCTCTCCTGTGTTCTCCATTGGGTTCATTGCTGGATCCACCAGTGGTTTGCTCAGTCCTTCATTTTAGAGAGAAGCAACCACTTCCTAATTCTTCATCCCCTAACAGCAGTGGGGCGCCACTGCCTCACCCAGGTATAATGGAATTTCAACCCATTTCAGGTGTAAAGGGATTACAGGGCTGTAGTAGAAACATCAGTGCCTCTGCATGTTTCCTCTTCATCCAAGGTACTACGTTTGCCTCAGTTTCTCCTGCCTGTGACAGAAGAAGCAGCACCAAAGTACAATCTTCTATGACAGTTTAGGATACAGGTGCAACAGCTCTCCATCGTGGTTCACAGTTACTGCTTTTAACACCCAGAAGAAATATGAGCAAAGGCTTTTATATTATATAAACCATAAAGCACTAATAAGAGCAATTTTGTGGCTTTGCTTTTATTTTTTACAATGAAAAGGTAAAATCTTAACACAGATTTGTAGCAGCCAGACGTGTATGTGCAGTGATTTTATTTATCTAAAAATCAAGACTGATTTAAGCATGGCTACTTGCCAGGGGTATTAAAAAAATATTAAAATCAAGCTCAGCTACTGCGCTCTAAAAATAGCATTTACTGATAAATTCCAAATTTACTACTAGCCTCCTAGGGGCTATTTCTAGGGTGTTGTCTGCCTCAGGACAAAGTGCATGGGGTTACTGAGGTTAGCAAGTTACAGGCTGGTGAGGTGATGTCTCATGGCACAGCCTTCTTGCACACTGAGCTTAAATAGCAATTTCAAAGGTGGGTCTGGACTGACGTGACTCCCAGCGCTCCTGAGGATGTCAGACACAACTCCATCTGTTCACAACAGCAGAAGCCAGGGTTGAGTTACAGTAAGTACTGTGTGCCCTCAGGGATGGTGGAGAAGGAGGGGGAGAAAAAGTGAATTGTGTCTGGAACTTGACCTCACTGAACAATTATGGTTTGTCAAACTTCATGGACATCCACTGCAGAGATAATGAGACTGGAAATTTCTGTGAGAGCTGGGCTTCTTAGGGAAACACTTCATCAGTTTATTCTCTTAATGCTGCTTCAGGTTAGTATTTATACAGGTTGGAAGGGTCCCACGCTCCTGGACAGAACTGTATAGGAATTACTGTTCAGGGCACGGGAGGAGGAAAGAAGAGATGTTGTCTTCTGAAGAACTTCCCTTACTCATTCTGCTAGCAAGACAAAATTAGAGCTATAACAGTTTGGACCAAATATTCATCTAGCCCAGCATCTTCTTTCCTGCAGAGGCCATAACAGATGGAAGCAAAGAGAATCTAAGAAGGTGGCACATGTTGCATGGGTCTTCTCCTGGTTGCATCCTCCACCTGGCCCTCAGCAAGTGAGGGATTTATGAAGCAAGAGTTCCCATCTAGTACATGGTCTAGTTGCCATTTCCAGCAACATACAGAAAATGGGCAAGATGACTGTTGCAAGTAGGCTGAAATTCAAAGCAAATCAAGGAAGTGGAATAAATGGTAGACTCAAGATGTACAGTGGAATTGTGAAAACCACAAGGTTACATGGCTCCTGGGAATGACAGGACAAGTTCATGGAAGAAGACCCAAAGGAGGTACATTTAATATAAAGATGTAATCTCCCTCATAGGAATTCCCTGATTTGTAAATCACAGGAGTCAAGGAGAGTATTTTGCAGGCATATTCCTCTGTGCTTACCCTGATATTATCCTGATATTGCCTTGATATTGGTCCGTTTAACTTAATACAATTTGTCCTTATTTTCATGGCAATAGGAAATACCATTGAGCTTGGCAAATTGGTCCTCCCAATGTGTCTCATTCCCCATAGGTCTTCTCAGAGCTGTAACACTTCCTTGCCCAGGAACAGTGATTTATTGGAGAATCCAGAAAGTGGAATGACTCGAGGCTTGAGAAATGCACCTTGCATGGCCAGGAAATCAAAAACCCCAACCTCTTTAATTTAATCAAGATGACTGGCAACTTTTCACCTATTTTTAACCATCAAAAATAGACCAAATTAGCTGTCTGGTCTCCATCTATGGTCAGGGGGAGCGATCAGCAGCTTCAGAGGGCCAAAGGCTTAAACTTGATCTGCAGCTTTTGTTCCCTCACCTTCCAGCCAGAGGAACCAAGTATTGCATCAAAGTGGTTCGGAACCTGGTGGACATCAGTCCTCTGATCCTGAGGCTTCCTACACCATGTGATCCCTTTTACAATGGATCACACTCTTTTTTAAATTACTTCAGAGCTGACAACTAGAAGCTACATTTTGTTTTTGCAAACTAAATAAACGTTTTCAAGAAAAGTTCCACAATCCGTAAGGAAAACTTTTTGTTCCAAGTCAAAACCAAATGTGCTACATTACACATGCACATGCATATGTTTACTTGTTCTGTTTTGGTTTGGTTTGTTCTTCAGGCTCAAAAAGCCTGAAAAGAGTCTTAGTTTTTCATGCAAATCAAATTTCCTAATCTACTCCAGCCCCAAATTTTTCAGGTCATTTGCTGAAAAGAAAGAATCATTATTCACCTATCTCTGTGTACTATAAATCAACTCCACCACCACTTAGAAGAATATGAACATTCTCAGACTGCTTCAAAATTGGACATTTGTACAAATTCTTTCACCCAGCCTGTGTGTCATGCCCACTTCCTCCACAGTGTTCCTCCAGGCAGGCTGTTTTTTATTTCTTTTGTTTGATTTGCAGACAAGGACCCTTCAAACCAGACCAGGCTTCCCCATCACTAGGACTGTGCAGGCTCATTTTAAACCCACAACAGAAAAAGAGAAGTTGTAGTTGCAAAGATCTAATCTGGGAGCACTGTGAACTCCTCTGTTGGCTCTTCAGCCCCCTAAGTGAGTAAACAAACCCACCCATGACTGTGGCCCCTGGGTGGAGTGAGGAGTAGTAGGAAACTGTTGGAAGAGCAGAGCCGGGTACAAGGGGTGGGAGAAGACACAAGGGAAGAAGCTGAAAGCTACAAAGACATGAAAGGCATGGATAAAGGAAAGGGAGAACAGTTCAGAAAATGCTTTCAACAGCACAGGACAATCAAGTACTTGAAGAAAGAATAAAAATAAGAAAAGAATAAGAAATTAGAGGTTTGGCTGGTCTGTAATGTCAAATTTTGCCCTTTATGTCTATTCCAAACTCCCATTCAGGCCAGGGCTGCTGTTCTGGCTGTCTTGAATCTCTAAGGTGATAAAGTTAGATAAACTCCTCAGCTGAATTCCCTGCCTGGTACATCAGAACTAAAATGCCAAGCAAAGAGGCAGAGGAGAAGGGAAACCTGTTACCAACATTTCTTAGCTGAAAGAGCAAGGTGCAATGAGTCTGAATGATGAAATTTTGAAATAACTTTGGCAGTCTAAGAAGTGGGCATTTCTGTCCATCAGGTTTCAGGGGAACCCAGCTGAGGTCCCAGTGAGGAGAGGTGAAACCTGCTTGCAGCAGTTACCTGGAGCCTGCTGGGGTTCAGCATCCAGAACTTTTGAATATGAGATCATTGGTGGGTAGATCATCACCTTGGTAGCCTGGCTGGAAAAGCCCATGGATTACAGGGAGGTGGAGCTGATCCTTTGCTCCAAGTTGAGTTTGCTGTTCACATTCATTTCTTCCCAAAAGCAGCCCTGAAATCTAGGATCAGTTTGCCACATGGAATCAGGGATGGGGTTGTTTCAAGGACCACTGGACCTATCCAGTTAGGATATTCTGGAGAGTTGTCAGCCTTCCCATTCCTTTCTCCTGCCAAAGCGGCGGGGAGCATCTGAACCTGGCTTTGCATCCTTGGGAGCCTCCTGTCTCATACCTCTGTGACAACACAAGGGGCTCAGCTTATGTATGCCAAGCGCATTGAGCTGTGGTGCATTTCTGCTTGCAATGACACATTTCCTGCAGTGACATGCGGCATTGTGCACAGTCTATTAACTTTGTCACTCAAGAGCGTTTGCATTACAGCAGTCAGACTCCAAACGTGATGCTGTAGTGTAAGTGCCAAATCCTCCAGAAAGGGCAGATGAAATGTGAAAAAAGCTGTGGTTAGACAGGAGATTCTTGGATGTCACTCAAAAAAAAACAAGCAGCAAATGATGGCTTTTTCCTTCTTTTTTTTCTCTCTTTTCTCAACCCAGGCCATAGTACTAAAAATTCCCTGCCTGAAAGCTTTCTAGTGCTGGCGTGATGGGAGCTGAACATGCTCTTTATGTGACAATAATGACTAAATTTCCATGGGATTAAGTGGCATTAAACTACAGTTTATCTAGCCTTTGTGTTTAGGGACAATAAACTTAAACAGTGTCTTCCTTGCACCATAGGTCAGGAAAAGATCAGGGATGACAGAGCCCAGAGCTGAACCTAACTTCCCTCAAGGATAACCCAGAGCCTCCGTGATTTTGGATGATGGGAAACACCCTTCCAGGCTAAACTCATGTGCAAAAGGAGAATAGCCTTAGTGCTTGGAAGAAAGATATTCCACTGGAAAAGTGGAGAAAGAGTAGGAGACAAAAAGGAATTTGTGTCTTTAACACAGTTTGGTTATGATCTGCAATGAGTTGGAGATGCGGAGGTCCTGATGGCATGGCACATCCCAGGCTCATCACCCTCATGCCAGCAAGGGCACAGTGCACGTCAGGCAGGTGAATGCCCCAAATATGGAGGCATGCACCCAAAATAACCCTTTTTCCTTCTATTCCACAAGCACACGTCTTGGCGGCACACAGCACCAGCAAAGCAAGCATCGGAAACATTTTAGCATCAACGTCCCTTCCACATGGCCATGGGACATGAGACAAACAGAAGCCAGGCTCGGAGGTAAAGAGTAAAACAGGGGGAGATGTGGACTATATGGCAACAAATGTTATTTGTTTACCTTCCCTGCCAATAAAATCCCAACATGGAAATAATGAATGGAGCTTGCAAATTAGTCACTAGAAATCACTTAAATCGTAAAAAATTATTAGCCCAGAAACAGAGGTTTGGAGGAAAAAGAGGTGAAAAAAGCCAGAGGAGCTCTTGTCTTCAGACAAACGTTTTTTTACACTGAAATTAATGGGGGTCGTGTCAGGGCATGGAAACCATATAAAACAGAGCAGAGAGGGGAAAACTCTTACTAAGGAAGCCAAGATGAAGTGAAGTTGGATTTGGGTCAAGTAAGCATTAAAATACTGTCAAGAAGCCTGCCTTTTTAGCCAAAAAATCAAATTCCAGATAGAAGCACAGATAGAAAGAGGTTCTGGTTTTTTAAAGTCAAAATCTAGCACGAACAGATGATTCTCAACTATGGCTGTGTTACTGCAAGGCTAAAAATAGCTTCCTTGTTAAATACATCTCACAGATTTGTAGTTTTTCGTAAGCATTGCAAGACTGTTCATATCAAAGATCTTTAAGGAGAGACTCATTATGCTCACAACCTGTGGCATTCTGCTGTGTGACCCTCTGTGTCTATTGCCACAAGTGATTTTGGGACACAATTTCTGTTTTCAAGCATAATTTATATGCCTGAGCACCTCAGAGGGGCTGGACTGAGGACTGGGAATGATATTGACCACTACTGGGACTTCTCAGATGACAAAGTCAGGTCCTGAAGTGGGATGTGAATTCATAACTTATGGTAGGGAGATCCAAAATGCTGACTCTGCCCTCTCGAAGGAGAGAGGCAGAAAATGCTTTGATTTCCAATACTTCCATTTAATTTGTCATGGGGAACTTTTTAAGGCAGGGGCAGTACAGAGTGAAGTATTAACACAGGAACATGCAGACCTCAAATCCATCTTAAGCTTCATCAGTGATGAATGCAGTTCTGTTGATGGTGCTCACCATTCCAGGGCTCAGCTTATTCCCAGGCTTTTCATTCAAATGTTAGGAGTAAAGACCATGATTTAGAGTGGCTGTACAACATGGAAGCTCCCCCCTTTTGGGCAGGGCACTGCAAGGCCTGTCTAATCAAAAAAGAATCCCTGTTGCACAAGGAAATGAAAACCAGGCAAAGCAAAGTCTGTACCAGTGTAGCCAGTACTATTCCTGCTTCTCCGTTGTAGCTGCCATGAGGAAACCAGTGATGCTGCAGCACCCCAGAGACTGCAGCTGCCCTCCTTCAGCGGCAAAATATGGGTGCTCCAGTTTCCTCCAGGAAAATTTTATGTGAAGAAAATCAATCAGTACGATCGTTAAATGACAATTTAATACTTTGCACATTGTATTAGGAGGGAAGCTGTTTTTTTCTCTCTACTCCTCTCCTTATTTTTTTTTCTTTTTCCTTATTTCCTTTTTCTTCTTCCCAAAGCACATGCTCAGGGCATGAAAAACAGAATTACCTTGAAGTGCTTCTTGAGCAACTTTACCCCATAGTTTACTTTGTTAGAGTTATTTAAGAAGTGGCTGGGAATGGCACGCAGGCTCAAAAATGGGCCAGATTCCCATGATACCCAACAGTGTTTTACACAAACAGTTTTACAAGCTATGGCTCTTCAGGGAAAAAGAAAAAGGAGAGAAAGGAAGAAAATTTAGAACTACATTACCGTACACAATTGAAGATACCAGTTGCCACAGGTTGTCTGGGCTGAATCTGGCCTTTCATATGAAATCTCAATTACATTGAGAGTACATCCTTTTCATTTTTGGGAGAGGTTAGAAGGGATAAAGTTGCAAGCAAGCCTCCAAAACTTGCAGTACCACCAGGCTGGTTTGATATTTAAGTCCTCTACAACAGCAATTGCCTACTGTACCCAGAGTCACAGATGCCTCGTGGCCTTGCTTTAAATTAAATCCAGGCATGGCTTTCATTCTTGTCTTAAGCCCCTGCTGCAAATTGACAAACAATGCCCTTTGCCAACAGCTGCTAACAGTGCTGCTAATGAACATTCATCAGGAAGGAATAAACAGAGGAAGATGAAAAAGCTTGAGGGGGAAGAGGGTGTTTTTTGTGGGGTTACAGTTGTCTCTGCAGGCACTATTAGAGTCCAGCATTTAAACCCAAAATCAGCAGCTGACTTTTGCAAGAGCAAACTGGATCAAGGGTGCACCTGTACAGTACTGAGTGAGGGCACCCACTAGCCTTAAGTACTTCTCCCACTACAGGCAACCTCTGGGATGATTTATCCAGGTTCATTTCCCTGTGATTGGTTGGTTGCCACAAGAATGCCCTTTCAGAGACTTCAGGCGGCTGGTAAGGGATTTTGCTCAATCCCAGCCAAACTGAGCAGGGGTTTAATTCTGAACCAGAAAGGCCAGCATGTCTTTACTATGGTGTGGCTGACCCCTTGTAAAGTTATATCTTCAACTGGTTTGGAGTGTCTTGCGTGAAGGAAGGATAAGAGTGGCTGAGGACCCGGATGAACAATGGAGCAGAACTAGACAGGGGCAAACCTGCCCAGTGCAGGAGACCTGGGAAGTCCGTGGGTTAGTACAGCACTAGGCATGATGCAGCTGATGTGCTGATGTGAATAGAAAGTCTCCTGATGATTTAGAAGAGGAGAAGACTGAGGCATTCTATGAACTAGGGTCAAGCTTTCATAAAATCCCTAGTACCTAGGCCTCCTTTTTGGAAAACCAGCAACTGAAGTACCGTAAAGGTAAGTGTGGAATTGTTGGTCAAACTGAATGTCTTAGCTCAGTGTTTCCTCTTCCATAGTGACCAGAAGAAGAAGACCCAGCTTGACTATAAGACCAGGGCAGCCATGAATGATGGCTCTGTACAGACTCAAGGCCAGGCTGATATGAATTACATCCAGGACCACCCTTAGGAGCCAGTTTGGTGCCTGACCAGTTTGCAGGGAAGTCACAGGGCTAGCATGAAGCAAAGAGGATGGTCATGGGTCCTTTCTAGAAGAAATCTCTGTATTATCTACTGGGACTTGATGAAAGTGTTCTTTGCCCTGAATTTAAAGGCAACGTACAAAGTTTAAAAGCTTGTTAACACATCTAATTACAGCTGTGGGATTTAGGGCATTAGGTCCATATTAGATCTGGTGAAAATAGCCAAGACAAACCCTGTGGATGTCCTAGAGGAAGAACAATGGAAGGGCACCAGTCTCAAAAGGACTAGTACCTGGTATTTCAAGCACCACATCGCAAAACCCCATTCCAGGTTTATCAGCCTCTGGCTTTCTAGCACCCAGTATGTGCTGCTTCGTATGTCCTTCAAAAGATCTTCATTCATCTGGTATGGGCAGGTGTTGCACAACCCAAAATACCAAAATGCCTAAAAATACTTTCAGAGGACTCTTGGCATATGCTCTGTCTCAGAAGATATGATCATTTGGGAGGTCATGTGTTCAGAAGCTCTGAGAGGGATTGTCCCAAAGCCTGAAGAGCTGAAGCAAGCCTCTGGATGAAACTCAAGTACTTCAGTTGGCATAGTCTCCTGCTACACCAGAGCTCCTTTTTGTTATTATGGTCTGTTCAACACTAGAGGGGGACTGTGCTATACTGTGACTCCCAGTAAGTTTATTGGTACATCCAGGAGCCTTGTCTGGGACGTCTCCTCCCATGGTTCTTGGCAATTTAACTCGGGTGAAATTTATCTGCTACTCTTTCCTCAGCATAAAAGGATTTCTCTCTGTGTGCCATTTTTCCCATTCCTCTGGCAATATCTACCAAGCCACAGACTTTAAATGCCAGGTGGATTTTTGTTCTCATTTTCAGGGCAAAAAGATTTACAGAGAGTACTGAAGAACTGATAATATCTCATCTTGGAGTATAATGATTTGAAAGGACATTTCTCTTATGCTGTCTTCAGCAGCTATGTGACTATCAGCCCTTGGAGTAATGTAGGTCAGAGACTTTTTGCACATTTTAATTTGCATTCTAATATTTATATAAAATCCACTCACTGAGGATGATTTTGCATTCTCTTTCCATGGATGAATTTGTTGGGAGGAACATTTGAAGAACAGCTACTAGGAAGTCTTGTCTGCAATGAAATTTATGATCAGTGTGCTTCACCTGATTACGTTACAACCCCCTCACTAGAAAATGGACTTGTGTTCCCCTTGTGTCAGAGTGGCTAACTTTCTTTCCCATGTAACCCATAAATCAAAATACTGAGTGACTAAGACCCATAGGACTCACACCACAGAATATAGAAAATAGGGAATATCTGATCTAGGAAAGCCTCAGTCATATGCCACACCCTTGATCTGGGAACTGTCTGCACTTAACATGCATACAAGCCCATCCTGACCAGCCACATCTATCTTCAAGACTGTAAGTTGGGCTATGGGCAGCAACATCATCACACAAGCAACAACAGAGGCTGCAAAAGATGGTCAGGATCATAGAATCATAGAATGGCTAGAGGCGGAAGGGACCCTTATAACTCTTGTTTCTCCACTAAGATGCTTTGCACCATGCAATTTGGGGCAGAGTAGCTCCACTTCCAAACTTGTACAAGGTCTTGCTCTACTGAGGTTTGATGCTGACTGGCCCAGAGGCCAACACATTTAATTTATGCAATTCTTGATGAAAGAAAGAGGAGTCAGCTTAGCATGGCACAAAAGCAGAAACAGGCAGCATTTCTTGGATGGCAGAAATCTCTAGAAATTACTATTTGATGGGCTGTCTTCTATGGTGTGTTTATTTTATTGTTAACCACAAATATATTTGTAATCTCCTGAACACAAGCATATTTCCACTGCTGTGTGGTAGTTACCCACCAGATGAGTTCACTCATGTTATTCTACAGTAGTTCCTAGGTGCTCTAGCCCAAGTCAGAGCTCTCCCAGGTGTGAGGTGCAAGAGTCCAGATCTCAAAGAACTTGCAGGTCCACCCAGAGTAGACACATTGGGGAAGCACCAAGGCGACAGGGAGCAAGGTGGCTTGACAGTGGTCATTCAGCACAATTTGCAGTGAAGATGGGGAAAGTATTCTGAAAGCTTGGACCTTTTCACTCTGGAGCAATCAGATAGCTGACGTTAGCACCATGACACTGAGAACCAAGCTGTTAAGACATTCCCAACACCCAAAAATATCACCTCTCCAGAGACTGGGACAAAGAAACAAGCCATCCATCATGTCAGGACGTCTAGTCCCAGGATTCTTCTGGCACTGGGGAGCACAGAAAGGGTGGAAAGTTTTGTAGCTCGGGCCACGGCATGCTGGAGGTGGGGTGGGGGGGTGGCACATCTGGATGCACTTGGGACTGATGCTGTGGCAGCTGTTCTAGGCACAGCTGTCAAGCTGAGTAGGTCACCCCTTATCTGGAACCAATTTCTAAGAGATTTTTATGCATAAATTTGAGACCAAAGTCTGCTTGGCACCTTCTTTTCTGGTTTCCCCTTACAGCTGGGCTTCTATTCCTTATGCAGACTTGTCCTCAGGAGGCTTAAAAATAGATGCAGAGGCTGTGGTGCTGTAAGAAGAGCCACATGGCTCTTCCAAGGGCCTTGCTGAAGGGAGGGAGGGGAAATCTGCTCTCCTTGGAGCCAGGAAGGGTGTGAGTGGAAGGAGTCATTGCAGGAAACCAGAGGGAACAGACACTGAGCAGTATTTACCTGCATAAACCGCCTGCCAGCTTGAGCAGTGCTGGTGTTTCCTTAGCTGGGAGAGAGGCACCTGAAAGCAAATGTATGGCCAGGCAGATTATGGCTCAGATACAGAAGATCATCCTAATTTGTGTGTCAGGGCTCAGGTAGGTGTGGGGACTTGTGTAAAAAGGCCTGATTCATGAGATCTTTCATTGCAACTACTCAGCTTTCTCACCAAAAATCCCCACCTTATCACCAAAACATAGGTCTTGTCACACAGTTTTAGACATCTACAGGGCAGATGGCCCCATATGAACTAGTTCCCTGGGCTCCTTCTCCAGCCAACAGAGAGGAAGTGCCCCCTAATGTGGTTTTGAAGAGCCCAGTAACCACCACATGAAATTCTCTAGTTCATAATTGTGCCCCAGTATCATTTTAGGAGCAGGATCAGCTCTCTGGGTGATACATACACCTCTGGAGAGGTTCTTGCGTCCTTGGAGAAGAAATGGTCATTGCACAGCAGCATGGCTGGGTAGAGAGGGAAGGTCTAGAGTTGCTGACCTGGATTTAATGCATTCTTGATAGCCTGCTGCTGCAAAGCAGAGCCCAGCATTAAGAGAGAACAATACACTGGTGCTGCAGCAATAAAAGATTATGAGCTCTGCCTTCCCACCTGGCTAGAAGAGCTCATTTGATGCTTGTCCATATATTTCTTATAAACCATTATTTGAAAAACTGCTGCCTGCTCATAGTGCATGGTTTTGTTTAGGATGCTGTCGTGCATGGAAAGCAGAGATGTCCTCCAGCTCCTCTCTTCTCCCTCATCACTTGTTGGGGTGCATGGACCAGGGAAATACTGTATTTGGTCCACTGGAGGGCCAAGAATCATGTGCCAACCCAAGGGATTGTTTTGGGAATGTGTTGGGTGAGTTGCAGAAAAGGGATGGAGCTGAACAGAGCTGGTGACAGTGGTGGGGATTTGTGCTGCATTTATTTCCCAGATGTTTCAGTAACTTCTCCAATCCCTGGAGACACCTACCTGTTTGTTCCCTCGTATCTTTTATACACCCACCCCTATGCAGACAAGCTGCTCACAGTGCTCCCTCCTTCCACTAAAATTAAAATTCATTCAGATTCAGTGCTTACTGGTGAGCTATAGATGAAAATATTGCATAGAGAGCTATATAATATGTGATATAGAGTGAATAATGTGTATGTGTATAATACACACGCATATATTATGTGTGTGTGTATATATAGATAGCACCTGTTTCCCTACCTGGTGACTGGACTAAGAACATTTGACTCTATAGGGAAGATGTTCGAGGACTTTCACACACTTTAAAATTTCATTGCCCACAGACTGTGCCACTTTTCACACTTCTTGCAACCTCGCCATTGCAAAGGTACCTTGAAAATTTGAGCTGATGATCATAAGCAGAGGGTGCAACAGCCCAGAAACAGGATTTTAAGAGGTGTGAATAGACCTGCTCTGCTCCTTAGCACAGAAACCCAGTGAAGGCTGTTCACAGGTTGCTCATACCCACTTTGTTACTGGTAGCTTGAGCAGAGAAGTCCAACTCATGAGCTTCCCATGAGATCTCCCACACCTTTTCAAGGGCCAAAATATACACCTTTTCACATCTCAACAATATTCACACAGCATTTCCAATTAAAACCAAGAGTCTGAAGCACATTCCAAAATTATGTGTGAAATATGCTGACTTTAATATCACACTAGCTAATATAGGGGCTGCTGGGCTGATTGCTACCATTCATAATTTACCCGCAGTGGGTGCAGAATTGAATTTCCCCTTGAGCATCCCCAAGGACCTCAGTGAGGACATAGCTCCCACATCCGAGAGAGAAAGCAGAGCCTCACTAGCAATCAATATTTAATGCGTGTGAGTGTGCGTGCATATGTTACCCTGTGAGGAGGGAGTCAGAAAGGCAGCAGTGGCAAAGACTCCTGGCAAACTCAATTGTAGGTGGTGAAAAGAGTCATGAAGCCATTGTAATTCATTAACAAGCAATAATGTGGCCCAATGGAGGACAGTAGAGGCTTCCTTCTCCCAAGATCATCACTATTTTTATTTTTTCTTCAGGTCAATATGTCTGAGTAATACTAAGGTTAAATCCAGGCTGCTCCCATGCTAGTTTTCATCTTATAAGAGTATAAGCTTTATATGTCCTGAGATTGCAGAAGCCTGGAGGCTCAGAGGGGAGGTTTTTCCCACCAGCATCCCAGACTTCACCTCTGAAGGCAAAGTGTAAATCAGTGTCATGGTAAATGCCGACAGCAGCAGGACCCTTCTCCAGCGTCAACCCCAGAGGACCCCAGGAGCCCACAGTAGCTCTCCTGCTCTCATCAGCTTGACAAGGTTAACAAGACAGCATTGATCTTGTTGTCTTCACTGTGTAATATGCCATTTTATTTTACCTGTGGCCAGGCTGCTTTACATTTGGGGAAAATCTACATTTGGGAGGGTATGTGGGGTGCTGGGGGGGAGAGAGGTTTCACCTTGTTATGGGGCTCCTGTCAAAGCTGCTGAAGGAGTTCAAGGAAACATGTTCCCAATATGTTGTATGGCTCCGCCAAATTTTGGAACATCCCTGCTATCACACAGGCCAAGGCAAATGTCCTTGGGCCGCCTATATGATGACGATGATTATTATTCTGAGTTAGCTAACAGTATGGAAATGATTAACAGGTTTTAAAAATCCTCAAGATCCCTTTTTTTGTTATTATTATATAAAGGAGAGAGGAGGAAAGAGGGACAGAATTGAAACCTACCGCATTTCAGATGACACAACTTGACCTCAGGGGTTTGATTCTCCCCAAACAGCTGGAGAGCAAGACGTGGCAAGGCAGCCTGGTGCAGAGGGCAGAGTAATGCCTCACTTCCAAGCTTAATACATGGATCAAAAATGTGTGTTCCCAGTTAATATATTTAACTGCAATTTTGACAGCATGAGTTCAAGTCCCAGTTCTGACAGTTGCTGGATAAATTGTTTCATGTCCCTGCCCTGTGTTTTCCCACAGGGGCAACAAGGCAAGTCGAACAAATAATGAATTTTCCAGTTCACCAGGAATTCTAAAAAACCCACTCTTTAAAATTAATTCTACCAGAAATGAAATGTTTTCTTTCAATCTCAAGACAGTTTTTTTTTAGTGTTCTTAAAATAACTTGGAAGAAATTTCAAAACAGGGACTTGCTTCACATCAGGACACCAAAATGTTGTGTTCTCAAAAAGGTCTAAACAAAGTAATTTCACATTTTCAAATGGGCTTCTTTATCTTTTCTTGTTTTCTTGTTAAGCTTTTTTCCCAAATGAGCAGTCTGGTGAAAGTCTCTGTTTTACCAAAATTTAATTTACTACCAAAAAAAACCCACCAAAACCCAAGCAAATTGTAGTGTTTTACCTGGCAGTGGGTAAAACCTTCCCTCCAGGAGGGCTGGGAGGATTCATCATTGTGAGCCTGAACTGCGCCAAGACCCGCATCAAAGAAGCCATAAATGAACTCAAAAATAAGGAGGCTCTTCTGCAAAATGCCGTCTACTCCTTGACCCTTCCACTGAAGATAACCATGTGTTGCCAGTGTGTTTCCAGTGTGAAAACATATGAAGTCACCTTTCTCCTCTTCCTCACTATGTCCTAGACCTTTTCCCATTTTCATCTCCCATTTTTCCCTCCTGTTCTGGGGCTTTGTTGAAACTTCCTTGCCTATCTCCCACCCTGAGAGGATGCAGATGAGCCTCCTTGTTCCTACACCCTTCCTCCAACCCAGGTGCCGCTGGGGAGACCAAATCAATGCCTCAAGAAGACAGCATTTGCTTGGGCTCAGCACTACAGCCCAACCCACTGCAGGAGTCATTACCCCCATGTCATGAGTGGTACATCCATGGGGTACCATGCACAGAGCAGGGACATGGCTGGATCATGCCAGTGAAGTAGTTTTCTGGCATGGTCAAGAAAACAAGGATGTTTTATCAACTGTAGTGATGAATTATGTACCTGCGACAAGTGGTAACATTTTGGGGGTGTATTTGGGATCAAGTCAAATTTATTTAGGGAATTATTTAAGAGCTGGGGAACAGACAGGATGGGAGTGCTGTGCCAAGCTCTGTTCCTCTCCCAGGTGAACATCCTAGATGGGCTCTTCCCTCCCTCCTTCTTCTGCTATCCTTTGTCATTTCTGCATCTCAGATCACAGATCTTCCCCTTCCAAGCAAAGCTCCAACATCAGGAGAAGCACAGGCCACTTCCCACTCCCTCTTGACCCAGTGGTCTTTCCTTGACACCACAAGGTCTTTCCAGAGCCACAGCCATAGTCTTGTCACAGCAGAGTCTGTCTTGGGTGGTATCTGCTTTTTTTCGTCTTCCTCCAGCAAATATTTTGCTTCTCCTAACAGTAGTTGTTTGCTACCAAGGAACAAAACCCTTTCCTCCACCAGCCCCAAAGAGGTTTCCCTCCCCACTGGTCCCCTTGTAGGAGCCATTGAGTTGTATGTGCATGACTTTTCACATTGATCAAAGCAGTGAGTATACATTTTCTTTTCTTCATTAAGGAGTTTTATTGTTACTGTAAAGCACACCAGAGTTTGGGGCCTCTCAGCCCTCCTTTTGGAGGTCTGAGTGCCGGCAGTGTTGGCAGGCCATCAGCAGGATCACAGACCGCATAAAGGCGCACAGTGAAGATCTTCATTCATGCATTAACTTGGCATAACATTTATGTAAACCCAGACCCAACTTCCATTACCCCAAATCCCCAGCCAGAGCAACTGGACTCCTATCATGGCAATTAGCCTTTTGTCCAAGTTGGCAACTCTCTTCCAGTCAAGGTCTGGATGATTTACTGTGCTGGAATGGTCTGGTAAAGAGGTGGAGTGGAAGGTCTCAATTGTTTAACTCTGTCAGCAATAAACCTCCCCTTTCCTTGTTCATCCTCATCCCCTCTTTTGCCTTGTTCTCATTTTTTTGCTGCTGATATAGACCAGGCTTTTCCCTTGGTGGTTTCGGTAAGAAGGTGGCGTGCAAGCAAGATTAGCAAGAAATTCACAGTGACCTCATGCCTTTCTACTCCACTGGGCTCATGGGATGGGGACAGAAGGGTACCTTGTCCTGGATTTGAAAAGCAGACGGTGGGTTGAAAGCAGCCACTCTTGTGTCCCACCACTGCCATTTTTCACCCTGGTTTCACCCTGGTTCTGGCTTTCAGATATTTTCCTGCTCACTCAAGCAGCCCAGGAGTGACATCTCCCCATGATCTGAGTCCTAAAGCCACAATATTCATTTTTCCCACCTTGCTGAGCCTCTCCACACTGTGTTTGCATGGGATGGGACAAGCAGTGAGCATGGGTGCTGCCAGAGGGGCACAAACTGGTTAAATGGCATAAAAATTCCAATTCATCCAGATTTTGGGAAGCTTCAAAATCCACCTAATCCTCAGTGCTTTTAATGACCATTTCGTAGAGGGAGACATTCACAGGACCTTATACCCCATGAAATTGACCAAGGCACTTTCCGGACCAACTTTCCCTTGCCATAGGGTTGTCATGACTCCGAATTAAAACTCACACCAGGCTAAAAGAGGCTGGATAATCAGATAATTTTCTGGATATCTTGATAATTTTCAAGACTGTTTTGGCAGCCTAACTCCACTGAGCATGACTTTTGCAGCCCACCCTCCCTGCAGAGGAAGGGTACTGAGATGGCCTGCTTCTTTACAACCCATCCTGGGGGTCTCTCCAGGCTCTTTGCAATTCTTCTCCAGGCATCTCCTTCTCCCAGGTCCATCTGCCTGTGATTTTTTGAGCGCTTCCTTCACACTTATGCATCCACATGGGAATATCACTAAATAACTTACCCTCATGGGCTTCCCCTTGCAATCAAAGTGTTGTAGCACCATTCCATCATTGCAGGATCCTCAGACATTATCCTAAAAAATGCAGTCAGCAACAGCTTCAGAGAATGGGAGGGGAAAAGAGAGAATCAGAATATTTTAACACAAATTGAAACTTTTAAACATTTCCTTTTGTTCCAGAATTTGCCTGCAAGTAATTTTTAAAGGTTTTTATTTTTTTTAGTTTTGCTTTTATCTTTAGCATTTTGAGTCCATCCCTTTTAAAGTTTATAATTGTTTAAATAAGTCTAATCAAGTTTAAAGTCTAGCTGTGGGTTTTCTAGTGTTTTTTTTTAACTTTATTTATTCAGTCAATAACAAATGCAGGGCAGAGGTATTTGAGAGGGCTTTTTCATTCCATTTTTCACTGCATTGAGAAAAAGGTTGAGTTTTCAATTTGGCCAATCTGAAGGAAGGTTTAAAGTTTGCATTCTGTATTTCATCAAGAAAAAAAGTATCTCAGCTGGAGCTGGAAAGGCCTAAGTGCCATACAAAAAGCATCAGCTACCTGGGCAAGACAGAAAAGTGGTGTGGCTCCTTTATACATGTGGAAATACACATGAAAGTAGATTATTAGTTGCATCAATAATAATACTACTTGTAATACAAATAATACAAATAATATACTGTAATAATAAATGTTACTAGCATGTTTGGTGGGGAGAGTCCTCAATGCTTTGGCTAAAATAAGAATAGCTGAAGACAATTCTTATTTTGTTGCATGTTTTCATTTTGAGTTTCATCGTTTCTACCATGGAAGGAGTGAAAATGAGTGTGACGTAAAACCACCAAATGTGACCTTTTCTTATTCTGTTTTAATTCACAACAGTTTGTTTTTCTATCAGGAGCCTTTCAAATTCCTGTGAGAACTTCTCAGTGAAATGAACATTTTTAAATGCCTTTTTTCACATATTTTCAGGGAAAGCATGTGCTTTTTAACCTGTTCCACTGTTTGCTTCTACTCACTCAGTCTGCCTGAGTGTGCTCCCCATTCTGTGACAGCATGTTCCTCACAGCAGATCTGGCTTCAGGGATTAAACATGCTGCTTGGTTTAGAGATGATCCATCTGCCGGTGTTGGAAAAGCCAGAGGAAGGGACCTGCTGTAACCTGGAGTCCCAGCATCCAGCCTATCCATGGCACTACATCATATATTCCCCTGTAGGAACTGATAGGCTTCGAACCATTTTGATTTGTTTCGTCCCTCTAACCTTGTTTTGAGGCCTCAGAGGTGGCAGACTTAGATGAAGGATCCATATGCCTACTGTCAGCCCCGCTCCAGGCAATCTTTTCCAGGTAAGCTAAAAACCACATTATTGACATTTCAACCACGGAGTCTGAATACTACATTATCTGAAGGTGATGAAGAAGCTGATATATCTGTTAAGGGGCTTTCCACGACTGGGATGTAGAAAAAGGGAAGATGTGTTTGATAGTCTGATGTTTTTCCATCCTGCAAGCCCAAAAGCAAAGCCTTTTCTTTGCTTTTATTTCTTCTGCAGTGTTCATTGCACAGCTCACCGTATATAAAAATAATCAGCCAGTTTCAAACGCCTGTTACTGAAAAGTAGCATTTAATGGTCTCCAGTGCTTCAGCTGGTATCCTGCACTTTAATAGCAAGCAGACTTCACTAAACTAGGCAGCCTGACATGTTTCAGATACTGGCCAACATACCAGAAATGGACTTCCTGCTACAGACCCTCTTTAGTCTCTGCTTCTACTTGGCAGGGTGAGACAGGATAGGACTCGGACCAAAGAGCTTGTCATTTCCACACGCTGCAATGTGATTCCCGTGGCTTCACTTGGGTCCACAAAGCAGAAGCCCAGAAGAGTCCAGACCTTAGCAAAGGGGAGTTTTCCCAATGCCATGGTGAAGGTGAGGAGAGAATGGACAATTGCCCTCACCACTGAAGCTCTGAACGCTCCAAATTCAGGCTCTAGTTCTTCATAAACTTCACTCATGACATGAAATGAACACTTCAATACCAGTTCTCCATGGTCTTTCAGTCTGGGTGAAGTAAAGACAATAGGGCTAGTCCCAGTGCGATCATTCACAGTCATTTGAACCATCTGTGTAGTGGTTTTCGGACTGTAAGTGTCTGATTGATACATTTTTCTTTGCTAGAAGGAGGTGAGCGCATAGATATATTTGCTTTTATCCAATCTCATTGCATGCTTGGAACCAGATTTATGGTAAGACGCTCTCCTCTGGAGACAGTAATGAGCATCCCGGGGACACTGAAAAGAAAACTGACAGCTGGAGTTGCTGAGCAGCTAAAATGCAGATCCTATTACAGTGGGCGAAGTCAGTGGGAGCTGAGGCATTACAGATCAGACCTGAGCCTCAAGCAGTAAACCCTTTGAGGTGGAAAGCCTGAGGCATAGGGAGATGAAGCATCATGGATGAGGGTCCAACACTGATGGAAGGTCAAGACCCAATATGACCTCAACTGATGCTGTAGCTGAATAAAAGCCACAGCCATTTTTTCTCTATTTTAACTCTTATGCCAAAGTTTTCTTTTAGCTTTTCTCCTTGTTTGGGATGTGCTCCAGTCAGTTTTGTGGCTGTCAGACAGAGTGCTCTGAGTTTGCTTTTTCTTAGGCTAAACTCGTACTAGGAGTCTCCATTCTCCCAGATGCCTCATATCTCTTCCCTGCATTTGCTGCAGGTCCTTGGCTGACTCCCTTCCCTCCAGTTCTGCAGGAAGGCTGAAGTTGCTCAGAGTAGACTACATTTGGGGGAGGTCTCAGATTGTGCTAATTGTCCCTGTTACCTGGTTGAGATGGGTGGTGGAGGTAGGAAGGAGGAGATTATCTTTTCAGGGTTTCATTCTTCATAAACCATTTGAGGATTAGTAAAGGTCTCCATCGTTACTGTGTGGTTTCTGTGTTCAAGCCACAAGGAAGATGATACCAGCTGTCTACATTGCCCACGGGATTTGTGTTTTCTGGTATTTCTTAAAAGAACCAGTGCTGGAGTTGAAGGAAATGTCACAATGGCAGTTCTCATACAAAAATATGTGCTTTTTTAAGTTTTTACTTGCAAAGAAAGTCTTGGAATTTCAAATCCCTAATTACTCAGGCAGCTAGGAAAGGGGGGNCTAACGATTTTAAGGGGGCTGATTCCAGATTACTCACAGTCCCAAGAGAAGCAGAGATGGGGCGAGCAGTAATGCACTACCATGAGAGGAGCTCTACCAGAGCTGGGATGGGTGACTTCTTGCTGGACTTCCAGCACTAAAGATGGAGACCGCCACATCAATGACCTTCCTGTCCCTCCAGAGTCACTGGGCAGCTCCATGTCCCCAGACAGATCCAGCCCACCACTTTGAGATGCTGTCTTCAGCTGCAATGACTCATCCTGACAGGTGCCAATTGTTCTCTGTTGACTATAGAGGAAGACAATCAATTCAGGCTTTGTTTTCCAGCCTACAGCCATCTTCATTGCAAGCAGATGACTCTTCCCACTGTGTTTTCATTGGCAAACAGCAACCATAAATCTCCTGCTTGTTCAGGTTTTTTTTCCCTTTTCCATATCCACCAAATCCTATTTGTCTTTATTTGCTTCAGACAGAAGTACAACCTTGAGTCTGCTCCAAAGGACAAAAAAAAAGAAGGGTTATAAAGAGCCTGCTGCCTCCTCCATCGGTTGCTGAGCCAGCCCCAGGCACTCAATCCAGTTTAAGTGCCCTGGCTTCATGCTTTTCATAAACATGGGATTATGTTGTTTCCAGAGAAAACCACCAAAAGGTCCCATCATCTGGGGGTAGGAGAGCAGATGAATTTCTTTCACACATGTTCTGAGAAGGAGGACGAAGAGGGAGAGGGAGGCCAGCTTTGTGAGAGCTGAGGCTTCCCTCATTTGTGAGGCTGTAATTCTTCACATTCCCAGCATGAGATGGCAGACTTTAATGAGGTCCGGACACAAATTGATGGCAAACCACAAGTGAAAAAGAAGGAGAGGATGGAGGAGAGAGGGAGGAAAGACCAAAGAGAGGAGAAAAGCAAAGGCAAGGTATAGTCTGGTCACACGTAGCTTAGAGGAATGCTTCTGGTCTTGTCAACTGGACCTGTGATTTTAAGGTGTCCCTAGTGCTGCAGGTCAGTACACATCCCAGCCCATCCCTCAGACCAGAGTCACTCTGTGTCCACGCTCTCATTCTTCAGGCCCTTGATAAAATGTTGCCTGAGCCTGAAAACCGCAGCACTCTGGGTATGGGGAGCTAAAACTTGGAGAACTTTGGTCTCTTCCTCACAGACTGGGTGGACATGCTTGAGATGAAGACAAGCCTGGTTCATCCTTCCCCAAGCATAGCATGGACCATTTGTACTACAGTTGTAGCCCAGAGTGTGGACAAAAAGCATAAGGTCTTTGACATTCAGTGAGTAGACATTGCTGAAGAGAAGGAGAGAAGATGCCATGACTTCACCACAGTGAGACAGATGTGGCTGAAACCTTTCTGTGCCATAAAAACTTGTGGGCATGATGAAAAGAGCACAAGGCACTTATTGTCGTGGTATTGATTTGGTTCGAAGTGTGAGACCTCAATTCACTGATGTCCATGTTTTCTTTGCACAATTCGTTAATGACACAGCATGTAGACAGCACCCTCCAGGCACGAGGAACCATTTGCTCTCATCTCCTGCCTGTGATCCAGAAGGAGGGCGGAGAAGTGACAAAGGGTGTGTTAAACCCTGCAGCATATATGACCCTCCTCTTATAGTATAACTTGTTTTGCAATCATTTAGCATTTTATTTGTGACCTAATAGGAAAAGTCCTTTCTCTGCACAGAAATTCTCAGTCCCACTTAGAGTCCTGTTCTGAGATTCTGCTTTGTCCTGGGGCTACAAGTTCACACAAGGGTGCAAACATGCCAGCCTGGATCACAGTCATGTTTCCCTTCTTTCCTTGTTCTTGTGTCTCAGTCATAGGGTCCTAGAGTCACAGTTTGAGGGGATAAGAAATTTTCACTCCATGTCCTCCAGACTTGTTGATGAGATTCACTCAGCCACAAATAAACATCTCAGCTGGATCCCATCAGCTGCTAAAGACTGGACACAAAATGATTGCTCCAGGACTGTGAAGCAGGACAAGACACTTTGATGTCTTGATCCTGCACCAGCTGAGGACTGCAAATGCTGCAAGAAGGGAATATGGTCCTCACTCCCAATGCTGATACCCACTCCCAGGAGGCCAAGGGAGCAGATAGTTTGTCTGTGCCCACTGCCTCGGGCAGGGCTTGGGCAGTGCAGCAGTCATTCAGTCCTGGCTGAGCAAAGCAGCAGCAGCTACAGCCGCCCTTTACTGGGATTATTTTATCATTTCACAGTCTGGATGAACATGTGCTTGGCCTGAAACTAAAGGCAGACATCTAGCACACAGGTAAGGATGTGTGAGATGTTAGATTGAGCAGGTGCCCACAGAAAGAGAGACAAGAACCTGTGTACATATGGTAAAATTGGCTGGTTGCTAAAAACAAACTGCATGGGGTATAGCTCCCCACAGAGCCAGGAATCAAGGGGGCAATGAAGGCACAGAGCATACAGAAGAGCACAGAGTCTTGGTGGGTTTTCCTCATGCTGATCTGTTACTGACCTAAGTATTACCCTTAAGCACATAATTCAGCATTGAGACAGATTGCAGCTTGTTCTATTCGCATTGCAAACCTGCTGCATCTTTCTCTGCAGTGTCTCTTGATTTGAGATCCTCTGAAGTCAAGCTTTGGATCTGAGCAGTATCAGAGCTGTGAGACACTGACTTTGCCTGTGACAGCAGGTTGCTCTGCCCAGGATGGATGAACAGAAATCTTAAGCACCGGACCCTGAGGGCACAGGCAGCTGGTGGCTAGAGGTCCTCCAGGGACAGTGCCAAGGTAGAGTTGGTAGCATGGTTGTATCTGTTTGTAAGATGCCACTGGGAGCAGAGAGAAAATATGTAGTCCATAAAACCTAATACCTATGTAGAGAAAAATAGCCATGGTTGTGCCACTAACTTTCCTCAAAACCCATTCAAAATATTGCCCAAGAGGAACAGATTAATTTGATGGAAACAGTGACCATTTTTCTGCAGTGTGTACAGCTCCTAACATCATGGATGCCTGACTCCTGAATGAGCCCTCAGTAACACCTGCATGTGCAGCATTACTGTTTGTATTGTTATCACAGCATCAGTAGCTGTAAAAATTAACATTAAGAGCCCAGTAGTTAGCATCTCAAGTACTTTTATCTGGAGTTTTCCAGCAGAAAACCCAGTTAAGCTGCACTTCTGTCTATTCAACCTATAAGGGCCTTTTACAGGACCTGAATGCTTCAATGGAAACAGTCTCTCACACCCAAAACTTTAGCGGTTGGTAGAGTTAAGCCACAGACAGCATAACAGATGCCTGCTCTCACATCTGTGCCCATCTCACAGCTTTGCTGTGCCGAGAAAACCATGGACTTCACCAGCAACACTGGAGAGAAGCTTCATGGATGTGCAGGCTGTTGCTGTCCCAGGAGCTGCAGCAGGAGACGCTGGGACACCCATAGTGCAGTGCCAAGGACCCTGTTCAGTATGCCTGGTACAACTATACAGTGTTCCTCCTGATGAACAAGGAGCCCTAACACTGCTCCGAGGTAGGGCCAGAGCAGCCTGGGTGCCACCCTGGAGTCAGCACAAAGGCCAAAGCACAGACCAAGTTGCACTCAATAGTAAACGGAAGTTTCACAGCACTGAGCCTGTTCAAAGCATTGGTTATTTGAGCAGTCTGGGATGTGAATGAGAAAAGCAGACAGGGGAAAAAAAAAAGCTCATTTTCCTTCTAGAAGCTGATACGAGACAGAGACAAAGACACAGTAGTTTCATGCCCCATTGCTTGGGCGTCTCCATCCTCACTCAGTGCAGAGCAGAGCTCAGAGGGTATGATGCACAGATCACCACAGGTCATTCCCCAAGTGCATGGCATTTTGCTTGTCTGGGATGAAGAAAGATTGCCGCCACAAGGATGGGGCTGGTGGCTGTCCTAGCAGTGATGGCATGGTGCTGTCCATGGAGAAGGCTGATAGAAAGCTCAAGCTATCAGCCCGGGAGCTCCAGAGCCAATGGAGCAGCCTTGATAATTATCATAACCCCCTCTGTGCTTACCTCTACCAGGGAGGTCAATCCAGACCCAGTAAATGCCCTTCTGTGCCTGGGAGTGTTTTAAGGGGTTAGACCTCAAGACTGAAATTAGTTGCATTACTCGAGGCTATGACTATCGCTACTTTCCCATCTGAAAATTAATGGACTCTGGGGGCAGGAGGCCACAATGGTGTTCTCCATAGATCATCCTACGAGATCAACTCTCGTGGCCTCCATGCGCCAGGCGTTTTCCCATCCTGTCAGCAGGTAATGAGCAAAACTGTTCGCAGGCCCCATCCAAAGGGGTTAAACCAACAAACACAACTGCAAGCAGCTTCGCAAAGCATTTTTATGGCAGCGCCTTGACCTGGTTCCCACCTCTCGTCTCCCTTGATGCTGCATCACCTCCCTCCCTTCAAACCACTTTGTTGCAAGCCAGCCTCTTAGTGGAAACATCTCTCTTCTGAGCAAATAAGACCAGGAAATGAATACAAAATTATTACTATTCAAGAGAAAAATCGGTTCAGTGCTTTTGCTAAGTTTTTCTGAATGTGCCAGCCAGCCTGCTGGAGGTTAAGGGAGTTCAGCCCCTACACGAGGTGGCAGCTTTCCAGCTTCTCATCTCACTGCCCTATGGCTCATGGGGCTGAGCCCAGGCAGTGTAAAACACAACGGGGTGTTGTCAAGGCATCCCCGAAGGAGCTCACACACTTCATAACTCCAGCCTGAAATTATACATAAGATCAAGCTGGAGGCTGAAGAAATAATAGGGGGGGGGGGGGGGGGGGGGAAAGCATCATAAAAGTGTTCCAGCAGTGGAGCATTTTGCAATTAACTTTTGCACACATCCATGCATGGGTAGGTGAAGGCATACAGGAAAAATCCGAAACCTATCCTCTCATCTCCTGCCATCCACTCCTCCCCAGCGAGGATCACCTCTCTTTTGCCTTCAGCATGGTGATATGGTTGGTCCCCCTCTGGAACTGCCCACTGATGTATGGGGTATGAGATGCTGGAGGGGGGCTGGGCAGACTGGGTTTGGATGATGCCAGCTCAGAATGCCTGCTCAAACCCCTGTGTCTTCCTCAGATGAAGTTTAGGACATTTGGGTCTCCCCATGGCCTGCCTCCCTAAATCCCAGATGCAATCCAAAACATGGTGTAGTGGAGGGGGTCTCCTGTGCCAAAGCAGGGAGTGCCAATCTACACCCTTCCAGAGCAATGGAAAGGCATTTGGGGATTCAGGCACAAACAGCCCTGATCTGAACAGAAAACATCTCTGCATACCTGGAATGTCTCCTTGAAACAGCCTGTTGCTGATGAACAGCTCCAAAAGATGTTAGAGAATCAATCCTGGGGTCACGCTGGATGATGGCTGTGTTGGCTGGATGAATCCTTCCCTCTAGGGAAGAAACACATCCAGACTCAAAGGTAGTTTCTGTTTTTTGAGTGAAGTCCAGAAACAGAAAAAGGAGCAGAGACAAGCAGAGGAAGGGCCTTCACTTGGTCTGCTGGGGATAAATCCTGAGAATATCTGGATATTTGCATTCCAGCAGCTCAGACCCATCCTAATGTGCATCTGCACAGAGATCTGTGTGCAGGCCTGGATCAGACAGATGGGGTGAACTCTTTCTGCCTTCCCTGCCTTCCCTGCTGCAGCAGGACGATGAAATTTGTGGGATTATTTTGCCCTCTTCCCTTCCCCAGCCATCCACCCTCTTCTCCAGTGACCCCTGGCTTTCAATGGGCATATTCTGGGTGTCCAGGTTTGTAAATGAAGTGGGCAGCAGCCGTATCTTTGTAAATGGCTCACCAGGAAAATGTTGGAGGTTGGGTCCCCAAAACCATGGACAGTATGAGTTCCCCATGGCTCCTTCACCCACCCTGATCTCATGTGCGTGTCTCCTCTCAGCTTACCAGATGCTCCAGATCACAGATCAACCTTCTGAGCTGGTATACACGGTCTCACAGCTCACAGGACAAGGTGTGTGATCCCCATGTGAAGCCTTCATGGTGTCACAAATCAGGGGGCCCTTCCAGGAACCATGCACATTGTCAAAGGTGGGTCATTCCACTATTCTGCAATACAGCATCTCAGGTGGAAAATGCAGCTGGCAGAGGTGCAAGTGGCTACGTTACCTAGGAGCACTGCAACCCCAGTCCTCTCTTCTCCACATTTTCTGTGAAGCATTGCACCCCTTGCAACAGCAGCAGAGAGGTGAGAAAATAAGAGCACAGCAAACGCCTCTTCCTTGTCCTGTTTCTTCCAGCTGTATTTTTGCATTCCCACACCAAAGAGGGAGGGTGCTGTAATTCTATCAACACAATAAAATACACCAGGAAGCAGAAGGTTTCAGAGCTTTTCATTTGTAACCACAGTGCATTTTGCATTATTGTATATAAGGCGTAGACAGGTGATATATATGTCTTCCAGCCATTTCAAACCCCTGAATAACAGGGAGCCACAGGGAATACTTTACATATATCTTACCTCCTGCCTGGGTTTCATGGAGAGACAGAACCAAGCTACGCAGGGCCCACTGTCAAGCGAATAGGTGGATATGGCTGTCCAAGCAGCAGTGCAAATGGGACTAAGTTGGTGTTTTCAGATACTCAGACCTGCTTTTACCCACCACAGTCCCACAGAGTCTCCTTGGCATGAAAATTGGCCCTGCAGCCTGGACTGGGAGCACAGAGGATTGCATGCAGGGGTGTAACCCTTTCCTTTTCCTTATGCAGCTGAATGCCCTGGATCCTGCACTCCCACCACTGATAACCGACTCAGCTTTGTCAAGGAAAAGCTGTAGGTAAGTCCTGGGGGATAAAATGTGGTTTATTACTGGTAAAGGCTCTGGAGAGGTACCACACGAATGTGTTTTGGTAAGGCTGCTTGTTTCTGCTGGGATAGACAGTGGTGTGGTAGGATGAGTGATGAGTGCCCAGATACAAGCAGTGTTTTGCACTCAAGCACTCATCACTCTGGGGCTCCTGGCACCAAGATTTTGTTTCTGAAACAAGTAGGGATCACAGACCAATAATGCCAAGATGGGAAATTTCAATCATTGCAAACCAAAGAAAGAAAGTGAAATACTGAGCCTGATTTCCCACCGCAGATAGGAAAGCAAAGCATGTCAGCGCTCAGCAAGATACACAGACAACCCCCTGGCAGAGCTGGGTCGTGGTGGAAGAGGTGCAAGGACCAATGACACCAACATTTTCATAAAATATAAAACCCAAAGCTCATTAAGAAAGGTGCAAATACAAGCAACTTTTGTCTTCTGCTCACCAGATCCTCAGGGAAAAAGCATTATAGAAAATTTGACCAAAACCTGGTAGTTTGATAGTGGCTAATAAATGGGGGTCTAGATGCAAATGAGGCTGGGAAGCTTCTAGGGAAAAACTGAACAAATGCAAAAATGAAGCATTTAACTGTGCCGGTAAAACCAAACACCCACCCTGGGGCATGCAAGTCCAGAGCCAGCTTCACCACTTAAGCTTTTGGGAACAGGATGCTGGATCAGCCAAACCTCAGCAGCAAGGGCAGGTTTTTATAGCTGCATGTTCTCCATGTCAAAGACACTGTCTTCACACAATGGGAGTGAGCTGCCCTGTGCAATCTGGGTGCTGTTACAGTACTGAATAATAGGGGATTTAATGCTCAATGCATTACATCCCAATCCAGCAAAGCAATTAGGCGTGTGCTCTTTTTCCCTGCCTTCTGCTAAGCACAGGCTTAAGTGCCTTGCTGGAGCAGGGCAGGAGCTTACATTAGCACAGTTTGTCCTGAGAAACTCTGATCCCCCAGGATCACTTTTCGCTGCTACTTGCTCTCACATGTCATGCTGAGAAGCAACAGCTCCAGGGGACAAATGAAACCGAGGAAGACATGTCTGGTCCTGCTGAAAGGCATCAGGGAAAGACCTATTTATCTTCAAGAGGGACTGTAGCAAAATCCATGTGGTGCCAGAGCAGCAGGACATCTATCTCTCAAAGGGACATTTGCTTTCATGCTTAACGGCCCTGTGCTGGGAGATGGTTCCTTGCAGGATGAGCAGATGCAGGATGAAAATTTGAGACTGTTTTGATTTGCATCAAGACATCAGCCAGCATGACAAAACACTAGAAATCCCCTTAGTCCAGACCACTCCATCCAATTGCAGCAGCAGAGACAGACGGGGAAGAGGAGGGAATAAAAAACAGCAGAAATGTCCCAACACTGCTGTCTCAGTCATGTCACAGCTGCCATTCGCTCAACAGGAGGTTGAGCAAGATCTGCAGGATACGTCTCATCATAATTTGTTTGCAAAGCAAAAAGCAAACAAGCCCACTTCCAAAGATGTATGCTATCTGCCTCATCAGAGCCCACCAGCAGTGAGTTTCACAGCTTACACTGCAGTCTGGTTTGTACTGTTTTGCTTAAGCATGTTTGGGAGCACAAGAGAAGACTAATACATTCACTGAACTGTGGCTGCAGGGACTGCATGTTGTAGGAGAGGAGAAAAGCAAAGTCTACTGGCACTGCTTTGCTCCTGGGACTGCTCCTGGGGCAGGGCTCAGCCCAGCTGCTCTTTCTCTGCCACAATAGCACTGGTTTTGAGGGGTGGCACATGGGACTGTAAAGGCAAAAGAGCAGCTCAGAGGGAAAACAAGGTCCAAAAAACATAAGCCAGACTGTACAGTCATTCATGAATGTCAGTTTCAACAGGGGTTTTGATTTAGCAATTACCACCAACTCCTGCCCAGTTTTTGCATCTCAGCCTCTTCCCTGGGTCCCGTATCTGGTTTTTGCTCGCTTTGGAAAGGCAATGTATCACCCCAGGGTTTCAGGCTGTGCAGTATATTTCTTCTTCAGTAGATGTATATAAACCAGATAATATGCATTGCACAGAAAAGGAAAACAGAGGCTTGTTCAGAGTGCAAAGAAAATTGTGCTCAGAACCTTAGAGATTTTGGTTTGCACATGCCACCTATGCCAGCAGCCCGTAACTCCTTTGCTAAGGTCTGCAACATCTTCGTGTGCTTACAGACTATAAATGAAAAGGTCCTTTTCTTCTCCACCTTCTTCAGTTTTGCACTGATATTCAAGCTTTACAAATCAGAGCAGCTTAATCAAGAAAAAAAAAAAAAAGGAGACAACAGACAAATAAGTAAATTAAGAAATATTTCATAATAGGTATTTTTTACGTGCTGCTTCTGAGGTGTGTACTGTAGGTGGAATTCTGCATGCTGCATCAGCGTAAATTGTATTTTCATTTTTTGTAGCAGCCTAGGGCCTGAGGAAGGCTGTTCCTTCTCCATCTCCACCTGCTGATGTGATCCAGTGCAGAGCCACAACTTCTTTCCAAAATCCCCAGGCAGGCACTGGACCTGTCTGGCATCTTCCAGCACAGCTTCAGTTGAAAGGTTTCACCAGTTTCATAGCAGCATAGTTCTAGAGGGACAGAAAAACAAGGGAAAGAAAGATTAATTCGATGCAGGTACAGCAGGTACTGCAGATGAGCCTGCATTCAGGGCAGGTATGATGGCCAAGTTCCCAGCCCCAGCCTGCAGAGACAAGCAAACAAAAAGTGCATTCCCGCTAGCACGAGTGGTAGAAAGCCCATACATGAGAAAAACGGTCTTGTCTTCTTCCAGAAGAGTTTACTGGTCACAAGCACCAAGCAGCAAGCATCAGTCACTCCTGGACTTCAATTGTTCCTTCCACCAATTTAAGTTAAATTTCCCCCTCTTCATACCCTTGCAATAACTTTGGCATCTTCCCACCAGCACCATCCCAGTGCCCACATGCCCTTCTTGCAGGTGAGAAGACATGTCCAACTCTTTGCTGAGTTTCTCCAGCCTCCTTCTCTCCTCTGTATCCTAGTGCCCCTTCCCCTCTGCTCTCTCTTTGTGCTGCACCCCCACAAACCCAGAGGGCTGTATTCACTATCTATACTCTGACCTCACATACCTATGGCTCCTTCTCCCCACAGTCACCCCAAAACTGGTGACCTCATCTGCTCTGCCTATTGGGTTGGACTCTTTGGAAACAGGCCCTGGCACTGGTCCCCAAGCATCTGCCAAGTTGTGCCTTGACATTTTCTGGAAAGAGCTGCTTTTCACAGGCCAAAATCTGCACCCAGGATCATGCCAGCAATCAGTTGCTCCGAACAGCAAGAGGAGGGCTCTCCAGCCTTGCCATCCTGATTTATTTTCTGAGTACAAACCTAGCCTGCAGGTCCATGGACTAGCTCCAAAGAATCTGCCAAAGGCAATCAAGAAAGGCAAACCTATTGTTGATTTCTTTTTTTTTTCTTTGCCTTTTCTGCATCCCTTAATGCCTCAGCCATCATCTGTTTTAGCATCAGCCTTTGGTGTGGTTTTTCCCCTAAAAGCAGATATCCCAGGCAAGACCTTCCTGTGCCTGGGATCTCTACTGTCCCTTTTATTGCATGTTGAAGCATGGGGCTGCTATGGAAAATGAGGTGTCACATTATTTTAGCCTATTATACATGCAATTCCTTCCTTGAAAGAAGATGACAGCACTGTGAAAAAGAATAAGCTGTGTAACACTGTTTATCAAGACCACAATGACAATGCAGACAAAGATGCATGGTTAGGTCATTTGGAAACAGCTATATTTAAAGTAGCTCTGATTCAAACCCCCACGACCACATACTAGCCAGTTTGGAAGTCCTTCCCAAGCATATTGAATTTAATTGGTACAGGATGTTCTATCACTCTGTCACTTTAAAAAAACAACTTTGGAAACAAAGCATAATGCTAGTTACCAGCAAGACCTTTGAAGGAATGGGGAAAAAAGAGAAAAAAAAACCACAACAGAAGTAAAGTCTGACCAAAGGCATCTTGATAAATTACAACATGTAACAAATTATAAGGCAGTTTGCCAACTGAGGATTTCTAATAATGCCATAAATCACGCAAGCAAAGTTAGGGCAGTTTACCAGAAGTCATTAGAAAAGCCTCCAGTGACATATAACCTTCAAATCAATTATCCATCCATTTGTCTTTCAGAGTCTATCCTCCAAAATACTCCTATTTTTTATGATTTGACTGGTTGCATTCTGGAGGGTAGCAAGCTTTCTGTCCAGCTATGAATTTATATTAACGAAGTGTTGAAAGCCAAGCAGGATTATCAATCAGCGCAGAAAGCAAGCTGTAATTAGAATTAATGGCAATGGAAGCAACACTGGGCTTGCAGAACACAAACAGAGCTTTAAAAGGTAGTAAACATTTTCATGGTGCTGCAAAGCAGAGCTGACTCCAGCTGGAAGCAGCATTACATTTTTCTATGGTGCTAGCCACTAAAATCTTTACAATAATCACTACTTTGGGGAGATAACTTAACCTAAGTATTCCCTACACATTATGGATGCAGAAGCCCAGTCTGGGCTTTTATAAGCTTTTTTTCTGACCTTGTGTCTAGCCCAAGACTTTCACTCAACCATTCCCACAGCAGAAGGCAGAGCTCTTCTCAGCTATGGCAATGTCAGATGAGAAGTCCATCAAAGTCACTGGACCTTTCCTAAAAGCCCCACAGTGTGCCGTAAATGAGCACCGCTGGACAGAAGCATGGGGTGGAACTAGAGCGTATCTTGTAGAAAGACATTCAGTCTCGATACAGGGACGCCGCGAGCAATGATGAATTTACCACAATCTTTGGCAAATTTTTCCAATGGTTAATTACCCTTCATCTCAAAAATTAGTGTCTTATTTCCACTGGAACAGTTCCTCTAACTTCAACCTCCAGCTACTGGGTCTCTTATACCTTAGTCTGTTGTTTAAGGACTCTTCTGATGTCAAGTTAGATCTACAGACCATCTGAGGAAATCATATAGGAAATACCCAGGGAATGCTGTTCCCAGAGTCCTAGCTTGTACAGACCATAATGACAACCAAAGAAAGCTAAGGCAAACCAGTGAGTAATCTGACACTAAGACTGGGTGGAAGAGCCCAAGTAAAAAAAATTAAAAACCTCAGAATATCAGATTTTCATAATTTTTTCCCATTTTTGTAAAACTAGACAACTTTTTTTTTAAGGAAATTTGCAATACCATGCAGTTTTCCACCCAAACCCAAAAAGCTTTTCAGTTGGAAATGGCCTCTCACCCATTAAAACAAGTTGCTCTGTAAACAGTTGCACTAATGATGACTGATTTTTTATGGACTTGTGCCTAAATTTCCCATACTGCAGTACCCCCAGCTCCCCATGGGTCCTAATGAACCTCCTCTTAATCCCAAAGTATTTCCAGACCCTTCCCCACTTCTGCAGGTTTCCCCTTGCTCCTTCCAGGGACCCCAGGTCCCACCGAGGCAGCCACAGCACGTT
The DNA here is from genome assembly GCA_013400375.1 of Thinocorus orbignyianus. Classification (NCBI taxonomy): domain Eukaryota; kingdom Metazoa; phylum Chordata; class Aves; order Ciconiiformes; family Thinocoridae; genus Thinocorus; species Thinocorus orbignyianus. The sequence continues at coordinate 129,300 of VXBW01002570.1, forward strand.
CTCTGGCTGGAAAACAACTGCTGGTTGCACAAAGCTCTCCTGGGAAGGAGGCTCTGAAGAGGACCTGAGAAGAAGAATGGGAAGATCTTTATTCCAGCCCATGATAAACCACACATACTTTGTGTCCTGAGGATGGGGGAAGAACAAAGGCACTGAATTTTCAAAGGTTTCTGATCCCTTGAAGTGGCTCTAAAGGCAAATATATTTTGCAGAATATTTGCATAGAATATTTTGCAGAATATTTTGTTTCGAACCTCAGTAGAGAGAACACTTCCCTGGGGTGTACAGCATCTCTTGATGTTTATTCTGAACAAAACCAAGACATCAGCTTCTTAATTTTCACTGAAAAGCCTGAACCACTGTTATTTGGGTATTACTGTTGAGAACCACAAGACAGCCCTTCACTTTGGGCACACGGCTTCCAAATGGGACATTTGCTCTTATTCTCTGGCTACTCTGACAACAAAGCTGGGACTGTGATTGGAAGATTACAGCACTGCAAGGCAATGGGAATACATTTTTTTACAATCCCATTTTTTTGTACCAAGAGCTGGGTTTGTTCTCAGGTGAGATTTCTGTCAGGATGGGGTGGGATAGGATGTAGGGTGACCTGTGCAAAGTTAGTGTAGCTCACAGGACCGTTAGTTTCTATGGGCATATTTTACATATATATTTCTCAGGTAAAAGATCTCTCCCTTCAGTATCCTCAGGCACAGTACAAACAAGACTAGAGTTAGAGGCCAGGCTCAGACTTCTCTGGCAGCATGTGGTGCATGGTCCACAATTCCCCAGATAGAGAGGCTGTATGAAGGCAAAGACAGGACATTCAGTCTGCAGGCAGCGACATTCGGACTGCAAGTGGGTCCCAAATCTCCCGCTGAGCCAAGGACCAGATGCTGGAAAGCAATGGCTGGAAGGACCCGGAAGGTCCCAACAAGCAGAAAGCTCTGGGCAAGCTCTTCATGGAAGGCCATAGCAACAGAACCAGGAAAATAGTGACTTTAACTCTCTATGCACCACTTGGCATCCCTGTTCCTTAACCTCTCAGACTGATGGTCCACGTAATCTGTCAGATTCCCTGCAGGTTTTCCTCCCATCACCCACCTCTTTTCCCAGGATGAGATGGGCAGGACACACACAAAATTCTTTACGTGTAGTGTGGGACCTCAAAACTGCATATGTAGTGGCAAGATAACATCTACAGCATTAAATGCATCAAGGTCCTTATTTTAAACAGGACCTGATGGTGCTCCTGGCATGCAATTCAGAACAGAAGTGAGGAGGGATTGTTTTTCCATGCATTTAGTCAGGGATGTAATAGTGAGCTCTGCCAAAGGTCAGGATGCCAGGGGCATCCTTCATAGCAAACCATCAGCAGCATGATTGCCAAATTTAGTGCCTGATGAAATGGGAAAAGAACTAAATCTTCAAGTAGATACAGAACCAGTGACCTCAAAAATCTAGGGAAAGCTGGCCAAATACATAAAAACAGAAAAAGTCCATGAAACATGGCCTTACTTTTTCAAAATATGACTAAAAATTGACCCGACCAAAATGAAATTAAATACAACAACATTTAGCTAGGGAACAGGGAAAAATCCCAAGTAATAATGAGTGTAAATCAATATTTATAGTTTGAGACTTTTTCTTCTCTCAACGTTGTTTTTATGTGATACCACTGGAACAAATACAAAGCCACTTGCAGCTTCAGAGAAACACTGAGTTCTTCTTGGTCAAAAAGGCTTGGTTTCTGCTGCTTGACACAAAGGGGAGTCTCCATAAGTAGCTCCAAGTACAGGGAGGGAGGAGGCAATGCAGCAGTAATCTGCACTTGTACAATTACTTCCTCCTTCATACTACTTTAGCACCTCAGGAATCATGTCTCCAGCAGGAGAAGTATCCCAGTTCTTTCCATGGATATGAGGATAGAGAGATGGGGAGAGCCATGATCTAATTTCATCCCCTTTTTTCTAGACGGGAACAAATGAGCATGCACAACTTGAAATCATCTGAAAGTGATTACGATGGCGAGGAGAAATTCCACACCTCGCTTTTCGGTTGTGCATTGCAAGCATACAAAGCCATCTGCAAAAGGCAGCCACGTTCTCTCACATGAAGTTATAAATTACCACAATGAGTTCTTTTCTTTAAAAAAAAAAAAAAATCATACACAAGAAGTAGAATTTGTTAAGTGCTGGAAAGAGGGAGGCGGGTCATTTTTCTTATCAGTCTGAGAGGAGGGGAAATGGCATCCAAGAGCCGGCATGAATTATTCCAGTGCCACAGAAACAGAGGAGGATACAAAAACCCATCCAAAGCCAAACTGGAAGGCCAGGGTTCCATTACTTATTTATTTTGTTTTGCCAGTGGAACTGATAGTAAGGTAAGAAAAAGCCACTTTCTTGATTAATGAGGTGAAAACTCTCCCCCCCATTTCAGACATTACATTGGTATAATGTGCTCCAAGCCTTGATAATGAGAGACGGGGCTGCCTAAACACCTATAAATTCCCCTGCATCTTTAAACAATTACAGACCAGTGTGGTTTTTTGCCCTGTAAAATGGCTGCATTGCTAATTAGGCTGCGTATTTGTCAGAGATTTTCCCACCAGCCCAGCCGTGCAACACCTCCAACATCAGCTGATCAAACCTCTTTAAAACAATCAATTAGACATCAATTAAAATGCAAACAGTAAGCACCTTGCAGTGAGTCTGTAGCAGAGACCAGAAACAGACTCTCTTTGTGACCCATCATAGTCCACCAGGTTGTTCCCCAGTGACCAGCACAGGATTTTGCAGCAGTGCGACCTTCTCTGTCAGCACAGAGGTTGGTCAGCCACAGACACCTGGGGCAACACCTAAGAATTTAGTCAGCCCCCCTGTCCTTTTCTGTACCCTTCGTACCGGGAAGGCGTAGATGAAGATCCCGAGGAAGAGCAGCAAAACGAAGAGCACAATGGCCAGGATAACCACCCACTTGTACCGCCGCCACAGGATGTACTTCAGGGTCTTGTACGGTGAGGTGAACCACAGGAAGGAGGTCTCTGGGCGCCTGGAGCCAAACAAAGTTGAGGTTACTTCCAAGTTTCACAGTAGCTTCACCTTCCTGGAAGGTGGCTTCTCAACCTGCAAATCCACATCCCTGTGGGTACACTATGTCAAATTCCCTCCTTGGTAGTCCAGACCAGCATCCCCACCACCCTGGATTGTCTCAGCTCATACAGCCTAAGCATCAGCAGTTCAGAAATGGAGCCTACATGGGAGCAAGCCCATTGCAGACAGCAGACCTCAAACAGGGAACACAGATTTTCAATTTGCTCCTTCAGAATTCTGTGTCCTAGTGGTTACTTTTCCATTCAGAATACTCTTACTTGGGGTCCTCCAGCTTGGGGTTCATATTTGGCTCATCCCGACCCATGCCAGCTGGCCACTCTTCATGCTCTTGCTCTGCCACAATTTCCAAAGTCATCTCCAATTTGCCCTGTGTGTGTTAAACAAAAACAAACTTATAAACAAAACCAAACAACAACAACAAAAAGGGGGGTGGGATGGGGTGGAGAGGAGGTGAGAAATTAATATATCACACAGAATACTGATTGGGGAAAGAAAAAGTACTTCGAGCATAACTCAAACACTACAAACAAGGACCCTGAGGAGCCCAGTAAGAGTGGATTTGATACAGATCCCTCACCTGCCCACTACATTCTTCTCAGCAGATATCCCAGGACATCGCAAATGTCACTGGCACCCAAGTTTAGGCAACTGACTTGAGGGTCTTTTGCTTAATGACTTAATTCATTGCCTGGACTCCCTTACCTGTACTGAACAGTTGCCAAAGACTTCAACATACACTTACATTTAAACATATCAATCCAACAGCTGAAACCTTTCCCTGCTACTTCTCACAGCACAGTATCATTAAGAATAGATGTGATATGGAGTCAAATTAGGTGGCACATTCCAAAAAACACAGCAAAAATCCCACAGGAAAAATCATATATTCTGAAGCATTTGCATGATGCTGGACAAATCCTGGAAAACATCTGCTGATAAAAGCTGGTCCAATTTGCAAAATTTGCAGCCCAAGGCTGAGTTCCTTGCCCTGACCATGGCACTCTGAATGCATTTGGCTCAGCCACACCCCTCCTCAATGCTTTGAGTGAGTTCCAAAGAGAACACATGAAGAGGCCACCTTACCGCCAGTATCTTCTTTTGACTCTGCTCAGCAACACAAGGCCACCATCCTTTGACAGTTTTCTGCTCAAAGAGTGACACAAAACGACTTGAAGTCAAGGTCTCATCTACCAGCTCTAAGGAGCACTTCTCAGCAGTCTTGGCAGGTTTGGGCATCCTGTTGAGATCCATCTGAATGGAGCCTGCAAGAAGGAACGTTACTGGGAAGACATCTCAGTGTAACAGACCGTTAAAATGGGGACTCTTTCCCTGAAGAAATATTCACTTCTGGCACCCTTTTGACCTTAGGAAGCTTGGGTAGACACCCGCAGAAGCTAGAGAGCAAATTCAAGAGTAGCTCTATTTTCAAACACAGTGCTAGTTTTAGCCAGTAGCTCTGCCCTTAGGAAGATCTGAGCCATGAAGACCTTCCAGAAGAGGCTGCAAAATATCTGCTGATTTATACATCTATAACATTGGATAATTTGCACTGAAGTCAACCAGGCAGGCTGAGATTTTTAACAAAGACTAAAAGATTTTGGTGCAACTCAAATTGTACATACTCACAGCCCAGTCAATATAAAATCATTGGGCAGTAGGCTTGCAGATCTCCAAATAGGCTATTTTATTGCCCCACCCAGGTGAGTCATTGCAGCAGACTAAATATGAAGGATATCCCACAAAAATGATAGCTTCTTTCTCAGACAGAGTGACCCAGTAATTAGCACATTTACCTAGCATTTGGGAAATCTGAGATCAGCTCTCCAAGTGTTAGCTGAAAGAGCCAGTATTTAATTCAAATTGCCATACTAATTTACATTACGGTAGAGAATGGCCAAGAACGTACACAGGGTCTGGTCCTGTGGCTCAGCTGAGGGACAGGAGCTTTTTTTATTTTACTGCTGTGGACGACTCACATTCAAAACTGTGCTTGTATTGGTAGCTTTTCCATGTCACAGATTCTTGCAACCAGTGACAATAATGGCACAGATCAGATTTGTTGTGAAACACCTTTGAGGTTCATTGATAAAAAATGCTTTACAAAACCCAAAGAGCACTTTTATTTGTTGGAATTTGAAAAGAATTAAGGTTGGCAGTCAAGAGCTCATGATATGCAGAGCCAGAATTGGAAAACACATCTTGGCAAGGTTATTTTGGCACTCAGCTGATGTAATTAATTGAAGACAAGATTTTAAAGGATCTTGATCACATACTTCCTTAATGAAGCTCTTGATGTTTGGATTTTTTTAAGTAACAAAAAGAAAGGTAGAACAAGATCCCATTAAAAAAACCAACAACATAATGCTGGAGCCTCCAGCTTCTGGACAGATAATCTGCTGCATGGCTCTACTATCCTTCCTATTAGATGTTATTGTTTATTTTTTTCTTGGCTTAAACCTAGATTTCTGAGGATGATTAATGAGGCTAGGACCGAAAAAGTCAAGTGTTAGATCAAGCTGTGTTCTTGTCCAGACATCCCAGATAAGGCAAGTCAAGACAGCTATCCGGCCTGGTGGTCTCAGCTTAAATACACGGTTAGCCCTGATGAGCATATTTCAACAGACTCAGCTGAGTCAGGGAGAATTGGGACCTTCCTGGAAGGTGGTGGCCTGTTGGGTTTGATGATGAACATTATGTCAGCCCAGGAACAAAGGCGGGCATCAAAAGTATGGGATCAGGCTCTTCTCAGTGGAGTCCAGTGACAGGACAAGGGGCAAAGGGCACAGACTGGAGCACAGGAAATTCTGTCTCAACATGAGGAAAACCTTCTCTTCAAGGGTGACAGACCACTGGAACAGGCTGCCCAGAGAGGTTGTGGAGTCCAGTTCTCTGGAGATATTCAAAACCAGCCTGGATGCATTCCTGTCCAACCAGCTGCAGGTGAATCTGCTTTGGCCTGGGGATTAGACTACATGATCTCTGAAGGTCCCTTGGAACCCCTAGCATTCTGTGATTCCTGCAATTAGTCATTGATACAAAGGATACTGACAAAAAATCTGCCTAATACAAACCACTTCTCATCAGTCCTGAACTTACGCTGACACTGAATCCTGTTCAGTGGCTTAAACTGGTTTTGTTACACTTTCTTCATATCCTGAAATGATTTGATAATTTTTTTCCTTCCTGCCTGCATCAGCAGCAATGGAGCCAAAAAACTCTCCTGACTTACCCAAATAGTCATCAAAAGAGAACTTGTCATTGTCCCAGATCTGGAAGATAAGCTGTGGTGGAATCTTATTTTCTGTCTTGTCCAAACTCCAGAAGTGCTCCTAAAATCACGTCAGAAAAGAAACCAAGGAAAAATAAAAGACTCGTTAATAGAAGTGGGCAGAGCCTGGCTATTCTCATCTCACAGCAGTGGAAGTCCTGTAACATAATGTTCTTCATGTGTCCTCCTCCAGTTCTGCAGGGCCAGAGCCATGTTCTGCAGGGACAGCGCTGGCTCTGGTCAGTTCTAGGACAAAGATGCTCACTGGAAAAATCAAGATGCTTCTGATGCTTTGTGTTGATATCAATTTGTGCCTTAATTTAGTGACAATATTTTAGCAAACAGGCTAAACATGAGATTGCAAATAGGATCTTTTGAAGTGACAATCATATTCATGTGATTTAGATGAGGGTGACTCTCCAAGGTGAAGAAAGCAAGAAGGGTTGAGTGCCAATGTTGCCTAACTTCTCCTTCCTCGTAATTAATGGAAAAACATAAGAATAAATCTGGATCCAACACTGGATCTGCTGTAAGCAGTTTGTGTGCAGTTGGCCAGCTTGCAACCTGCAAACATCTCTACCACTTGTAAGTAGCCTGTGGCTCCCAAGTTTACTTATTAAACTTACTTATGCCCCTCTCATTTCCATTAGATGTCAGTCTATTAGATTGTTTGTTCCCTGCCACTAGATCTGCTGTGAGAACCTTTTGAAAGGTTTTGAAGCAGTCCCAGAAGCCTGTTTTCTAAGCACCTGGAATGATAATTACACCATGAACATCCCCTGTGATTATCATCATTTACTGAGCTCTTGTGCAGTGCTGGAGCTAGCATCCATCAGTTCTGCAACCTAGCCACAGTGACAAGGAATAGCCACTGCCTGGGAGACAGCATCCATATGGGAGTTCAGCAGTAGGACAAGGCAGAAATTTCTGCTTTTCTGGAGAGGAGGTGATGTACAAAACAGTCACCCATGAGAAGTTTGCAACTGCAGTGGTCTGGTTACTACAGTGGATAGATCAACAGCAAGGCAGATAGCTTGCCTCCTGGATAGTCAGACCAACATTCCTCAAAAAGCCATAGGAGGGGAAAATTTAAAGTAGACTTCTGTAACGAGGAGGGTTTGAATCACATTACTGAGACAATGAGCTTGCGGTCACATCCTTATAATATATGGTGGATATGGGTTCATGCCACAAAATTTGTTATTTATGTGGTTACAACCAGTAACATTTCCCAACAGGGATCTAAACTCCACTTTTGGGACGCCACAAGATGCCTGAAAGTTAGGACTGAAAAGTGTTAGGACAGAAGGAAAGAGATGGAGACACACAAAACACCAAGGTCTTGTTATTTCTGGCACCAACCAACACTTGCAAAGAGGAGGCAGAGTCACGACCAGTGTCTACTGACACAGGCTCAGAGGTGTACCCTGTGGGCAATGCCTCCTGCTGCATTCTTGCAATATGGCAATATCATAAATGAACAGATTTAATTAAAACCAGGAAACTTCAGCATTATTCATGACACATACATAGCACCATAAATTCACTGCAGTGGCTACAAGACTCTGATTCATTATATCGTGCAATATTAAAAAAAAAAGTGGGGGGGAAGAAAGAATGTGTCACACTCCATAAGAACATAAATATTCAAGCAGGGAGACTGTGGGCATTTAAATCCCATTGAAACTGGTTTCACTTTAAGAGATCACCCTGGATGGTTATATTTCAATTTTGCTCCATTCCCTGCCTGGCTTTGGAAATACACGCCAGCATTTTTGCAATGGAGCATTTTATTTATGCTTTTTAAATATTTTATAATCTAGGAAAACAAAATAAAGTCAATGGAAACTTCCATCTCTCCCCTTCTGCTTATTGAAATGTATTAAAATATATGTTTATCCAAGGAGGGGGGCACAATTTCCCAGCTAATAAGTAATTTTAAATTGAAACTAAAAAGGGAAAGAGCCTATGGTGATTCTTCCCTTTCACATATATTGGTAGGGTCATGTGCTGCAAAAGGGTGGTTAGTCATGCAGAAGAGCAAGCCACCAGGAACCATGTACTCATGCCTAAAGAAGGTGGCCAGATGACCTCACCATGGGTTGGAAAGGTTCATCTGGAGTCTGTGAAGTGGAGGCAGACCCGTGTCACATGGTGTGCACCATAGCAAGACACCATGGCCTCCTTCCAATTGCCACTTGCTGGGGGAATTCAGGCAGCCCCATATACGCTCACCTTAGGAGAGGATAAAACATGTCCTGCAGGTACCTCTTTGGTAATAGCTAATACCCCTGGCTCGGGCTGATTTCACCACATCTCCATTCATCAAATGTGTCCATGCTCCATGAGCATTGCTATGCTGTTGCCCTGGATTGAAGCACCTCTCCAAGCACATGTTGGATCTCCTCTTTGCACCACCCCATCCACTTAGAATTATATATGAGCAAAACCTAGCAATTGAACAGCCCCTCTGAAAGAGAGATGTGGTGATGGCAGCTATTCTCTCTGGCAAAGGCACTGCCTGCTGGAAGATCCAGTCCCATGAGTGCCCTGATGGGCAAAAAGGAGGAACCATGAAAGGGAGCAGGCTGCTGTGAGACTGAAATTACTGCATCAGTCTCTGAGCCGCTCAAGCAATCCTCCTCCTCTTGGTGGGCTCCTTCCCCACCTGCAGCGCTGGCTGAGCTCTTCCAGGACAGGAGGAGAGTGCCTCAGACCCAGGTCAGTTGCAGTGGATGCTGCAGGGCCTTACGGTCATCCCACACACAATAAAACAGAACTGGATACACATCCTCCAGGAATAACTATGCAATTGCTGGCAAATACACAGGACTTTGGGCATCCACCTTCCCTTCTTCCACAGCAATGCCCATGGAATTGCCCATGCCCAAAGCAAACAAAACCCCTACCCTGGCCAAGTGGATGCTTGCTGCATCCCCCTGCCTCCCCAGCACCACCCCTACCCCTGAGAGCAACACCCAGTCTTGCCAGAGACTGCCTGCCTGGTGAAGCATGGCTCAGGCAGGATTCAACCCTTTCCGGGTGGCAATGCGGAGCTCGTACAATGCTAGCACGATCTGTACAGCTTTGGCCTTTCTTGTGGAAAAACACTGTAAATGTGGTTTGGCCGGTGGTGAAGCTTTCCTCCTCTAAGCCCCGTGAAGCTGGGGACACAGCAGAGCAGAGCTGGAAGGGCAGGCTGGGGAAGGAGGAATTTGATGCTGAGCTAAGTTTATGGGTCCATTTCAAGGCAGTGTGAAATTTGCCTCCATGATTAAATCTAGCTACAAAAAGTTCACTATAAAAACAACCCACAGCCAGAAATTTATTTCCTAGCCTTTTGCAAGGAAGGGGGCTTGAATTATTGTTTGGGGGTTTGTTTTGCATTGTAAGGGGAGAGGGGAGGCTGGTGAATATTTTACACTCGTGAATAATGCAGCAGGGGCGGCAAGAAAAAAATATGCTCATATCACTAGAAAAGTGTTGACAGGGCTGCATTTCTTCTGGGTTGCTTATGTGCTATGGAATACAAAGCAAGGAGCAACCCCGCTATTTCAGGGAGGCCCCAGCCTGTTCACACCCAAGCAAGCCTAGATCATTTCAGCACATGCATGTGGGAGAGAATCAGGTCCCTCATCCCACTGGAATTTGGGAGCCCCGGCCATGCAGAAGACCCCCTTGGAGGTCAGCCAAGAAGAGCCTCTTCTGCTGCAGGAGCCAGGACAAGCTGTCCTACAGGGCCATTGTTCAAGGTGTCAAGAAACTATTTCTCTGAACCTTGACCCATTGGGACATTTCATTTATTTGTAATAAGCAACCAGCTGAGACCGCTCATTATCGCACTTTTACTGGACTAACTCATATCACAGGCCTCTTAGTTTTCCTGTCCTTCCCCAATCAGAATGGCAGCTGAGCAAAATCCCAAGCTTACGGCATCAGCTGCGCATTTGGGCACAGCCTTGCCAATACCTGGAGGAAGGCTCCAGGCGTCACCACACCATAAATGTGAAACTGTCATAATATTTGCCTTGGGGCACATACTCTTACTTTGGTCCCTGGAATCACTGCACTGCTATTTCCTCAGCCTCCCATGCTTTCCCTCTGGCAGAGTTTATCAGGCTTTTCCAGGGACATGGGGCCATCCCGCTGACATTTAGGGAGCTCCAAGCCCTTGATGTTCCAGCCCTGGCCAGATTGTGAACAGTGCTGTTGGACCTTCAGTTCTTGACACAGCCATGCTTTGTTTAGCCCTCTCCACACATCCATAAGAAAGGAAAATCCACAGCAGTAACTCCTGTCTGAATATCACAGCAGCTGCCAGTGTATCCCAGGTCATGACTGCTGCCCTTGTCATAATACAGAAGACAGTTGTGTCCTATCTGCTTGTTGCAGTCCCATTAAAATATATAATATGTGACTGCCTTGTCTAACTCTGCCTTCCTCTGAAAAAAAAATACTTGGAGTCCATTCAAAATGTTGCATTTTAGCTAAATGTGGAAGGAAACTGAACATTTTGTGTTTTGCTTTGCTTTCTGATGTCACCAAGAAAAACAGGGAAGGACAAGATAAAGGACAGGAAACAGGAGAGGAAAGAGTCCAAAATGAAAAGGCAATAGTTTTTCTTTAGCTTTCTGACACCAAAGAGGAATGAAAATTTCAATCTAATAAAATATGAATTATTTATAAAAAAAATCAGCGCTTGATTCTCAGAATTTCAAACTAAAACCAAGAGGAGCACAGAGATTTCTTCAGACACCCTGGAGACTGAGCAACAACTGAAACAGAACAAGGGGATGGTACAGGGACCCAGTTGCAGAAACGTCACATGCCTGCTATTTATTACTTTTTTAAAAATTAAACAAAGGAGAGTTCACACACTCCAGGGTAAACTCCTGCCCTGTCTGACTAACATATTGAGCCCAGGCTGCCCATGACCTCTCTACTGATTTAGAGCAATGCGCCATGAGCCATCACACCACGGTGTGAGTTTTCCCCATGCAAAATCAATTGCAACAGGGATGTTCCGGCGTGCTCCACCGCTGGCACCAGCTCCCTGTTCCCAGCTGGTGCAAATCTGCTGGGTGCAATGGAATGTACCAGTTGATCTGCCCCAGGTGAGGGTCTGGCCCACTGCAGGTCAGAGCTGTCAGTACCAGGAAGATGTCAGGACATCATAATGAATTTGCAGACAAAGTAACTAGGATTGATGAAACCAGATGGAGCCAGGAAAGCCTCCGTGCCAGGGAGGCAGGAATTTATTCTTAGTTCCATGCAGCAATAGAACAAAACAAACTCTGAGTTGCAACCCCTTTTTCCCCTGCTTTTCTTTCAAATGCCTTTGCACTTTTCTCTCAAGATGTGTTTAAGATCCCAAACTTCCCTCTTTCTCATATCGCTCTTGAAGACCTCTCTCTAGTACTCTAGTATGACCATGAGCTGATCAGGTTTAGTAAAAACCCTTCCAAATGTCAGGTTTGTTGTTAAATTCAATGAAAGAAACAGCAAACTTGGAGACTTCAGCTGCATCTTGCAGAACAGGGTCTCAATTATTCAGAGAGATGTGTGCAAACCCCATTGATGTCCATGGGGTTATTATTCCTGGGATTATCCTACAGGGCCACCTACTTCTGGCCGTGTGAACAACGTGCGCCTACCACTGCCAGATGTCCAAAGACCTCCAACTCAAAGTCAGTGTGGTTTTGGGCCCAGCTAGGTTGCAATTAATCTGCTTATACCTTGGGTGGGCCCCTTTAGTTGAGAGCACAAAATGGAAGAAATGAAATGAAACGTGCTGGAATGTGTCCAGAGGAGAGCCACCAAGCTGGCGAGGGGTCTGGAGAACAAGTCATGTGAGAGGCCGAGGGAACTGGACATGTCTAGTTTGGAGGAGGCTGAGGAGAGACCTCACTGCCCTCTACAGCTACCTGAAAGGAAGTTGTAGAGAGGTGGGTGTTGGCCTCTTTTCCCAAGTGAATAATGACAGGACCAGAGGAAATGCTCTGAAGTTGCAGCAGGGGAGGTTTAGATTAGATATTAGGAAGGATTACTTCACTGAGAGGGTGGTCAGGTACTGGAACAGCCTGCCCAGGGAGGTGGTTGTGTCACCATCCCTGGAGGTATTTAAAAAATGTGTAGATGTGGCACTGCAGAGCATGTTCTAGTGGCCAAGATTGTCAGGTTGGGTGACTTGTTTTGTGGGGTTCGGTTTTTGTGGTGGGTGGTTCTTTGGTTTTTGAGTTTGGTGTTTTGGGTTTTTTTGTTGTTGTTGTTTTTTGGGTGGTTTTGGTGTGTGTATGGTTGGATTTGATGATCACAGAGGTCCCTTCCAACCATGAAAATTTTGTGATTCTGTAAGAGGTCCTTGAAAAACAGCCTCACCACAACTGCCCCAACCTTTCCACTGAATAAACCAGTCAGTTGATTGTGGTTTCTTCTACAGTAGTGGGATGGGTCCTCTTCCAATTGCTCTTTTTGTCTTTGCAAAACAGAATATTTTGTGTTCTGGCATCAATACTTAATTTTCTTGTTGACACCTAACACCAAAGTCTAGTAGCAGAACAACTATGAAGACAACAGACATGTTCCTAGGTCTGGTTTCTGCCAATGGCATGGCAGGACATAGATTTGAAATTGCCAGAAATGCTCCCGTACTTATTATGTTCATCTCCTGAAATTTCTTTTATGCAACACTTTTCAGATGACATATGAACAACCCAGCCAGGTACTGGAAGCTCCAACCTAGTGGTTTATTTCCAGGTCCATGCAAGCACCAATAGTTTTTAACATGTATGTTAAGATGCTCTTGAAATTCTACCCTGAATGTTCATTTATACAGATGACATTTGCTCAGACATTCACTGTCAAGTTTTTTTTGCCCTGAAGGACATCTAGAATTCAGCTTTGGCAGCTATATTCAGCTACTGCTGTAATTGGCATTTGAAGCTGAACATTTCAAAATCAATTTCATGCATTGTCCACCTCCATAGTGCCTGCAAGACATGGGAGCTGAGCGCCTCTCTGACCGGGTGCCCCATGAAACATGATCCACATCCAGCCTATCTCGGCATTGGTCTTGATAGACTCTGGTTGTACCATGACCATCTGATAACATTGTCTGCAATAGTCAATATCTGCCAGGCTTAAACCTGGGGATCTAAAGTTTAAACCCTGAAGACATCTGCACTTCCCTCTGCTGGCTGGCAGCAGAGCATTGTCCTCATCTGGTTCCTGGACCTGCCTGTTTCTGCCCTACTTAGGCCGATACGCAATTTCATGCAAAAGTGTCTGGGGGGCTGCATCTACTTTTCTACCCTAGCTCCCCCTGTGAAATACCCACACTGCATTTTGTATAGACCCTTTCACCAAAACAACTGCATGATTTGCAATCTAAGAAATTGTCTCCTTGCAGGACTCAGCAAGCTGCAAGTGTGCCGCGGCCCTGCAAATGATATGGCTTGATTTGTCCATAGCTGCTAGAGAAAGATGGAACAAAAAAAAAGTGAGAACAGAAGGAAGAAATTCTGAATAAATACTGAGAGAGGATGCTAAAGAAACATGCATTTACATGTTACATCCCCAAGATGGACTTGCTCTTTCATGGGCATTTTTCTGAAATTCAGAATGGGGGAAATTCCTTTCTCAAAAGGAAAAGCAAAATCTTTATAAGATTACTGCAGCAAGAGAAGACATGGATGGAAAAACATTCTGAATTGTTAAAATGTTTTGGAAGGCAGAAACAAGAACTGACAGTTCCAATGTACAGGTCAGATTGATGGTCACAGGATTTACAGGCTTCTGCTTTCCCTTAAGGTGTCCTATGGGAAGACTGAAGCCTTGAAACCTCAAGCAATCTCAGCACTTTGAAACTCTGGAGATGATGTTCCCAAAACTTCCAATGCTGTGACAAGGATTAAACAATCCTGGCTAACACTGGCCATCCCAAGGCTTCAGAGTCCAGTTCCACCAGGTGGCACCTGGGTTTTCCCCAAGTTTGCAGGCTCCCAGCTCCCCCCAGAACTAAACTTTGCAGAGACCCTGATGCTCAGGGCATCCTTGCTCTGTTGGGAGTTTGCCATCTGGGTTGGGGGTGACCTATTCCTGCAGTCCATCCTGCAATGCTAAAGGGACCTCCAGCCTGCAAGGAGGCAAGTGGAGCAAACAAAGGAGAGCAAATTCAAAGCTGCTTTCCTTCCAGCAGTGCTCTCTCTGAGGGCCAACACCAGCAAGGCTGGGTGCAGGTGGCTTTTAGCAGCTCAGAATTTGCCATCTGACCATTTTGATTTAAATTCCACTTTCCATTGCCTGCGTTTAAAGTTTGGTGCATGGGCTTTTACAGCAGCAGTAATGAACCTGGAGTTCAAACAGCACATGGCGAGATCAAAAATTGCCAGAGCGGAATGTGTCCCACAAATGCAAAGCATGGCTTTTCATTCATTATTTTTTCCTTTACAGACAGGTTTTACAAGCTGTTTATTTTCTGATACAGTGTTGGCAGACATGTGGTCAGAGGAGAATCAATATCAGCACAGTGGGATGTATTTTCTTAAACGGTTTATAGGGGGGTCTTTGCTTTTTCAAAGGGGGATAATTGAATGTAGTACACACTGTACTTTTGATTTGTTTAACATGAAGCGTGAAATGGGTACAGCTATGATTCTGTCAATCAGTTTAACTATCCAGCGATTCATTTTGGAGCTAGGCCTCCTCATGGGGATCATCTGGCTCGAGGGACAGGGAATTCACTCAGGATCTTCCCCACCAAAGTGCCAGTTCCAACCCAGGCCGTGCTGGGACCTTGCTGGCCCCACAAAACAAACTGAGATCGGGGTCCCAGGTGAGCTTTGTGGATGCAGATGATCCCACTGAAACGAGGTGCCTTCGAACACCCCATATTCAATGAACACCGTAGTTGAGTTCACAGCAGCAAGGCAGTAAACAGGGACAAAGACTCAGGAAGGGGTTTTGGCTTTTAGGAAGGTGTTACAAAACAAGACCGAGTCTTGAAAGCAGGGGTTATTCCTGCTGTCCACACAGACCCAACAATACTCCTCCTAATCTCCAGGTACAGCATGATGCCCATTATGCCATGTTGGAGACCAGAGGCACATACCTAACTACCCCCTTCAAAATGTCATCTCCATCTTTGGAATAACCCTGTTGTTGATCAGGCATCTTGGGAAGTCCAATGTGCTCTGGAGAGTACTTTGACACAGCTGCACCAATACTGAGCAACTTTCAGTGCAGAGGAGTCTGAAGCAGGAGATTCTGCTCCAGAATCTTTATACAAAGCCACTTCTAATTCTCATCCCACAAACGTCGTATTCAAAGTGTGAATTTTTTAAACCAGTTTTCCCACCTGTCCACATCTTTGTGTGGACAGGTGGGAAGGTAAGGCTGAGCCTTGCATAGCTCCATTGGTGCCGCAGTTGTGTATGCATTTCATGCAGCACATTTCACGCCAGAGTTACTATGAGAAGGTAGAAATATCTTTCTAGGGATACTTACCTTTTTTGAGATGTAACACATTTGCTCAGCAGGAAGATAGTCAAAGGGGAAGATGAATCTCCAGTTGAAATTGCCCTCTCCTCCCATAGACCTGTAGTGCACATCTGTCTTCTGCTTGTTCTCCTCATGGCCGACCAGCCAGCTGCAAAATGTGAACGTGTTGTATGAAAAACTAGAAACACACCACCAATTTTGGAGTTCACTCAATGTCAAAGAGGCCGTAAGCAGGTAATAAAACGTCTCTTACCCCTGTAAATGCCATGGGCTGCTATCTGTAGGGGTAACCTGGAGTCCTTGGAAGGGAATGCAATAGTCCCTGCAGTGTTGGGAACCACTGCTGGTGGTAGCAGCCCGAGAAGCTCTGCAATGTATTACCCTGTGTCTCCTCAGTTTATGGATGTTTTAAAGACTCAACATTGCCTTAAGCTCTGGCTCAAAGTTGTCACTTAGCCATCCATAAGCATACATCAGCTTCTACGCTGCCTTGGCGAAAGCTTGTTCCCTTTTGCAGACACCCCGGCATTCTGAGCTTGTAGTTAGTCCCTAAAACCACTCTGTTGATGAGACAACCATGCTAAAGGACCAAAGGGCCTTTTTTTCCCTCTATTCTCAGTTTCTCAAAGATGATTATTTGAAAGTCCTAAATCTCCAAGAAGCTCTTCCCCAGGAAAACCTCAGATTGGTCAGACCCTGCTGTGGCCAGCCAAGCTGCTTCTATTAGAAACTGGTCCTTGCAGCACTGTTCCCCTCCTGGTCTAAAAAAGCTTGCTGTGATCACCCCACAAAGAGCCCAGGGGCAAACTTAAAACTTTTCATAACAACTACTTTTTTCCAGCTGTGAGTTTTGCAACTGTCGGGTTTTCATTCTGCCCTCTTTCCCTGTCCAAAATTTTTCAGTCTTCAGCAATCAACGAAACAAAACAAAACAATAAAACACATCCATTTGTGTATTTAGAGCCTTTCTGGAGGAAAGCCAGAAGATTCAGAGGGAACCTCTAATGAAAACAATTATCTCGTTTGATTGTTTTCCACTGAAATTGAAAATAAGGATTTTTTGCCCAGCTATACAAACGATTGACTCTTCTGCAGGGCCTTTGAGGAGCACATGACCCACCCCAAATATGTTGTTGGAGACAGCAAAGGGACGTCTACTCAAGTTCATCCTACGGTACACATCACATGTACACGTGCTGCATGGACAGTGAGGGCTTGGTGGCAGCACAAATTGTGTGATGAGGTTACACTAATACTTAAATTGTGGCTGGATTATTTGAATTGATTTGATAGGATGCAAATGGCAACCCTTTGTGTTTATCCACATTCTTCAGAGCTTGTCAGGGATCCTCAAAGGATGCAGTGTGAGCGCCCCCTCCTTGCAGGCAAACAAAAGGACAAATAAATGGTTTGATGTGGATGCCTCTTTGGCATGTCTGTCTGGGGTTTTTTTTTGCAGATTCGCTGCACCCTCTCCACTACAGGAAGGAGATACCAGAAATCAAAAGCATTCAAGTCAGAGTGCCCCAGAATTAAAAACATAACATAGGAATGGCTGTGGGGACCAACCAAAGGCTCAACTTGCCCAGCATCCTGTCTCTGACTGGTGCCAACAGGGACTGGAGTAAATACATCCTGATACCTTCTCAACACACCTCTCCAGACTCCAATAACTTGCAAGTCAGAGATTTCCTAAGCTATAGATAATGTTTTTGTATTTGCCAGGACTGGATGGATTTTTAGCCTAGTAGTTCATCCAGAATTTTTCAAATTCATGTGGAACAAGGTATCCGCAATATCCAAAGTCAACACTAGGTTCTTCCATCTAAGAGGAGACTGTTCTCAAAACTCGCGCATCTCCCCTTTTGTTCAGCACAACTGTAAGATCTTGGAGGACCTGGCCATCCTTTTATTTAGGAACCCAAAAGGAGTTGTAGATGAGTTTTAAGGATACCACATAATCACAAATCTTAGGAGTGCTGGTTGGTTGGAAGGCACTTCTGGAAATTTCTAGTCCAATTGGCTCAGTGTTTAACCTTGAAATATCTTGAAAAACTTGCAAGTTGATGAGTGAAGACCTCCCACCTCCCATGTGACCTGGTTCAGTGTTGATCAGTCCTCTTGGTGAAGAAAAACTTTTTATTGGAAATTTCACTATGAAAACAATACAAAAACATCCCCCATCTATGGCAGTGACAGAGAGGGCTGTTAACCAAAAAAATCAAAAAATCTTCAGTTTCTAATGAATATGATTTCCCTACCCTACCACTCTTTTCCCTGGCTACAGTACAAGTCTTTAGGAAGGGGAGGTCCCTCTGCACTCCATCTTGCATAGCGTAAACTTGGTTGCTTTTCATGCTTTTGTAGGATTATCAATAAATAGCTTACATTAAATAAAATAAATGGCAACTGAGTTCTGCCTCAGGCACAACAGAAAAGCTCCAGTTTCATTTACCTTCCTAACTGACTCAACAATAATTTACATATTATGCATAAAATAACATAAATACAAGAGACTGAGATTCCAGCCCTGGCCTAAACCAGCAATAGCCTTCTCAGAGAAGCAGTGTGAAATCTTCTGAAGGAAAACCACAGGTAAAAGCTCCTTATCCATTGAGTACACCTTAATGTAGGCTCCAGCCCCTGCTCAGGAGGCTGTGATGGATGGAGGAATGGTCTTCACCAAAAAAACACCACACCGTGGTGATGAAGGTCACTTTTCCTACAGGATCTCCTGTTTGGAGGGCAGATGCTTAAGCACAAGAAGGACTATTGCCTCCCCTTCCAATAGGATTATTCAGGCCTTATCCAGAGATGTTAATGATGTAGTCATTTGGGGGAAATATGAAGAAGTTGAGCAGTATTTTTAACTCATTTACAGCAATGTGGGTTTTGCTCGGTCATTGGGGATGCTAAAAGCCAGGAGAGGGATATCAGCAAGTGCTGGATGCTCTTGCTTTCCTGGTAACACCCTGCAAGGAGTACTATTTCAGAGCCCCATAGTGCACAGAGTAGCTTAGTTGGAGCTGATAACAATACACTTGATGTGAATACCAGGTAAGCAGCGCACATTCTGGATTTACAGGAGGAAAATTGGGATTGTAAAAAAGGGATTTACAGTCTGTTTCAAAATCCTACCTCTTCCTGTCCATAAATCCAAAGAACACACAAAATAAGTAAGTCCCTTGGCTGGGACTGCACCATTTTACACAAGATAAAACATAAATGGAGTCAGGCAGAGAAGGGAATGTGCCAGAGGAGTTACTGCTGGTTGCCACATTTTTGTGTGTTTCAAGGAAAAAAGCGAATTCCAAAAAAAGCAGCTATGCAAACAAGCCAACCTATGTATATGGAACAAGCCCATGGCTGTGCCAGGAGAGGAACTGGGAAAGGGTCGGCAGTAGAAATGCAGACTACATGCCCTTCTCTTCAAGGGCTAGGCTGCCTCCCACATCTTATCTCTCTAAATGTAAATGTTGTAATGTAAGCATCCAAAAGATGCAAAGAAAAACTTGACATCGTGAAGTGGTTATGAGCCCAGGAGAGATGCGTCTGCCAAGAAGCTGGATCCATAACTGGAGAGGTGTGAATGGCCCCTTCATCCCTGCAGGGGTTCATGTCTACCATAGCAATGTTGATCCAAGGAGCATGTTAACTCCTTCACTGCTGCTCTCGCACCTTCAGTCTACAGTACTCAAGGACACAGAAGCAAGGTGGCTTACCCTTTGACGTAGATGTCACTCATCTTCTCCCCAGTGATGCTGAGGTCATCAAGGATGACATCCTTGGTGTTCCAGACGATGCACCGCAAGAAGAACCTGGACAGCCCCAGGAACAAAAGCAACATGAAAGGGTGAAAATCTTGGCCTAAAGAAGAACCTGGACATCCTAGTCATTCTACTCAGCTATTTAGCTGAAGGAGCTAAGACATGAGTCATCTTTCTCTAAAGATGAGCCTACATAGATATTTCTCAGCTGGGCAGGTGAATCCCTCCCCATCTGGCATCTCCAGCCCCTCTCCTCTCCCCTCACAAATGGAAAGTGCTGGAACCAGCACCACACTGAGTAAGAAATGAGAAACAAGTTACCTCTTGGCTTTGCGTGGTGTGATGTTGAAAGGGGGGCCAGGCTGACCCAGGGATTTTGGAAAAAGGTCCACCCACATCTGTAGCTTTCCCTGCATGGAAAGAAAGACACACAGAGCCTGGTGAGCCTCCTAAATGGGTTACCTTCACCTCCTTGGTAAGACCTAGTAACGGAAAGAGAAAATATCAAGTGCTCCAGTGCTCCTTAGTTGAAAACTAAGGTTTTCTTAGTTGGAAAAGTGTCATTAATTATTGTACTAAAATAATTTTAGTGATAGTTGGGTATATGTTAATGGCCTGATATGTATAAGAGTCTTGTTTGGACAAGCTGAAAGTGCACTCTGGATTTTCTCTCTGTGGCTGACTATCTATACATAAAGACAGACTAAAGACTAGGTCCATGTGAGCTGTTGGAGAAGCAAGCAGTTCACTTGCTTTCCATGATGTCACCAGTTGTCACCAGCTGGACAGCTGGTTTATGGGTTTCTGATTATGGTAGTGGAGGATAGGATGCGGAGAGGGGAATCTAATTCCACTTTCACAAAATCCTTCCAGGGCAAGAGTAGCAGAAACACAGCTAAAATCTCAGGGGGGGGCGTTTTTTAGGTGGTCTCTTTTGCTGTAAAGCACCAATGGGTGCCAATAAAATATTTTATTGTGCAGTCTCAAGGGTTGAAAGAAAAGAAAAAAAAAGCCACCCTTTGACAATCAGCCCATCACAGAGGGGTTTGTGGTTTGCTTGCTTTTTGGCAAGAAAATCTTCCGTTTCAGCAGAAAACTTTAAAAGCCCAACCTAGCTTTTAGCTCACTATGAACAGCCTGACAAAGCCAGCCTGTTCTGTGGCTTTGTAGCAGGTCAGAGCCATGCTTTTGGTAACTGCCCTGAATGCAGCACATACTGAGTCACAGTTATTAATCCCATGGACCCAGCTTCGCCCCTATGGATGCTCTTGGTTAGATGCACCAGTGCAGGGCAGACCCTGATTGCTCTACCCATATGCAACCTCATGTCATGGAGGAAGAACCCTTGCAAGTCTCCATGGCTGGTCCTACAAGACCATGACTCCCATACCTGTAGAACAGCACAGACCCACTGGTCACCTGACATCAGCCACCTCCTGCCTCATCATTTTCACTGGGTGAATTTATACAAAAAAATGTTAGAGTAGTTGTCAGTGCATCTACTTCTGCCAACAACTCTCCTTTCCCACTACTGGAGAGGTATTCTGGTTAAAAATGAACGACAGAAGGGAAACAGCTGAAATGGCACAGATCAGTGGCTGTGCACATTTACACCAGCTGCAGAACCAGTCACATGAAACTGCCTTTGCAATGCAATTGGAACATGTATGACAGATGATAACTAATAATTTTGTTCTTTGGGAAGCAGCACTTTTTGATCCAAATGCACAAACTACACGTATGTATTAATCAAAGAAAAGGGGTTAGGTTAAATTCAGATACCTGGATTTCAGTGGGTTTTGGATGGAAGCCCCTTAGTTTTCATTTGGTTTAAAAACATGTCTTCAACAGCACTAATACTTTACACCTCCAAGGGTGTGTTCAAGCTGCAGAAATGGTGCTGCAGCATTGCCAAAGGAGCCTGCAGTGTCATTACCATTACAGAATAACTCTGCATTAAGGCTTTCAGATGAGAAATGGCTTTCCCCAAAAAATAAAAAAGTAAAAAAAATTGCAAGCTGATGAAAGTGAACACAGGAGGTCGGACTCGATCTCCCCAAGCACCCTGAGCAAGTCAGCCACAGAGCTGAGTTTTAGCCTGCATTTGATAGCTGGTGCTCTGCTGTGCCCCATAAGCTAATTCCGCACCCTGGGAACAGCCCATCTCCTGGGGCAAGTGTCCCCAGCATGGCTCCACAGCGAGCCAGTCACCTGGTTAGCATTGGATTGAAAGGAGGTGATGCTCTTGTTCTTGTCCTGGACATGTCACACCACTCACCTGCTCAATTTCTGGCTGCAGAGGGCTGTAGAGACGTCTTGTCTCCACATGCTCTGGCACCAGTCCTTGCTTCCGCAGCACATAAAGGGCGAGACGCTCCTCCACTGGCCCCAGGTGGGAGTTGAGGGGTTTGCCATCCTCTGCCACAGAGCAGACAAAGAGCAGCATTACACCACGCCACGGCCACAGCTGTGCAGGGACAGATTCTGAATGCCCCAAGGGAGCTTCCCAAGGGATCAAGCACAAGCCTACCAGCTTTGGTGAGGCCAGGAGTAAGCAGGAGGAGCACAACCTCCATTTGCATATTCACCATCATCACAAACTTTCCAGAGGATAGGGCAACCTGTTCCTAGTGAGACGTGGACAAACCACTGTGCAATGGGACAGGGACCGGCAGAGAGTCTCATGCATGTCCTCCCCCAGATCAGAACAAGTGAAACCTAGCAAGGACCAAGCTAAAGCACACAGAAATAAAAGTCCAGTCTTTGATCCTGATCAAGGGTCCAGACCCCCTAAAATCCTAGCAGTTGGAGCTGCAGGGTCCCCAGCAGCCCTCCAGCCCATGCTGCTGCTCTACTGCCATTCCCACCCCCAGCAGAGGTTATCTAATGTGTGATCAAAGCTCTTCAGGGAGAGGAGATTAAAGGGTCTGCTCTGGTACAGTTCGCAAGCACGCATGTAATGGATATTGTTTAAATCCCGTCATTTAAAACCATTCACGGTCTTTAGCTAGGCAGAGAGAGTGCACTGGGAACGAGCTCCCTATATGGTCCTGCTTCTTCTATGCTGGGTTGGGGGTGTAAAGGTAGAAATGACAGGAAACGGATGGCCACGAGGACACCACCAGCACAGATCAATGGCTGGTGCCACTGAGGTCCTCGTCCCCTCTCTGGCCCTCACTGCATCCACTGGGATATTCATGGTCTTTCATCAAAACAGGCCAGTGGACAACAGCCACAGCAAATACCAAGCTGTCCGTGAGCAGACTTGAAATCTTCTTCACCTCCTCAACCCACTCCACGTCAGACTCTAATACAATAAGGTGGACAAGATCTATTAATAATGGAGAATTTTTACTTCTCTGTTCCAGCACTCTGGATCCTTTCTTACATCCAGCTACGGAGGATGGCCAACTTGGTCTTGGCTGAGCCTGTTCCTGCTGCCCCATCCCTACATGCCATGTTGGTGCTGGTGGAAGACATCACCCCCAAGACTCTGCCTTTCAGCCACAGTGTTTTAAGGCCGTGCACCTTCAAGGACCTTTGAAATGAAATGCGCTCCATAAATATTATTACAGCTCTGCAACTTTCAGGTGATATATCCCAGCTCCTTTCTTGGCAATATCTTGAAGTGGTTAACTTCAGACATATGGACTATTTCCCAAGCAGTGGAAACCTGGCGTGCGTGTGTGTGTGTGTATGTGTGTACGCACAGGAAAAGAAAAAGCCCCTCTCAGAAAACAACAAATGTGGGGGTTATGGAATAATGGTCTGGGTGCAGTGCTTGTAAAACCCATGCTCTCGTGTTTAATAGCTTCACTTTATACCGCCAGGTTCAGATCTGACATTGCTCTGCGAACACAGCTGGTTTCCAGATCTCCTTGAGGTCAAGCATCAGACTTTGTTCTGTTTTTTGAACTCATTGCCATTAAAGCAGAGGAAGGTGAAAGGCAGGGGCTGGGAGAGGGGGGGGAAGACCCCGCTCGGTTTAACACCTTTCCAGCCCTTACTGAAAACCTTTCGCCTAAGAAGAGGCTGCAAAGGAGCTGTTTCTCCCCCACTCCTCGTCCTCCTAAGAGAAGAACCATGAACTTGTACACTGATTCCCAAGAGCAGGAAGAGGGTTCAGCCCTGGGCTGTGCCATCTTGTGCCTCTGCAAGCAAAGTCTTCCTTGATGGCCCTGCAATACTTCAGTGGCCTTAAAGTCAAACTGCAGCTCCTGGGCCATACAGTGGGATTTCACCTCCTCCCTACACCAAAATACCCCTTCCATGCTTTAAAGCAGAGTTTTCTCTTAAAAGGCGTACTTCTGCCCCCAAGGATGCCAGTCAGACAAGCATGAGTGGATGCCCAGGATATTGCAGGTGTCAGTGTCAGCGGGTTTTTTGTGCAAACAAGAAAGTACCACTCCAACACTCAGTGTCATTTTCTCCATGCTGGCAGAGGCTGATTTTGCATTTCCAGCTAGAGCACACATTGCCCCAAGGGCCATGAGCCCCGGAGCCATACGCTGGGCACTGTGTGTATGATGTCTCCCTCTAGTGACTCCAGCCCTGAAACACAGGGACGCAAACAGCACGACAGCTCCTTCCAGCCCAAGCAGCAGCTGGAAGACCAAGCTGGAGCGTCTCTGGTTGCAATGGACTCTGATGCTCCCAGCCCGCACGTTACTTGGTTTGCTGCAAGTGGCAAAAGGCAGCCACTCAAGGCCAAGGTTAACGTGGCTGGAGAGTAGGTCTGGGCTCAGCCCTGGCGTTTGGTGCAGATCCAGCAGCAACCTGCAACCACTGGGGCAGAGCCAGCCTTCAGAAAGGTACAGAGCTAACCTGGGCAGCAAGGTGAGGAGGACAAGGATGTGCCCATCACCCACTCCTGGTCTCTACAATAATTCCTCATTGTGATATGGTCATGACCCCCATCACTATCCCTTTTTCTGGATAAAGGAAAACTATTTGCAACCCCAAAGCAGCCCCATTACCTTACCCAGTTCAGAGAGGATGTACTCTTGCTCCCTGAAGATGACCCGGTCAGACTTGTAGGTGGGAGCCTTGTAGTTGTGTTGCAGGGAGAAGAGGTGGAGTAGCTGGGAAGGACGGAGTTGGTCCCTCCACTGGTTGGGTCCAGAGCTGAAATCAAACAGGAGGGAAACAGCAGCTCAACAAGTGATAAAACACCTTCCAGCTTCAACAAGGGGCAGCAGCAGCACTACACCAAAGAGGGATGGTCTGAGGAAGGCACAGCTCACTCTGAGGCTGTGTTCCCTGGTGAATGGGGCTGCCTGTCCCACAGCCCACTGTGCCCTAGCTTGCACTGATGGGGTGTCCGATAGCGATCCTGGCCCAGACTCACCATGTCACCCTTCAGCTGGCCCTGTGCATGGGGGGTGTCCTCACCACGGTGTGCCCAAGAAGGGTGTACCCAGATGTTCCCAGTGAGAATTTTGCTATTTGAAGCATTTAATGCTTCTGGAGGAGCCAGGGCTCAGGGAAGCTCCTCAAATGTGTAGCTCCTCTGGTGTGAATCTGTCTCTCTAGATAAATCTCTGTGGAAAGTACAGCACTGGTCAATTCCCCTTGGGACAACCCTGGGACAGCAGACCCCTGGGTTGAAACGTCACCCTCATACCCATGGCCAACTTGGCATCACACAGCCCTGGCAGCTACAGAGACCCACTGCCCAAGCCTGCAGAGGTACCTACATGCAGTATGTTTGGGGAAGGCCACAGCGAGCCCCATATTTTGACAGGAAACGATTTTCCAGGTCTATGATGGTCTCCCCAATCTTCTCATCCTTCGACAGGAGGTCGTAGTCATACAGTGTGATCTTCAAGTCTTTCTCCAGGGGCAGAGTGCAGCTCAGCTCAAACATCCTGTTCAGCAGGAGCCAAGAAATACCCATGAGTTGAAGGTTCATGCTTCTGAGTGCCCCATGCGAAACAGACTCTCACACCATCCAAACCCACCAGTGCCAAGGAAGAACAGTATACCCACTCCACATCCTTGCTACGTTGGTCCAGTACTATTGGTCCAGTACTATTGTACTGGCCTAGCTTGTGGATATTCATTAAGCAAGCGTGCTTTGGGTTTCTTTTTGCCTGGTTGAATTACTCTGAAGCAAACTTTGCCCCTGCTTAGTTTCTCCATCTACTAATTGGGCATAACAGTGGTCACTGCAATACCCAGGAAAAAGAGCTGCAGGTGAGAGTCAGGAAACATCATCACCATGGAATTTGAAAGGAGGAGAAAAGACATCTTTAGAAAACCATCTGCTCTTTGAGCCCAAAGAGCAAATGTTCAAAACAGAACTCAAACCTGCCTGGGCCAAGTTTGTGGTCAGCACAAGGATGATCCCCCAAAACTCCCTTGCCCTCTCCTCCCAATTCTAAGCACCTTTTTTCTGTGCTGTCTCCTCTGCCATCATTACACCGCTGTCAACATACTGACATAATATAAAACAAGAACAAACCTTCCTCTCCCCTCTCAAATAAAGGACATCAAGAGACAAAGCACCAAGACCCTGACAAAACACAACAGCCAGATCTAGACGAAGCCAGTGCTCATGGATGTCAGTGATGTGCAAAGTGGTACAACAGGGCAAGCAGGACAGTCCAGGACTGACCCAGCACTACCAGGAACCCTCCACCTGCTGCTGAAAGGCAGGCAATGCTGGGGAGAAACACGATGCCCATTCCTGCTGCCAGCAGCCACCCCAGAGCAGCTTTTAAGGAGGGGAAGTGAGTGATTATGCCACCAATTAAGAGTGCAGGAGGAACTGGGGTCAGCACAAAGTAATTAGCTAAAGCTGGATGGCAGCCAGCCGCCCAGGGAAAAGCTCATGAAATGAGAGGTTTAATAGCCGGCAGCAGCCAGGACCTCGGTTTTACATCTTGCTTTAAAGACTGGGTGGGAGGTGCAGCACGCTGTCTAGACGGCCTCTGGCCAGGAGCCAGGCTTGGCGAAAAAGAGCTTGCTCTGCCAAGCAGAGCTCACCAGGGTCTGGCTGTGGGCTCTGCAACAGGGCAGTAGGTCCTGGCCGGCCAGAGATCAGGGCTCCCTCGTGCTAGATGACGAGCAGCCACTTTGCATTCACCATAGAAACTGACATCTCCATTTGGCAGAAGAGGAAATGTCATGCCTAATGCACACTGTCCTCCCAGGTCTCACCAGTATCACCCTCACCATCCCTCTCCCTTTCTTTTCCTCCATTCTTGCAGAACGTGTCCCCGTCTTGGTCTTGCTTTGTTGGAAAGGTGTCACAGCATTGACTGCCTGGGCTGATAAGAACCACTTAGGAAAACCAGCTGGATATCATGGGGAGTAGGGCTTGATCCCTGTTTGTGCTGAAGCATTACCCTCTAGATCTAATCCCAGTTTTTCTGGGAGACCAAAGTGCTATCAGCACATGGAGGTTGAACACGAGGTTTTCCTCTGCCTCCCTCTGCTTTGCCTGGTCTTTCTGGCTCTGACAAATGCCCTTTTCTAAAAGCATTATCTTTTGCCTTTCATTGCAAGTTTGTGGCCCTAACATAAGGCAAACAACCAGACCATTTCATATTAATAGATAATCCTTTTTCAGAGTGTAATCAAACAGGTCTCCGTTAGTTATGTCCTTTCTTCAGACTTAAGCAAAGTGCCTAAATGAGGAACAAAGTTTCCCAGACTCTCCCTACTGTCAGTGGGATGAGGCAGATGCCTCCACAGGGGAATCTCAGATCTAAAAACCCCTCCTGATGTCTCTGTTGATGACATAGCAGATGCAGTCCATGCTCCACCATTCAAAAGTCCCAGGGAGAAGATGAATGAGCCATGGCGGGTAGGACAGTGGTCAAGCCAAGGCCAGCTTCACTTCAGCAAGGTTAACATGAGCCAAAAGTGAACCAAGGGAATCACAGAATGGTTTGGGTTGGAAGGGACCTTTAAAAGTCATCTAGTCCAATCTTCCTGCCATGAGAAGGGACATTTTCATCTAGATCAGTTGCTCAGAGCCTGACCAACCTGACTTTGATTGTAGGTCGGAGTGGGAAGCTGGCCTGCCCATGTTCCCTCCATATGACATAAAAAATTGCATGGACTCCAAACTGAATCAAAACTTACTTTCCAAAGACGGGCTCCAGCGTACAGGGGAGGTGATTTTCTTGGTCATTTATAGATTTCTTTCCCACTGAAATCTTCACATAGGGGTCACACTAAGGATGGGCATGAAGATAAATACAAGGAAGTCATTGCACAGCAATATTGATGCCAACAGAATAACTCTACCTCCCCTTGTCCCAGCAAGCAGGATCTTCCACCACCCTTGACAAACACCTGTTTTCAAGGATAGGATAATCTCACCATTAGTTCCTTATTACAAATACGTGACCATTGGCCACAACTACTTGCACTATAATTCTTTCTTGAGGATGACCAAAGGACAAGAGTCCAAACCCTTCTGAAGTCCATGGGATGGAAAAGCAATAAAAGAGTATGAAAAAACCTACTTATGGCTTTTTCGGTGGACTGGGCTTGCTCTGAGGTACTCGGGATATTACTGTTCTCATCTGAGTCACCTATTTTGAGGTTCCATTGAGGTCATCATTTTTTAAGTTGGATGTCACTCAAAAATAGATTTACAAATGTAGGGGACTAAAATGTCAAAGGAAAAATATTTTGTTTCAAAAAATGTGGCTGCTTTTATTTCAAAGATGCTGCAACAGATTTAAGAAAAAAAGAAGATGGAAGCATACTTTAACATAAAGCTTCATTGTTCCTCTAAAAATTGTATCAGATATTTTTGCATTTTTAGGAAGTTGTTCAGCTTCCCTCTCAAGACTAATACTATTCTGGGAAACCAGCACAAATTTGAAAAGTGGTTAAATTAACTCGAGTCAGCATTTTTTCCAAGGGAAGGGGAAAAAAAAAAAAAAGAAAGAAAGAAAAGAAAAACCCAACCAACTTCACCTAAAAGATGGCACCCAGCTTGAGTCTACTACTAGAGGGACCTATCATCCTAGCTCATAACAACAACAACAACAAAAAAGGCAAAGATATTGGCTAGTTATGCTCCCTGGTAAGAACACCAAGGCCAAGTTCCTCATCACATTTTCTTGACTTGTAGATTTTTTTAAGAAGAAAAGTATGGAAAAGCAGTGCTCAGGGAAGCTCTGCAGTGTGAGGATAGACTGGGCATCCAGGGCTCTCCTTTTGTCTCTCTCTGTCT
Source organism: Thinocorus orbignyianus (assembly GCA_013400375.1). NCBI lineage: Eukaryota > Metazoa > Chordata > Aves > Ciconiiformes > Thinocoridae > Thinocorus > Thinocorus orbignyianus. The sequence goes on from VXBW01002570.1 coordinate 158,142, forward strand.
GTGATGAGTTTTAGGAGACACCTCAGCACAGGGGGAAAGGCTGTGGGTCAAACTTGGATTAGTTTCAGTTTTTAGTGTAAAAAAAGCATATTTTTTTTCTACTCCTTTTTGATCTGCAGGAGTCTCTTATGAGAGATTTCTAAGAAATTGAAAACTTTCATTCCAAGTCTATTTTCAAAAACTGGGCAGATTAAAAAGCAGAGGGTTTATGTTCATGTCAAAATGTTTCCCATACTGTTTTTTGTTTAACTATTCCTCTTTTTTTCAGTAGAACAACAAGAGTTAAGATGGATTTTTTGATTTTTTTGCAAAGTAGTGAAACAAAATGAACATTTACTCTTTGAGCCAACACAATTTTCTTTTTGCATTTTTTGCAAAATTTGATTTTTTCTTCCAGACTGGCAAAACTTTGCAAAAAGCAGTCATATGAAAGGCATGATTTCGTTTCCTTTGGCACCAAGGTTAAAAAAACAAACAAACAATACGAAAAAATCCTAATTTAGCTATTTTAACTAGCCCTACTGAAAAAACCCTCCGGATGGAGGAAACGTTGGCTCCTGGGGTTCCCAGATGTTGCAATGGAGGCACAAAGAAGGGGTAGATTTTCTCCTTTTTGCAGTCACCGCTGTTTCTAAATTTTAAGCCATATATACACATTTTGACCAATTAGAGCTGACCTATTGAAAAAAGTCCACCCCATGAGGCAACACTGAGGTACACCACAGCTTTCCCTAGCAGTATACCTTTCCATTGGTGTCCTTGGGCTGGAGGTCAAAGGCCCGGATGATGTAGACTCTGACAAGACACTCCTGGGGTCCTCTGGCTGGCAGCTGGTGGAACTGCCGAGGTGGCACTGGGACTCGTGGGTCATCTGGGAGAGGGTAAATTTTGAACGAACCCTGTGAAGGACAGATGTGTTCAGCTGCACTTGCACACCCACACGTGCAGAAGGGTCTTGTGTGAGCAGGGTTGCAACAAAAGCCCAGATGGCTGCACAGAATCACAGGATCATAGAATGGTTAGGGTTGGAAGGGACTAAAAGTCATCTAGCCCAACCCTCTTGCAATGAGTCAGGCCATCTTCAGCTACATCACATTGCTCAGATCCCCATACCAACTTTACCTTGAATGTTTCCAGGGTTAGGGCATCTACAACTACTACAGTGCTGGGGACAGAGCCCAGATCCTGACCGTCTTCTGTCTCCTAGACCAGATCATGGCCTGTCAGGCTCCTCATGGTCAAGGGAGCCAGAAGCAGGGTGGCAAGCTGCCTGTATCATTCATCCCTTGACTGAACTTCAATGCAAACTCTATGTCTGCACAGAGCAACTCTAGCCTGTCTGTCTTTTACCTCTCCTACTTCACTGTCCTTTTAGCCTTCATGTTATTAATGAGGTATGAAGGAGTGTTGCTATGAAGCAGCTCCCCAAAGGCTGAGACTTTCTCTGCAGGGTCAGTTTTAAGGGTTCCTGAACAAGGCAACTGGTTTCTGAGGTAAAGATGGGAGGAAGAGAGAGAAAATGTGAAAATTTACAAGTGTTTTATTCACCAGAGTTGCTTTCCTCCCAGTGAACTGGCAGGAATCAGTCTTTAGCTGTTGTCTGGGGGAGGAGAGTGCTGGTTAAGAGCAGAACTTAAAAATAATTTTTAAAAAAAAAAAGCTAGAAAAATTTAATCCATTGTCTCTTGCAAATATGCTAAAGGTTAATAAGAGAAAAGGATGCATTGCTCCTCTGCACTGGACAGACACCTCTGAAGGAAGAAGGGAGAGCTCTGAGCACCAGCGTGGCGAAACCATCAGTGTTCACACATGTACCCACCACTGCCCCAGAGGAAGATGATGCTCCATTACTGACATCCAGCATTGTTTTCACATGGGTTTTTGCTCCAGGGTGACAGCACAGCCTAGACTGGTTTTGAAGCATGCAGTGCCCTTGCTGCTGGGAATCCAGCAGCCAGACCTGCACAGGCAGGTTGTTCAAATTGAGACAAGTGACCTACTCTTATGGCCCATTTCTCAACTTAAGTCCTACCCAAAAATAGTCAATTGGCAACATCCCACTCAGCAGCAAGAGCTTCCATCTAGCAGTGTGTGTTGCTGGGTATAGATGTAGGTAGAAAGAGAAACCATCACACCTTGAACTCGCCTACGACTGAGGGGTCATCGTTTGAGTCCTGTGACCAGCCACGATATAACTTGAAAGTGTGGCAGAAGTCAGAGAGATGCTCGAAATCCTCAACATTCTCCAGCTCTGTCTCGTAGACCTGGGGAGGGAGAGACAGGAGGTGAGGGCAGGGACTGTGGGCTCAGAGGGACCAGCAACATGTCCCTACCAATATGGGACAATCTCCTTGATCTGGAGCAAATACCACCCACCGGGGCAGAGTCCTGGGACCCATCACCCTTGTTTCCCCCCAGGACAGTGATGAAGAACAGACCTTTGGCAATCGTACAATAAATAACAGCACGTTGCAGAAGACCCAAACAAAGCCAAGGTCTCACAGAGGGTTTTTCATCAGCCAGAGACCTTCTTGCTGGGAACATTTTCCTTAAGACGAGACAAAGTTTCCCCCACTTTATTCCTGGTTTGGCTCCTGTGTTCATTTTAGCCCTTCCTGTAACAGGGCATCTAAATCTCCCCTTCCTAAGGGAAGACGTTCCCTTGTTCTCTTTGTTGTTCCCAAAAACAGGGTGGGAGTTCCCCATCTCCTTTGCCACTTAGAAATGTGACAATTCCTTGAAGACTTCAAAGTGGAAAGCTACCAGAAAAGATTTTGCAAGGAAAATTGAGTTTTCAAAGCAGTTATTTTTTGAAACAAAGGAACATGCTGTCTGGGGAAAATTATCTTTTTGTTTGGTTGTTTTTTTCCCTGGAAGAAGGAAACCCTAAACACTCAAAAAAAATCAAAGCTGGTGGAAAATCACAATGGAGAGTGCAGGTCCAATGAACCACAGCCAGCCAAGGCCACTTACCTTCAGTGTGTCAAAGCCCTTCTCTAAATAGCAGCCACATTTTTCCCTTTCTCCTGTGGAAGCATAGAATTTGCTCCACCAGTCAATGAATTCTTCCTCCTGCAGCAAGGGGTATCAAAGTAAAATACCTTCACAAACAAACCCCAGCTATCAACAACAGCAGCATCTCCCATAATTGCTAGAGGTGGACTTCTGCCCTGTGCACCAGCCCCATGGCACAATCTGGGTTTGGTGGGTCTCTATCCTGCAAAGGCAACGAAGCTATTGTGAACCCAACCTGCAGCTCCTAACTCCGTGGTTTCAAGGTGCTTTTTTTGGATGCTTTCAGCCCAAATCCAGATATTGCAGCCACAGCAACACCATGGACCTAGACCTGCCAGCAGAGAGGATGATTGTCCATGGTAGGATGAGGGAGAGCTCACAGGAAGATATTTGCACCATTTTTAGGCCAGGGGCAGATTTTGGCCAGTCTTCCCAGTGTAGAACCACACAGAGGATAGATAATTTAACTCTTGTGCTAACATGGTCCTGACTGTCTAAAATTCATGGAGGATGTGAAGACTGCTCTTAAACTCACTTGCTGGTTTGGGCTTTGCCTGGAATGTTTTGAGGTTTCTGGGACAGGGATTGTCTTTCTAGTTTGTGTCCCAGCCACCACTCAACCTTCCCATCCGAACAAAACAAATGAGAAAACAAATAAAGGTATAAAATGTGTATACTTCCACTAAAATAATGGTCCCCAGGTGCTGCACCCCTCTCAGGATTAAAGTAATTCTCTTCTCATTGATATTATGCAAAGAAATGGGCAAATCTCATATAACCTCATCCTTATCTCACAGTCCACAGTCTCAATACCTGTAAAGAATATTTGCCTCATCTGTGATGCAAACTGGATTTCAGGTCTGAGGATGCTGTTCCAAGAAAAAAGCCGGCTGCCGGCTTTAGCAAATGTATATATTTTATAAGAGCATCATTTTTGAAATCTATACAAGCAAAGATGAAGGGGCTTTGACTGTGATTCATGAAACATTCCTGAAAAATAATGATGTCTTATTTTAGAAGTCCACAAAATTCCATCACACTGACCTAATGGAGGAATCATAATAGAGGTTTATTGGATTTATATTTTAAGCCAACGGTGCAGGCTTTAAATTGCTGTCTTGAATAGACATTGTTTTTAATAGAAATATTACATAAATTAACTCTGAGGCCTCTACTGCCTCCCTTTTTTTGAAAAAAAATAAAAAAAGAAAAAAAGCCTTTCATCGCTTCCCCTGTTTTATTGTTTAAAAAGCTACACTCTGACCATCATGGCTTTATTACAACATTCCACAGGTACTAAGTTACAAAGAAAGCACTTAAACTAATCTGACGACTTACCCATGGTATCTTCTGCAGCCCCAAGACAAAAAAATTGGTTAGATATTTTTGCTGATTTCTACTGATTAGACAAAAGAAAGGGGGAAAGAAAAAGAAAAAAAGAAAAGAAGATGGCAAGGGGAACAGCTGGAATGTTAACAGCAAAGGACATTAGTCCATTTGCCTGCAAATGGGAAAGCCAGGGAAAGCAATGGTTCCCTACCACATGAGCAGCTGAGTGGCAATTTCATTTAGCGACCAGGCTATAGCCAAAATCACCTCCAGTGTTTTACCTCAGACATGCTACAGGATGGTCCTCAGAGTGTGAGTCTGTGCCCTGAGCCCTGGCACGGATGGCTGAGGGACCTCAAGCATCCTGCAGGCCCTTTTGCATGGACCTCTCGGGCATACAGTGGGGGACACACACACGGGTGAGCACTGCTTGTAGATAAATTTCACATCAAGTGACTGAAGCCTAAGGTTTTGGCTTGTAGAGAAGTTTACTCAGACGCGGCAAGCTGCTTTCATGGTTGTCAGAAGGCTTACTGTCTCCCCATCCCCATTCACTCCCTCTTCGCTCTCAACCACCGCTTCCATAGAGCAGGGAACACCATGATGAGGGCTGGCACCTGCATTCCAAATGCCCTCATACGGGAGTCAGGACTGCAAGCACTTTCCTATTCAGTACTGAGAGAAAGTCAAGACCTTTCAAGCTCCAGGGTACCCAGCTTTGACATTTTCTGCTAAAATGGGAAGGCCAACATTTAATACAGGAGCAGCAGCAGGGGGTCCAGAACTATTTCACCAGGCAAGAGGCTGAAGGAGACCATTTCATCAGTTTTCTAGTAGCTCTGTGAGCATCCAGCAAAGGGGCAGCAAGAGACCCCCTTCCAGGGGACATCCCAGAAGAAAGGAATATCTTACAGCCAAAAGCATAATGTTTCCAAAAATAAAGAAAATCAGGGTTTTTTTAAAAAATTACTTTTAAAATCACTTTAAAAACCAGAATTTCACCAGCAGGCTGCAACTTCCCACTTGAAACATTTCTGGGATTATGACTTGGACACAGCAAAAGCACTCAGGCACAGGCTTAACTTCAATCAAGTGTGCAAATCCCTCTGAAGTCAATGAGGCTCTTCAGACACAGCCTTAAGGGCATCCTGGATCAGGCCTTCAGTTCAGCAGAGCCAGCAGCCACCATTTACTTACCACCTTCAGATAATAAAGAAGGAGGTTTAAGCTGTGCCCTGATCTGCATGTAGGACTTTTAGCCAGGGCTATGCACGTTGCTGTTGAGGGTATTGAAATTATTCCCTGCCATGGACCCCAAAATGCAGACCTGTGTCATTCCAACAGCTCTCAAGATGTTTTCAATCTCATTTTGTTTCAGCGGGGGGATGAAGGGTGGGGGCAGGGGGGGGCACTGGCTTAAACCTCATTTTTGTCAAGGAGGCTAAGCCACAGCAATTTTTTTTTCCCTACCACCTAGGGTTTCCTGTGATTCCCAGCCTATCCCATTGGATGCATTCCCAGATGGGAATAGCAACAGTATGGGCTTGTCCACCACAACCGGTTTTCACAAAATATGTTGAAGCAGCCATTTCGGTCTGGAGCAAAGGGAGGTGTAGAAACCTGAAAAGTTGCCACACAATGGACATATTGGCTTCTGGTGAAACTTGGTCCTTACCATCACCTTACAGGTGGGGGAAACTGAGGCACAGACAGGTTAATGTTCAGACAGCAGAGTCAGGAGAGCAGAACGTGCATGAGACAACTGAAGTCTTAATACTTATGCTTGCTCTTATAGTGGTTACACAGTCTTCCCTGTGGGAGTATAGATAACTATAGCAATTATAAATTTTGCCTCTAAAGAAGCTAAGCCATCACCCCAGTCTCAAATGTACTCAGACCTCACATCTGGGAGGCAGATTTCCTGCTATGGGAAAGTTCTGCAGCTGGGATGAGAAGATCCCTCTAGAAACAGTTTGGACATTTATAGATACAGCTCCCCAGCTGTTTGTTACCACGCTTTTGCAGGAGATGACACCCTGCACTTCAGCCTTGGAGAGGGTGGTGTTAGCATCCTCATCTGCTCCAGCACAAAGGCAGCCTGGTCAGCTCAGCTCGTTACCCAGCTAAGCTAACCCAGCCCAGCCCTGTCCTCCCGCGGGTGCAGAAAACTCCAGCAGAGAGGCCACGGCAAACAGCTGGGGAACACAAAAATGTCTTTAAACACCGCAGCTGCACTTCTTGGGGTTTTCCAACCACATCCTAAATCCCTCTGCTGCTCTGTCTAGCATTGCTCCAGAGGTCAGCACACCCAGGCAGGAAACCAAGTGGCTCACTGCTGCGGGAGGCATCGTCAGGGCGGTTCTGCAACAAAACTCCTGCACCGAAGCCCACCCACTGTCCACTGCCCAAGCAAGGTGCCCCCTATCCCCACAGCAGGGAGAAATGTCAGCCTCTGTGGCCCAAAGAGCTCCATCATCTGCAAATGCAGACCAGGAGAACTTGCAAAAGTGCCTGGGAGACAGGAAAAAAAGTATTTTTGTCCTGCTGGGACACCATGCCCTGCCCAAGACACTGAGACAGGGGTGTCACAAACTGGGCTTGAGACCTTGCACCTGCCAAATCTTGGGAGCTAGATGAGGCCTTTTTTCATGCTAACAACCTCCCCAACATCCGTGAACTCCAACCTCTTCCCCAAGAGGGACCTGTCTTCAGGCTATCCTTAGGTTAACCCAGTCCTTTCTCCTGGTTCCTCCAGTCTATCCCAGGGACATGTAGAAGCTCTGAGCAGCACCATGCAGAAAGCGGCACTGAAGGGAGTAGGAGAAAAACACATGCATTGACACAGGGAAGTTGCAAGAGCTCTTGTATTATCCTCCCATTAAACCTCAAGGTATGAACTGTCAGATGTTAGAAAAGATAAATTATCCATTTCTGGCTGTTTCAACTATTATATTTTTTTTTAACACACTGTTAGTTTTCCATAGTGGTTTTTTCCATCCTGTCCAATCAACCTACATTTAACCATGCCCACTCAAAAGCAGCCTCCTACACACCTTATTATCATCATTTTTGCTTTATTCCATGGTTTATATTTGGGGATGCTTTCTCCTGGAGCCCCAGTCAGTGGAAAACCAGCTTGCCAGGCACATTGCACCCAGAGTCCATGGCAGTGCCACGGGCCATTCCCCAAGGATACAGCAAACACCTCAGAAAAAATGATGACAGAAATGTGCCAGGGAGCAACGCTGGGCTGCAGAGTGGGTCGGTGGCTGTTTTCAGCAGGAGATATTCAACACCAAGAGCTCTTCCAACTAACAGTAACAGGATAAGCCGTAAAATATGTGCTCTGATTTGGAACTAGCAAACACAGCAAATAACCAATTATTCCAAAAAGTTTACAGATTTTGACTTTTTTTTTCTTCTTTTTTTTTTTTTTTTTTATGCTTGGGTTAGCTTTGCTAACAGACAGTATCCCCCAGGAGGCATCAGCTGCTCTCCACGATGTGAAGTTTATTATATTTAATCACATTCTTGCAGGGTCCTGGTGAAGGCCAGGAGTCTGGCTTTAATACTGCCTAATATTCTGTTGCTTTTATTTTAAATTAATGGTTTGCAGCTTTTTTCTTTTTTTTTTTTTTTAAAGATGCTGATGAGGGAAGAGGAGGCTATTTATGGAGCTTTTGTTTCCATACTTTGCATCCCAGCATAGCCACCCATCTGTCTTCTCTGTGAGATGAAGGAAGTCACATCAAGTGAACAATGTTTTGTGGGTGCAAAGGATAAACAAAGTAGTGGAGAGATGTGTGTAGAGCCAGCAAAGCATGTATCTATAAATCACAGAGAGACAGGCTGGACATTAAACATGCCTTTAACCCTATACCAAGACCTACAAAGATGCTCATCAGAGGCTCCCTTATGCAAAAGTTACAGCTGTCATCAGGCTGCAAACAATTTCTTATTCCATATGCTCTGCTTGCTCAATTTTTACTCTATTTTCAGCAAGTGAAAGTCTGCTTTATCTTTCCTTCCATCTCTCATGGTCAGACCTCAAAGGGAGACTTTTCCTTGCAGAGATACAGTATAAATAACACCTCCAAGCTGACCTTCTTCCAAAGGTCTGGGCTGACTCACCAGCATTTTAGACCTCAGGGCTTAAGCGTGTGGGCACCACTCTGGGCTTGGCCAGTGGGAAGGAATCACTGCTTACTGCAGCAAGGAAGGGGAAAGCAACAGAACTAATTCTGGCCTGAAACACATGTGAGGAACATGCACAGCTCTTGGCAGGAACGGCCCATGTCCTGTAACTCATGGGCTGGTATCAAGAGGGATCTAAGAGGGGTGAGGAGCCCAAGGGTCACAAACCTGCTAGGGGTAAATTTGTGGTATGGAAAAGTACTGCTCCTCTGGAGTGTCAGCCCTGAGAAAGCAAAGCAGCTTATTTGCCCTTTTTACAAAACCCAGGAACATACCAAACATCTGATTTTATTATGAAAAATGCATGACAGGAGAAGGAGACACTGTGCAAGGAGGGACCTGTCACTGCTCAGATGCTGCCTGGCATCTCTGCCATCCCCACGATTTGAGGGCACCAAGCTGTATACCTGCAAGAACCAAACTGTGCAAAGCCCTTCTGATGAGACAAACCTTTCTTGAGGTGAAACCCCTCCTTGCAGAAGGAGTTCTTAATTCACCTTCTTAATTCAACTTATAGCAACGTGATGCCTAGGACTTGTCATGGTCCCTCAGCTAGGACACAGAGGAGCACAGAAGTCCCATCAAGTCCTCAGCCATGCCACTTCAGCCCCCCAGGACACGCCAACTCCACTAAGCTACCAGGCTCTGATGGCATGCACAGGAAAGCCAGAGGCTGTTGGGAGAACATCTGACCTTGAATATGTACATAATTTTGCTGGGCTCCACAAGGATGAGAGAGAGGAAGCATCTTCATCCCTCCTCCCAAAACTGACCTTGTTTCTTTTGGCATGAAGGAACACAATTGCTGAAATGCACAGACATCTGTAGCGAGACAAAATTTCCATTTTTCTAGGACACCAAGGGGATCTTTCACACAAGTAGATGCCTCAAATTTTGCACATCTTTAAAAGTACATATATGCACATATATCATTCATAAAAAACATTGATCAAGCAAGTAAGTTAGAAATTAAGCAATACATACATGAGGCTGGGCCCAAGAAGCTGGTATGTTAATTAATGCTGAGCTGGTCATACCGTCCACAAGCTACAAATTAAAATGATTGGTTATCAATGGGGTTAGAGGAAAAATATTTAACATATATCAGCAAAAGCACAATTTAGGAGAAATAAAATGAATGAACCCAAACAGTGCCATCTTCCCTCTCCCCTGGGTTATAAGGTTAAGTCTCCCCAGACAAGGCATCCTTGGCACAAGAGGAAGGTTTGGGTTTTCACTGATGTTCGTCAAAGAGGACGAGGTTTGAATAGTTGCAGAGATTAAATGATGTATTAAATGGCAACTATAGCAAAAATCCACGTGACAGAAAAGCTGTTAACAGTTTTCAGCACAGGATAGCATCTCCTCCTGTGAATGCTGTGGGCTTGCAAACACAGCAAGCCAAGTTCATTGCAGAAGGCAGGGAGGAAACTGACCGAGGGTGTTTTTAACATAAAGGGATTAGGAGAGCTCAGGACCAATGTCCAGTACAAATCAGACGCAAAATCAGAGTACAGCTTGTCCTTGGCAAACTGAGAGACACCATCATCTACCTCTGCTCCGGGCAACAAGCAGCAGCTCTGCTCCTGTTTGCAAAGTGTATTTCCTTCAAGATGGAGAAGGGGGAGAAATTGGATGTCCTCACCAGAAAATAGCTGGGTTTGAGCAACAGGCCAAACTCGACAGCGCTGTCCAGCTCAGGCTGGCCCCTGCACCAGGACCTGCTTTTGACTCCATCAAACCATACCTGCATCAGACCTTCGGTCAAGCTGAAAACACTGAATTTACAGCTGCTTCATGGGAGAAAGATTCGCTTAGGCTCAATTTCCACTTGGACACCCATAGAACTCTCAGAGGCTAGTGAGAGACAGCTCCTCCATGAGTATTCTATCAGAAGAAATCCTTTGGGGCTGGAGAGGGACCTCATGGTTGTCCTTGCTCCTCTGCTTCCCATGTAGTTGAGGACAAAGGAAAGAAGGTGGAGAACAAGGGTGAGGGTTGTGGAGCAGAGGGTACAGAGCAGGTAGGAATACAGGCAGATCCACACCTGGCTCACCCAAGAAATCCCACAGCAGCTTTTGCATGCTTGGCTCTTGCAAAACCCTGCTTCATGTGCATCTTCCAGAGAAGCAAAGTAGAAAGGCTTAGCCCAGGAGACCTTGCTACAGAAAAAATTGCTTTTCTCTGAGTTTTAGGAGCTTCTTTTCTTTGCATTTGGTAACCATGATGTTTGAATTTCATGTGCACACGGTCTTGTTTTAAACAGACCTTGAGCTGAACTTCTCACCCCACTTGGATGAGATGGACAACAGACTCAGCAACCTCAGAACAGAAGAGTTCTGCATCTGTTTGTTTTCTCTATTTCAGAAGAGGACAACAAAGTGATCCTTTGTTCCAGACATCCATTAGAGGAGGGACCAAAGCCAGTCTTGGCAAGGAGGGAGAAAGACTTTAGAGTCACATAAAGAAACACATGCAAGGGCAGGAACAATCTAGGCTCCTGCTTCCAAGGTCACCACTGGCAGAGTAAATGGTAGAGACTGTGGCCCCAGGCATGGGCTCCTGGCTTGGGATTCATCACCTTTCCCAGAGAGAAGGGGTACGATGGCCTCTGCAGACTGGAACTCCTCCTTCACTCTCCAAACTTGGCCCTGGAGGGGAGCAGAGTGGGCTGGATGGGCCCCAATGGCTGCAGTGTCAGACCACCTAAGGAAAAGTCACCCCAACCCATGTCTGACACCAGAAGAGGGTGGACATGGGAGGAACAGCAGCCAGGGCCAAAATTCAGAGATTAGGGAGGGAGATGGTGGGAATTTTGGTTTGGCTTTCCAGGAACACACACCCTCCTCCTCCACTCCCCAAACAGAGGGCAAAAGTGAAAGACAAACAAACAAACAGAAAAGAACTAATTTGAGGTCAAACTGAATAATTCAATTCATTGTGGGGTGTTTTGTTTGTGAAATGTTTGTTTCAGTAAAGAGATGTCAAAGCCTTCCACTTTTCAGGCACTACTGCAGAGTGTTTTGCCTGTGCAACATCCCTCTCCCCCTCTCCTCCTTTCACCTGTCATTTAAACTATTCCCCAAATTTGGTCCGAGTTTGCAAATGCTTTCAATAGGTTTCAGGGAACAAAGTATTTATTGCAGAGCTGGGGTCCCTCCAGCTTCAAACCTCTGTCTCGCTCCTTCCTCCAGTACTGCCTCGGGCAGCCACAGGAATCTCTGCAGCCCCTGTGCTGCTCCACCACTGCAGGTGAGCAGTCCCCGGGCAACAAATGCTGTGTACACCTGTATAAAAGTGGGTGTGTGTCCCCATCCACAGCTTTTGTCCCCAGAAAGTCCATTTGAGTGGGTTTCCTAACATCATGATGAACTCCTTGCATGGTCTGGGAGAGCCACAGCCCTACAGAGCCCCGTCAACCTCAGTATTTCTCCAGAGGGAAAAGCTGAGCGGCTCCACCCATACCAGCAACCTTGGGAACACCTCAGGAAACTGGGCTCATTAATTCTGTAGCCCATGACTATTTTTGGGCAAGAAGGCCCTGCTTTCAGGTCTAGGGACATTGCAAGGGAAATATTTATCTGACCTTTGCTGGACGTTTAAAAAATAAAAATTACATAATGCAATACATAGTGTAATTTATTTTGGTTAAAGAAAAGTCAGATATGAGCAAGAGCTCACCTCACTTCATTTTGCAACCTAAGTCTGAGGGACCTCTTTTCAGTGAGGCCAGAGGTGGCCCCCTTTACCTGCACATCCCTCCTTGCTCATTGGCACAGCCTTCCTCTTCCTCACAGGCATCCTCAGAGGCCAGAAGGTCATTCACCTCTGTCCTAAGCACCCACTGTCCTTAAATGCTCTATTGGAAGTTCTGCTAATTGTTGGACCAAGCATGAATCCCCTAATGATGAGGTCTGCACACAGAAATGGGGAGGTGGGCTGGGTTTTCTTAGAGACAGATTCACTACTGCATATCCTAGCCAAAAACTATCTCAGCAAGTATCAAGAATGAAAAGGTACCCAGGATCCCCTGCAGGCAACACTGAGGAAGGGGTTTTTAAATAGCCAGCCCATGGGTCAAAGCCTTGGGGATCTCCAAGAGGATCAGCTGTCATGAACTCCTCCACGATACCTCTAACCAGGACAACGGCTTCCTCCCCAATGCGACTGTGATTGGGATACTCTGTGCCCATGGCTCCAGCAGCACAAAGAGAGGGATGGACACTGCAGGAAGAGGCATCTTGCCCCATCTGCAGCCCCAGCCTAGTAAATGCTCTCCTCACCCTGCAATACCTCCAGGGTGGTGACAGGTCCTCGCCCCCACTAAGAAGCAAACAATGGCAGACAAATGCTGAGGATCTGACTGCCATCAGACCACTGTTCCCTGACAGGGGCTTCATTTGCTAGTTGCTAGCTTCCAAAAATACCTCTTTTGCCTCCAGATCAGTAGGAAATCTAATTTCTCTTGTCAGACAAGATCCTGGCCACCAGAGTCACCAAGAGCCACCAGCAGAGCTTTATCTCTAGTGGACTAGCATCCCTGCTGCGGTAGGCACACCAGGTCCCTGTTCTGAATCCCAACCTGCTGTGGACATGACAGTGGTCCTAAAGCAAGTAGTGGATGGAGAGTCAGACGCATCAAGGATGAAGCACTGATCTGTGTAGATCCCCATAGAGCATGGGTCTCCATTGGGATATGGAGTACTCCAAAGTCTCAGGGAAGAACTTCAGAGTCAGGGAAAGAATTTTTCATTAATTTGTACAGAAAACACACAAATTTCCTAAGAGGGATGAGTGGTAGGCTACAATTTAAAAGATAGACAGATCTGGATCTGGCATGCCATCAGAAGATCCTACAGCTTCTGCAGGAGTGCTCAAATACTGCACTGACTGCAAAAAGTGGCAAAGAGCAGAAAGCATGTTTGGACAAGAGCATCCACAGCAAAGCTTTGGAAAGGATGGGAGTTGGAGGAGGATCGGGGACTGCTACTTCCCTTCCTCCCACCACAGCCTGCTAACAGGGAACCCACCAGCTGAGCCCTGAGTGAGTGCAGGCATCTGAAACGGGTCCCCTTGGTACAGCCCTCCCTCATCCCCTCCTGCTAGGAGATGTTTGTTCTGAGGCAGGAGGAGATGGGGGGAACAGGGCCAGATCCTGTGGCGCCTGTGGTGACAGGGTTCAGCTCATAGAGCAACAGTTTCCCCACGATGCACCACCACATTTGAGGAGGGGATTAATTCTTGTTTGTAATTTAAACAGCCCCACCGTGCCAGGGCACTGTGTACACACAATAACAGAGCCTCTGGTCTCATTCCAAATTAACCTAATGAGGAGCAGGTTTCAGAACGGGTTTGGAGGAGATGCAGGATGCCCTTCTCCTCCCACCTCTCCTGTCACCCTCTGCACCTTTGATTGCTCTGCAGACATGAGCAACACCCAGCATGGTGCTGAGCTGCATGTGCAAGAGGTTCCTGCACACCATGATCCCACTCTGCATACCCCAAAATACCCTGCTCAACTGTCTCCACCTCTGGATCAGCATCTCCAAGAGGTCCCCCAGTGATGGACAGGGCCAAAGCACCACCTCTGCAGTGAAGGAGGTGTGCACCTTGTATTCCTCAAATGCAGGTGTAAATGGGATGATCCATTCATGGGCAACCCATAGGAAAACTCCCAATAGCAACCACTATAGAATTGGGATAGAATTGCACCTCCAGCTCCATGCCCAGTGCTTGCTGCTATCTGTACTCCAAACACAGTGGATTGATAAAAGCCAATCCAGACATCCACATCTTGGTTCGTTCAGTGCACATGTGTCTAAACAGCACCTACAATCTATGGCTTGCACACCCCATGCCACCAACAGGCATGTTCACAGTTAACCCTGGTCTGGAGATGAAAAAAAAAAAGCTTTGAAGGACAATTTTTCATGTTCTTTTCCAAACTAACTGCAATAAAAAAGGTGGAAGCCAAAAGAAATTTGAAATTCTGCCATTTTTGGAGCGCAAACATAAGAAGAGCGTGAGCCCTGGGTTCCTCTTTCTTGCCGTGCCCTCACCTCCAGGTGCAACAAAAACTGTGGAAAACAGGGAAACAGTGAATGGGTCTCAGGGGAAGCACTGAAAGTGAATGAATTGCTGCAAAATTAACACAAAAATCATTCTTGATTTTTCACTGCTAGAAAGTGCCTAAAGAATAGAAAAATCTGTAGAAAACATGGGTTTTAATTAAAAAGCCACGGAAATCTGATCAGAGCATTCCAAGAAACAGTGGGCACAGCAGAGTCAGGCAGAGTTATCTCCTGAAGACAAGGAGCTCCCCCCCAAGCCTGCACCACGGAGTGCAGACACCGCAAGGTCCCCCTCATCCAACCTGTCCATAAAGCAAAGGCAGAGGAAACACTGCAAACTGGAAGTCCCACCAGCCCACAGAGCATGAAGGTCCAGCGCAATCTTGGCCAGGCACCTTCAGGTCCATAGAGGACCTTGGCTTCACATCGAGTACCTCGCTGGTCCCATGGTGGCCGCAACCTCCTCTCTGCACCCAGCAGAGCCTTCGCCTGTGGCTCTCATAAAGGATGTTTATGGGCGGAAATTTTCCTCCCCTCACCTCCCTCAAAAAGCAGCCACAGGTTTAATAAACCACTGGCAAAATAAAGCAGGGGAATTTCCATTAAACAGAATAAAAGGCTAATTAGTGACTGGACCAAAAGTGTTTTCCTCGTCCCACGCTCTGGCAGCCAGCCCAAGTCCCAGCCATTCTGGCTCCCTGGGAGAAAGCAAATTTGGGTCAAAACCCTGGTTTCCCAAAGGGAATTGCATTTCCCACTTGTTACTTCCACCACAGTCACAGGAGAAAGAGCAGGAACGACTGCGGGTCTGGAGTGACCCTAGAAAAGACACAGAAAAATCAAGGCTGGGAAAGAGTTCTGGCAGATGAAGGTCAGAGGAAAGGAAACATTTTGTAAAGTCAGTTGCATTTAACAAATATTGTGCTGTCAGTAAAAGGCAGCAGAGGACAGGCATGGAGATGATCATTCTGATGCTCTCAAAAACAGTATTGCACATGCAAAGTGTTGCAGGTTGCTATTTTGCTACTCAACAAAATTTTTACTGAAAATTGACCAGAAAAAGAAGGAAAGAGAGGTCAAAACTGCAGATTTCAAAATACGCCTCCAAAAAATTTAGTCAAACCAAACCAAAAGCTGGGTAGATTCCTTATCTTCCTTGTACCCAGCCTGAATCTACCCTCTTTTAGGTTATAACCATTACCCTTTGTCCTATTGCTACAGGTCCTGCGAAAAAGTCTACCCCCTTTAAGTATCAAAAGGTCAGAATAAAGTCTCCCCAGATCCTTCTTTTCTCCAGGCTGAGCAACCCCAACTGTCTCAGCTTTTCCTCACAGGAGAGGTGCTCCATCCCTCTCATCATTTTTGTGGTCTCCTCCTGATTCTCTGCAACATGTCCCTGTCTTTCTTGTGCTGGGAACTCCAGAACTGGATGCGGTACTCCAGGAGGGGTCTCCTCAGAGCGGAGTAGGTCTATGCCCACCACTGCAGAAGCAGCAAACCCATCCTTGGGTGCTTTGGCCATGCCTGGGAATCCATCACACCCACAGCTGTCTCTGCAGAGGGTCTCAACCCTTGGCAGAGGTGGTGGGTGCCATCAGCTTTCTTGGTGCAGCAAAGGGAAATCACTTGCCCAGCATCAGACAGCTAATCAGAGGTAAAGTCAGGACCTGCACCCAACCCTCCTACCCACATTATTCCCTGACCCCCTCACTTTTCTCCCAAGCACTTTCAATGCTAAGCTCAAAAAGGGGGCTTTTGTATTTGCAGAAGTGAAGTTTCCTGTTCCAAGACTCATTTTGGTGTGTTTTTGCAGACATGCTCCAGTTACTTTACTGATACAAGATGAAGCACAATTGTAAATTATTAAGACAAATCCACAAATGGCAAGTGAACGGAAAGTCAATTAGGTTGTCAGTAGTATTTTCTGTCTTGAGTTGCTTTTCCCTTTTTAACAACTCATGTTCATTTGGGCCAATGTTTTCCAACTCCAGCATCCAGTTTCTAATTGATACTGAAACATCTGAGGACAAGACGCCAGCATCCCAGGGAGCTGAGCATATGAACATCCCACCTCTTGGCTGGTGGGGAACTAGAAAAGCCAGCTCATTTGACGTGCCTCACTGCAAGTACTGTGGGATGACCTTGTCTAAGAGCACCAACCTGGACCTCATCAGTGTTTGGGATAGGTAGGCTCAAGCAGGGCCAGCTGCAGTCAAGACCGCAACAGGCTGGAGTACCACACCCACAGCTTTTGCTGAGCACCAGCCAAAATCTTCATTTTTCCTTAGCCCAAAACCTGAAAGCTTGATCTGGGCAGAGGTTGGAGCATACAATGCACGCCCCTGCTTAAGGACTTGTACAGCACAAAGCTAAAGCAGACGACCTAGTACGAGGGATGCAGAAAGGAGAGAGGTGCAGCTCCAGCTCTTTATTTCCAGGGACAGCCTGATGCTGAGGCCCCCATCTGAGCCCACTTTGGGACATGACTGAAGATATCTGATAGCACAGATTAGTGGATCAGAAGATCCTTATGAACAGAAACACTGAAGTGCCACCAAGGAGAGAATAAGGAGCAGAAACATTGATGCCCAAATTATACATCTTGCTTTTATGGACAGCAAAATACAAGGCGAGAGGCGTACCTGAGAGGCAGATCTTTTGCAGAAAGCTCAGGGCCCAAGGTACCATGCAGCACCCACAGCCTTTAAACAGGGAGGAAGGAAATGCCAGCACACAT
This sequence comes from Thinocorus orbignyianus, assembly GCA_013400375.1. Taxonomy (NCBI): domain Eukaryota; kingdom Metazoa; phylum Chordata; class Aves; order Ciconiiformes; family Thinocoridae; genus Thinocorus; species Thinocorus orbignyianus. The sequence goes on from VXBW01002570.1 coordinate 175,488, forward strand.
TAAATACAGCAAAGGGAATGGGAGACCATGAAAAGTTCCACCAAAGGCCCCTGACAACACTTTCAGCTGCACCTGAGCAATCAGGTGAACCTACAGATTTGTGCATCACACACACGTCAGCACTGACAGGTCTCTGCCTCAAAAAGGACGCATCTGCTGACAAAGAAAGCCAAGGGCTATAGAAATGCAAAGTAGCAGCAGGGCCAGTGCCACCGGTGTGGCCAGACAAATGCCATCTGTGCTTCAGGAAGGAGGAATAACAGCTCCAGTGGCATGCCCAGCCTGATCCATCTACAAGGGACAGCTGAGACCCCTCAAACTCATGGCACAGAGAAACTTGCCTTCTGCAACAGCAGCAACACATTCCCCCTTCCCTGCTAAAGCATGCCCAGTTCCTGCCACCATGAGATTTTCTGCAATCACTGTCCCCACTGTGACCCTCTGAAGAGTCACTGGAGCTACTGACAGCAGCAAAGCATCCTGCAACCAAAGAGCAAAACTGGGGAAAGGAGACCTGGCTATGTGGTTGTGGTAAGGATGGCTGAGTTTCAGGAAACCTTTCCAGCATGGCCTTTGGCAGACTATCCCATCTGCCAGCACTGGTTCACCCTCTCCAGTCCTCTCAAGGCTGTCATCTCTTTGAGGCAGCGACTACCATTTCCAAGAGCTCATCCCACACAGCAGAACCCCAGGGGGGTGAGTCCTCAAAGGTACGGTTTGCTTTGAGGAAGAGATGCTGGAGGGAAGAGCCTGGAGAATCTGTTGTCTCTACTCCAGAAATGCAAATCTGACACCTCATATTAATCGTAGGGGAGAAGAATGAGTTTGTAGCTGTTCATTATCATATGGTGGAGGAGACAGTGTGGAAACAGAGGTGGAGGCTGCAAAAGGAAGGTTACAACCAAACATGACCTTACACCAGAGATCTGCATCAATCTTCACCCCAGCCCTGTATCTGCACAAGTTTCCCCGTATCACACAAAGTAAGATACCAGTGGATTCCCACCACAGTAATTTTTTCCATACCTGGACAGGAATAAGGGGCTCTTTGTCATCAATGTCAATTAGGACATCATCTCTGGGTGTAAGGCTTACATCATCTGCAATCAGAGCAAGCACAAGCATGATGAGCACATCCAGTTGTTAGAAACCCCAAAGCCAAGACACCTTGGGACTAAGCTCCAGGAGCAATTTCAGCCTTGCCCAGAGGCTTCGCGCCAGCCTAAGCTCACATTCATGAGGGCCAAAGAGCTTGGCCAAGGGACAGCCCATCTCACCAAGCAACCCCAGAGCTAAACTACTCCTCAGCACCTCCTGGGATTTTTTTTATCAGAACTACAGCTGGGTTGAGCTTTAGCAACACATGGAGTGACCCAGAGCTCCTCCTGGAGAAGGGCATGGCTGTGCAGCCCACACAGTCGTCATGGCAGCATATACCTGTGTGCTCCTGGGGACTGTCCGCCTCCTCTCGGTATGGGTCACAGTAGAAGTCCTCCAGTGAGCGGATGGTGCACTGTCCCACCACAGGCCTTCGGCCGAATGGCCTGTTGTCAATGATTTTGACAATGATGGGGGGGCTGTACAGGCTCTCCTTCGGTAAATGCTGTGGGCAGAGGGGAGGGAACAGTAGTTGCTCTGTACCTCCCCAAAGGGAACCAAGGCTGAGCAGGACAGAATTATATACCCCATAGGGTAATTTTTTAATGGGACCTCCAGAGGTCCTTCCCAACCAGCTCTGCTATAATGCCATCACTGCAGGGTGGGGACCAGGTCTCACCACTTCCATGAAGAGCACACAGACATCAAAGTTGGGATTCTTCTTGACATTCTTGATGACACAAGACTGCACAAACTGGCCTCCACACTCCACCAGAAGGCTGGGCGAGGTGACGCTGGCCAGCTGGTAGCTCTTGAGGTTCCTCAGCCCCCAGGCTAGGATCTGAAGTATGAGGGGAACAGACAGCAAAGACTAAGTCAAAGGCCTGCATCTAGGTCTCTCACTGAGCTTCTCAGCAGTGGAGGTAAATCTGAAGGTTGGCCCTCCAAGGAGAAATGAATCAACTGTTTAGGATAGGCAGCGCTGGGAGAAGCCAGGTCATACAGTAAACGTTTCTCTGTATGCACCAATACTCCAGGTCCACAATTGTTTTTCTATTAATGCAGCATCTCTGTTTTGGGCAAATATTATCCTGGAATGAAGCAGACTGTCCTTCTAAAAACTAAGTGTGGTCCAGGGCTGTGCTCTGACCTAGAACTTGACTGATTGGTGAAACTTGTTTTCTCAGCAAGACAACATTTTGTGACAGACAACCCATGAGCAGAAGCATTTCCCTGCCCTGGTGGGACTCTGCATCCACAGAATCTAACTTGGATCCCATTTCTGGGTCTCATCCTCCCCCTTAGGGACACATTTGGAGTGTTATTCTGCAAGGGGGTGAGCTGCCTCATGCGCTCCCCATTACTCACCTCAATGGCTGTGCGCTGTAGGACCGGTTTGATTCCTTGAGGGACCATGTAAATGTTGGGCTCCCGCTGAGGCGGGGGATATGGCAGGTCAGAGTCTGCAGACTGTGGGAGAAGAGATGCCAAAGGCACAATCAGGTCGTGCCCCACTGGACATCAACCCCATCACCTCCCCCTCTCCACACTGCTTCCCACCGGATTCTCCTTCTTTTTGCAAAACTGATCTTCTCCCAGAAGTCCAGAACACCTAGACAATGGGAGATGAGGGCTGAGGGGATGAATGTGTTTGCAAACTGTTTCTCTCCCTTAAAGACCAAACATCTACTACTGAGAGTGATCCCTGAGTCCTTCCAACGGAACTGAGAGATCTGCTCTCCATCAAGTTTTAACCTCCTTTACAGGAGGAGGGGATGAAAGAGCATCTATTCTGTGCCAGGACCTCAGTGAGAGAGTTAAGCAGAGGGATGAAGAGAGGAGACAAAGCAGCAGCAAGGGAAGCGAATAAGCAAATAAGTAAATAAGAGAAATACAGCTCCTTGAGTTGGACAGAATTAGATGCTTTGACCAGTTGTTGAAGAGTAGCAGACAGTTTAATGGGGGCAGCACCATGGGATGGGGAGTTGGCATCACCTCCCAGTGCAGGAAGGGGTGATTATTCATTCATGGCATACAACACCTCAGCTATAAACCTTATCTGGCAGCTGCCAAGCTTCAGGACACAGAGCTCAGATAAAGCTGTCAATGCACCATGCATACAAAAGAAGATATCCTTCGGGGCGAGACCAGGTCTGGATGGCAAGTGAGGAATTCAAAATTTGCCTTCGTAGAGGAGGAAAGCAGGGAGCCAGACTTCCCCAGCCACTCACAGAGGAGAGGCTCTGAGCCACCCCAGCATTCGGGTTATTCTTGACCTGCACCTCTGAGTTCAGAGTCACTAGAAAGGCAGGAACGAAAGCAAAACCTCTAAAAATGCATCCCTCAACCAAGGGCAGTTGGAACCAATTTAGGAGACTGGCATTCTTTTCAGGCTGGAGCATTATTGCATTAAATTAAGTGTACATATGTATTTCAATTACAGGATTGGTTCAGGTTTACATATGTATGTATATAAATGCTATACAAAGGAATTTTTCACAGTGGCACGTTAGATCTACTAGACACTCAGCTTTAATTTTCATTGGCAATTCCTGGTGGCTGCTGAATCGAGCTGCTTGTTAGCTGAAGACTTTCAGTAACTCCATTTTGGGGCAGATGTCCAGGCCCCCATGTGGGGCAGACGGTAAATTGGGGGCAGGAAGTCCTCCCTCCCATGGTTCACATGCTTGCAGAAATGATTAGTGCTAGCAAGGACAGGGAAGGTTATCTGGGAATAACAAGAAGGGAGAGATGCAGACCATCCTCAGCAATGCTGGGATGCTCAGCACTTTTGGTAACCCACCTACTTAGCCGCAGCCTTAATTTAAGGCTGCTCAGACATTGCACCGGATCATCCCCTGAGGTAAAGGAATAGAATGACTGGCCCTTGAAGAGCAATCCCCAGCTTTTGTTTGTGACCCACAGTGCGTAGAGCACATCAAGGTGCCTGACTGAACCAAGGAACACATTCAGTTTCACCATGTATAGTGATATATGTTCATTCGCAGCTTTAAATGTGCTTAAATTGCATTTAAATTGCATGATAGAGATGCAGAGCTGGATAAGCCACGTAGCCCATCTCCAAAACCCAAGGCAGGCTCAAACTCCACACAGCTTCTGTGGGACAGCTGCAGAGTCTTTCCAAAAAAATATTTTTTTTTTCCCTAAGAGAACACCTCAATCTTCACTGATGCAAATGCCATGTGTTGCATCTCCTTATTATCATTTCTAGAAAATCCATATGGGAAAAGGGGAAAGCCTTGGGTAAAGAACTCCTGCCTGTCCCCCAACCTCCCCAGGTTCAACAGCAGCTCTGAAAGTCAACAGTGCGCGCTCGGCATCTAATACTGCAACATCTTCAGCTAGCACTATCCGTTTCTAAGTCCTTCTCAATCCTTGGTGCTCTTGTGGTTGTTCTGCAGTTGTTCTCGTGGGTCTACACTGAATGAACAAGTACTAATTTTTTCACCACGTGGGACAGAAATGAGTAGTGAGTCCTGGGGATGAGGTAGGAGCAGGAAGGGTTCAGGGTTCAAGCAATTCCCAGACACAGCTCTCAACTCAGACACAACTGGCTAGATGGAGGAGTCATCCATGAAATGGCTTGTGGAGTCTGCTGGTGGCTTGGATGTTTTGGAGACAAGTCAGAGGGAATCAGGGTGGAAGGGACCTCCAGAGATCATCTAGTCCAATCCCACCTTTGATACAGGGTTGGATGAGTGATGAGTGAAAGTCAACACAGATCAGACCAGTGGAAATATCTCCCAGTCTGAGCACACAGCTGGGCCATGTTGTTTCAAAGGGGGCTTAAATTCCAGTGCCAAACAATACTCCCATTTGTACCAAACAGAAATGCAGTAGGAGAAAGTCTTGTGCCAGCCTGGTTTTTCAGATAAATCAGGAGCCTGAATGATGCATATATGATCTGATTCTCTACAAGGTTTGTTATTTACTGGTAAGGGCACTGGAGACCCGAAGCTGGCATCGCTATTTTGGATACAGCCTTAGTGGGGTGGTCTGAATGGGGTTTCTGCTGGGCAGATGGATCAGGCCAGGCCATGTCTGAAGGAGTTGGTCTCTCTGAGAGTCTCTGTTGGGATTTTGCTTTGTTTCTGGGCAAAAGCAGAGGAACAGAGAAGACTCAAGTGTTTGAGCATAAAAGGTACCCATTGGAGGAGCCCCTCGTAGAAAAAGGCAGGGGTGCAGAGCTGTGAAGTGCCCCATCCAGAAATGGCAGTGACAAGAAATGGAGGAGAAAAAGCAGAGAGATGGTTATGTTTACATGAGCCCATCCATCTCAGCCCACACGGAGCTCAAAGATGAGCCCCATACCATGAGGAAAAGCTGCTTGGGTGGAAGAAACCTGTCTTGTAAAAATGTGTTTATCCCATTCAACCTTTTGTGGAAACGTGGCCAAGTTCTTTGCATGTCTCAGGTCCCTCCTAGCTCATCTCTCAGACTTTGCGATTAACTGGCTCCTAGGGCTATCACAGCATTCAAATAGACATACCCTTTATTCATCTCCCTGCCTTGAGTTTTACCTGATACCAGCCTACCCTGGCAGTGCTTGGTTCAGCTGGTGATCTGTTCTGTAGGATGCACAAGATCTGGTTAGCAACTTTGACAGGTTGCCCAAGCAGCAGCTGGGGATTCTGAGGAGACTATTTCATTCAGAGCAATTGGAGCAGGCCAGTACATGTCCCAGTTTGTGGTGAATTCTCCATGAAAAGCTGCAAACTTTTCAAGAGGGATTTCAGCTGAAGTCCAGCCAAAGGTTAGCCCAGCTTTTTGGCTTTTACATGCTTTTTTTGGAAGGACTGAACACCAGTAGACCTCATGCACACACATTCCACAAAGGTTAAATATTACCCAACATGCCCTGCCATTGGGAACACTTCTTGGGTTAAGCACAGAACCCATCTACCCTGTCCTGCTGGTGATCACTCATATTACTAAAATCCTGATGCTATTGATTTGACTCATCTGAAAAGAAGTGGCTGCCCTGTGGAGGCACAATTTTAACAATATCCAAGATGAAGAGACAACTAAATCTTACAGACTCACCTCATCCATGCTGGAGGACAGCTCATTCTGGAGAAGGAAAGGAAAGTACACAGTTAGAGCAATTCTCATTCAGAAGCCCCATCCTAGGGCTTATGAGTATAGTTGATAACTGAATAGAGAAAGAATGCTTTCCAAGTTCCTACACACCACCATCCCCAGCTGAAGAAATCAGTGCAGGTGACAAACCATTTAAAATCCAGCATCAGTTAATGCCTTTGCTCAGATGGGCTGCAGGGTGCAAAACACACAGGAGCTGTTGGGAAGCACAGCCTTTCACAGTGAGAATGCTGAAATTACCACAGGGCAGGAAGGTAGTGATGTGTTTGACACCTGAGGAATTATATCCAGAATGGGGTACGTTTGTGCTGGTTTAGGTGTCAAACTGAGCTGTCCCACTTCAGGTCTCTTTGCCAGCAACTGAAGGAACTGCCATCTCTACATGGGGATTCCTTCATCCTAAGACAGGATGGACAAATTTCCTGCAGAAGCAGGGCTGCAGAGTCCACTGCAAACCTCTGCAGGAGCAACTGGTGGTACTGGGACCCAGAAGCTCTGTAGGGGCAGAGAAGGGAGCAGTGTGAGGGGTGTAGAGTCTAGGAGCTGCAAACAGAAGAAAGGCATTACCTCAAAGCCAGGGATGTGATGGACAGCTGGCTGTGGAGAAAAAAAAAACACAATTTCCATTTGCACTCCTGGTGCTAACTCAACATTATCTGACAAATTAAAAACAGTCCTTCCATAGCCACACACTGTCCCCCCTCCATGCCCAGTGCAAGGAGACAGGAGCAGAGCCTCACATCTGCCCAGCTGCTTTTTTCTAGGATCAAATAATGTCCTTAGAACAGACCTCCCTTTCCAAGGTCTTCCCCACCCAGTTGAGTAACTTCTGAAGAGGGTGAGGAGGAAGAAGAGGCTACATGCAGATGATTTGGTGCTCCATTCTGGCAGCAGAGACATCCCCTGACTGCCACCACTGGTGCAGCAAACCTTGTACCCAGCCCGTCCACCCCTGACAGCTGCAGCATCATCATGCTTAGAGTGCAGCATCCCTCCAGAAGCAGAGCTGGCAACTATATCAGAGAGAGGGAGGAGAGAGCTGCAGGAGTCTTGTTCCCAATTAGCACCTCAAGGCTGGGAGGGAGAAACAGGGCAGAGAGATTTAGCCTTCCGGTCCGTCCACTTTCCCTGGCATAGAGGCACATCTGGGATGCAGCCAGGAGCCATGGCCAGTGGAAAAGCCAGAGATGAGGCAAGATGAGCAGGGGGACAGGGAGGGTGGGAAAGCACACGAGAGCACACTGGGGCATGACAAAGAGTCTCTCCCACCTGGACAGGCTCCGAAACACAGCCTCCTTCCCCTGTGGCTTGTTTCATGAAAGGCCAGCACTGAGCGCTGGAGAAGTAACTGCCCACTTCAGCTCTCATAAACCCCCTCCAGAAATTAACTCTGAGCAAAGGCCAGTGATCTGGGGCCAAATGCACCAGGCTCTTCCAGTGGCGTGAAGGTGCCGAGGCTCTGAGCTCAGCACCGCAGCCAGCCAGGCTGGCAGGATACAAGCGTTGCCTCCTGAACCAGTACCCAGCAGCCCAGACTTCAATCCAGCCTCTTCCCCTCAGCTCTGCTAAAAGCCTCCCTCCACACCGCTGTGGTGCAGCCAGCACTGAGCATCATGGCTGGGTCTGCCCAAAGTAGCCATCCTGGTGAAACCAAGGACAAGCAGCTGCAAAGTTGCTGAGCCCAGGTGGACATAACTCAGCGCCAAGCAAAGGCTGCATCCTGCTGGGTGTGGAGAGACTCCAGAGGAAGAATTCCAATTAGAGACAGGATCAGGTCTGGGTGAGGAGCTCACCTTCTCCCTCTGAATCAGCTCAAAGGCAGCCAGCAGCTCCCCGACGTTTCTGTTTGCCTTGATGACCGGGTGCCAGGAGAGCCGTGGTGAGCGCACCAGGCTGGGCTTGCAAATGCAGCACCCCATGAACTCATCTGCACCCTGAAATGCAATCACAGGCATGGGGAGCTTTCTTCCCACTCCACTTCCTAACAGTCCATCACCACACACCCACATCTCAGCTGAGACCCTGTCACTCAAAAATCAGGCTCAATGTCTGAACCACTATGGGACGAATTCAGAAAAAAAGATGGGTTTGATGCCTCTGTAGACACAACTTTTCGAACTCCTCCTTGTAACTACTAGGGCTACAAATGCACTTTTTCTTATTCATTTTGGCTTAAACATGAAGTGAAATTCCTATGGTATCACACGATTTCCAGAGCAGGACCTCTGAGTATAGCATTAAGTATCAGCAGCTCTTAAAAAACCCCTTCACTGGTCTGCAACGGGATCTTCAGTTGCCTTTGCTGCTTCCTTTAGAGAAGGGAGGGCAGAAGGGATCCTGAAAGGTTCCTGAAATGTATTCTAAGTGCTTTTCACTTATTCACTGCTCTTACAAGAGACTGCTGTCGTGACAGGCTACCACCCAGTTTTTCTAGGAAGGACTCAAGGTTATCTCACCAGCCCCACAAATGCCATCACTACAAGGCACTTTGGATACATTTGGGCAGCTGACCAAACAGTAGTGTATGGTTCCCTACTTCTATGACCACTTTAAATCTTGTCCCAAGCTTTTTCCACAAGGAGATATGGTTAATGTGGCCACTCTGCAAAACAGAGTGTAGATGCAGCTTTGGTAACTAAAGCAGGGCCACCAAGGAAATCACTAGCAGAGCTGTTTGCTGAATTTTTGTCTTCTGAGTGTCCAGCTCAATGCCTGAGCTACCCAGAGATATTATAGCATTGCTCTCCAGAGGGCAGGAATAGTGCCACACATTTGTCACATCCACTCCAACACACTCACACCATGAAGGTCCAGATCATGGAAACACACTTACATAGGTGTCATGGTCATATATTTCCACCACGATGTTGGGAGGGGAGTCAGACACATTCTGGGGGTCCCCAAAGATCTCTATCTCATAGAAGATGAGTGTCTGGTCCCAGGTGGGGTTCAAGGTATTCTTTATCACCACTGTCTTCTGGCTTTGGTGGAGGAAGGAGACAATGGCATAGGGATCTGCAAGGAATGTTCAATGAGAAGCAAAAGATGCATTAGAGCTACCAGTCTACAAAGGAGAAAGCAATTCATAGTCATTCAAGGGCCAACAGACTGGGCAGGGAAGACTGTGAACAGGCTGAAGGAACCACAGATCTTTTAGAAACAGCAGTAGCATTCCCATCATGCCCCAGGCAACTCCAACTGAGAGAAGAATGAGGCCAGAGGCTCTAGCACTTATCTCTCCATGCCAGTTATTCACAGCTCAGGTACTTCCCAAGCTAGATGGGATGTTTGTATGTTTAGCAACTCTGCAAAGGGGTTGTCTTCAACAGACTTGCCCTATCTCTCTTGAACCCACCACATCCTCCAGTGAGAACTCAAAACTGCATGAAGAGCCATCCTCTCATGTTTTTTTTTTGCAGTACCCAGCTCCTTCTATCTCCATCTGAGGCTCCCCAGTTCTTGGATTAGGAGAGAAGGAGGAGCCCTCCCCTGCACTGATACTTGGGGTTCTGCCAGTTTCTATCATGCCAACCCCAAAACACCTCTTTTCAAGCTGAAGCATCTCAGCCTATGGAGTTTTTCCTCATAAAGAGCCAATCTTGTCCCAAAAATGCAAGACAAGCATAATGGTCCACAGAATTTAGCTATTTACACGAAGACCTTCCCACGGCAGCCTTCTTTTCTTAAAAATCTTTGATGAAGGAATTTTGCCAAAAACCTCTTGGGTATATAATGAGACCATGTTAACCAGAGCAACCTTATAGAATCATAGAATGGTTAGAGTTGGGAGGGACGTTAAAGATCATTGAGGTCCAACCCCCCCTGCCATGGGCAGGGACACCTTCCACCAGACCAGGTTGCTCAAAGCCCTATCCAACCTGGCCTTGAACACTCCCAGGGATGGGGCATCCACAGCTTCCTTGGACCAGTTCCAGCATCTCACCACCCTCAGAGTAAAGAATTTCTTCTTAATATCTAATCTTAGACCACCCTTTTTCAGTTTAAAACCATTACTCCTTGTCCTATCACTACACTCCCTGATAAAAAGTCCCTCCCCATCTCTCCTGTATCCTCTGGCTTGTGATAATTCCAGCTGGTGGAGAAACTGTGACCTTTCCTGGCCACACCTCCTGTTACTCCACTGCTGTAGTGTTAGAAATTTAGATTAGAAATCAGACAACTCTGCAACGATGCATGTTTCAATGGTGATAACACAGCCATCTTCCAGCACAGCAGAGAACACAAACTATTCCATGATGCAAACAGTCTTTCCCAGGGATACGCAGGAGGTACCAGCACTGCACATGTGGGTAAGCAGTGCCTTCAGTCCACCCTCTGCTGTGAAGACCAGATCATGAATAAGGTGACTCAGATGTTGCTGCATCCTTCCTGGGATCTTTAATACCTCCAGAAGGCACAGAAGCTGAGGATACAGCCAGAAACCTGCCAAAGTCATCCTCTCAGCCCTTTTGCATGAGCTTTAGTAACCTCCATGTCTTGAGAAGGGTTTTGAGTTCCCAGCGCTCTAGGTTATCCCACCTGGCCTCCAGGTGGCTCTGTGTCTATCTTAGCTTCATTACATCTGCCAGCCCCACGCAGATGTCTTAAGTACTCCAAGGTCTCATCAGACCCCTGTACATAGAGCTGGAAACAGGGTGTATCACCCTTAACTTGGGACAAATCCAGAGGCTTCTCACTGCAAGGCAGCACCAAATAGTGAGGAGTAGCCTCCCTTAACAACCAAAGCAATTAGCACAAGATGCCTGAGATCAGTTAACAACAGAAATGTGAAACCTGAAACTTCACTAACACTTTCCTTTCCAGACAGCTTCAAAGATCACGGGGACTAAACGTGCTGTGGACATCCAGCCTGCAGTGGCACTGGACATGGAGACAGGGTGGGCAAAGACAGAACCAGGATCAAGGGATAGATGAGAGGCTCGAAACGCGCCATGGGATCACACTATAGGCCCTGTGCAGACTGAACACCCTTCCTAACCTGATAGAACCTACTCATCCAGGGATTGCTGCATTCCATCTGATTGGTCCCAAGTGGAACCCTGAGCTCCGGTTACCTGTGAAGCCCAACCTCCTCAGTGGCAGAAGACATGATGGGCCGTTTTGGAATGACACAGGCTACCTCCTCTACCTGGCACCCAGCATGACACAGATGCACTGGACAGTGTATGGGGATCCACCAGCATGCAGTGGAGTACCTCCCAGGTCTCCCCAAAGCCAGTCCCAAGAGACCTACTGGCAGCAACCTTTAGTGCCCACAGTCTCAGGAGGCATCACCCCATCCTGCAAAACGGCGTGCACACACTAGCACCAGCAATGTCAGGAGACTATGAGCTTATGCTGGGGGCAAAAGATGTCCTGCCTACCCTGGACATGGAGGAGCATCCCCCAGACACCTGAACGCGAGGGTTGGCTCAGCAGGGCAGCATCCCCCACCGTCCTTCCCCTCTTCCAGGGATGGGGGCGGCGGGGGGGTGAAGGGGGCTGTATTTTCTTTCTTGGCATCCAGACCTCAGCAGACGTGTTTAATGAGCCGGGGCTGTTTGTGAGGTGGCCGACTGGAGAGAGCACTATTCACACTGGGAAGAATCTTTTCCACTTACGCGCTTTTTTCCAGTAAGAGGAAAGCAGAATGCGTTACAATAAACAAAAAAAACATGGATTTGGATTTGCTTTTTTGCTCCTTTTTTTTCTTCCCCCCCCTTCTTCTTTTTAAAGGAGGACTCTATAAAGCCCCTTTGTTTAGACCCTCATGTGCACAGAAGGTTTATTTTTATAACTGTGTAAAGCCCCCTTAATGAACTCCTTTATGCTTTGTTAAGGCAGCAGAGATCACAATTCCACATTGTGGCATGTTGTTACTCATGTTGTCCTTGGCTGTTTTTTTCCGAAGGAAGGGACTCCCCTCCCCGCTCCGCCGATCGGGGCCATGAGATCACCTCAGTCCCCACCGCTTCGAACAACAAACCCTTTGTAGAGGCAGAGGGGAGTCAGGACCTTGGTGGGCGCAGACACTGGGTGATTGTTTGGGTGCTCCGCACATCTCCAGGGCATTTCTGTCCACCCACTTAAACCCCTCTGCTTAAAAACACTGGGGGAAGCAGGAGACCCTTGGGAATGTGGTCCAGAGGTCCTACTGCCTGCAATGGTGATACCCTTCTGTCCCTGCAGGCTGCTCCTTGCTGCTGGTCCCCAAGTTGCACACTTCTAGGGCACCTCTGTATCCCATCACAAGATCCTTCACCTCCATCCCTGTGCCACATAGTCAGTGACAGTCTTGGAGGGATGCTGGATGTGTCCTGCCTGCAAGCATTGCTACAGAGGGATGTGGGTGCTCCAGGGACACGTGCCCTGAGACCTGCTCACATCTCAGATGTGGCACTGCATTGCATTGCCCCAGCTCCAGCTCTGAGTCGGAGGCAAATGGTGATGTCCTGACTGTCCTTCTTTCCCACCTCAAAATGACACTCCAAAGCATTAACAGGTGTGGGCACAAGCGGCTTTGGTCACAAGCACCAAAGAGGCTCAGGACCACCTGGGTGGGATGGCCCACCCGATTGGGAAGTGGATGCGGGACCCACCAGCTGGTCGGGGGCAGGTCCTTGCTCAGGTCAAACACGAAGAACCGTTCCTGGCATGCCTTCCCACCCCCACAGTCACAGTTCAGCCTCTGCTGCAAATGAAACACTGCTAAGGCCAAACCACCTACACCCAAGAACCCTTCAGCACCAAACGATAGCAGAGCTGCCCAAAGGATAAAGCAATATATCTATTCTAGCTTCATTTCCTAACCCAGAAAACATGAGCTCAAGCACGGGACATCCCAAACACATCAGCTGAAGTCTGGCAATTTCAGAAGTGCCAGGAGCTGTACTGGGGATGTGCAAAACAGCAGGACATGGAAAGCTCCTCACTCAAAGCCCAGGACACCCTTTTCTCCACCTGAGACCACACTTTTTTCCACAAAGGGCTTTTTTTTTACAGTCCCATCTGAAGTATGCCTGGTTCAGGCATCAGCTCCATCAAGGAAACCCACAGCCATTGCCTCCCATCCCCCCTGCAAAGTTTCCAGGATGGAGAGTGGAGGAGCAGCAGCTCAATTTAATGTTCAGTCATGAAAACAAACATGAAACATTTTACGTATTTGCCATTGCTAGGTATTTTCCTTTCCAAGCATATTTTCAATCTATTCTTTCATTCCTAATAAATGGTGTCTCCTTTCTTCAGCCTTGTTCTTTTCCCCAAACCACAGGACAAATCCCCTCCATGAACGCCACACCAAGGAGGCTGCTGCCCCTCTGCCCTGCAAGGACAGGCAAGAGGCTGGGCAGGATTCAACCAGCTGAGAGCGAGCTGGATGCTGAGGGAACATACATCCAAGCAGCAAATTCATGAGGACTCAGAAGAAGGTGTCTGTCTGCTCCAAGGTCCTAATTACATCCTTGCACCCTTTTTTATTTTTCTGATCACATGTGATGGAGGTTTCTGCTCTGTGCTCCATCATCTTGACACCAGCCTGGAGCCTTCCGTCTTGCCTGAAACCCCAGAGCTCACACACTGCACGGGGGGATGGCTCCAGGCAGTGCGCCATAGTACACATCCCTGCCCTCCACTCTTTTTATTTGTCATGCCCCTGAGCTGTCTGCTACCCAGCCTTGCCACCGGCTTTCAGCATCATCTCAGGTCTGGGAGAAGGAGCTATTAGCAAAGGGAACAGCTCTGACTCACAGCTGACCTGGGTAACTTGTGGTTTCTGGTTGGTTTCTCACATAAGAGTTCTTGAAACTCGGATTTTTTGCTAATGGGAAATCAAGCTACCAGGTTTGCTGCCTTGGGAAAGCCTCGTGATGCTGTCTTTTGATGTATGGCTGCTGAATATCCCCCATGTCATATCAATAAATACCAAAAAAATTGCTTTACAGACCTCACTACTTCCCAGCATTCGTTACAGCACAAATCACAAGCCCAAACACATGGATGTGGGCTTCTGCGCTTACCTGAAAAGCTGTCCTTATCCATGGCGATCAGATCCCGTGCTTGATACATGTAGCAGCGGAGATGGTATCTGTTCCCGCCTGTACAGAGGAATCAGAAACAATTAAGACATGAGTCCAGGGAGAAGTGTAGGGAAATAGCTGAGTTTTAATAAGCCCCAGGCTGGTGTCTGAGGACAGCTGGGCTTAAACCTTGAGACCACCAAGCCCTGAGCATGTCAATGTTCCCAGGAGGACAACCCATACTCCATCTTTGCTCATCCCACCCCTTTCCATCCACCTGCACTCAAGGTGGGCAAGAGGAAGAGGATGGGAAATGCTCAGCTATGGGGTCCACACAGCAAAGATCCTGATGCAGAGCTCACTTCAGGGAAATTTCACCCTCCCTTCCAACCCTCAGGGCCTTACAGTCAAATATGCACGAAATGGTGGGTCTGTTGACACCAAAACTGAGGGTGGATACGGATTTGCCATCATCACTCTTGTCATCTGTCACTCCTCCCTGCAAGAGAAAGCAAAGTAAGGTCAGTAATGCCAAGACTCCTTCTGCAGCTGGGGTTCCCCATGGAATGGGGTCCTCAAGGGTATTATCCACTTGGGTGTCCAGGAGGACTTTGGGACCTCCCCAGGAGGGCAGAGAGGACCCAGCTCTTGATCCATGCCTTGCTGGGAGAGAACAGGACACATTCTACCTCCCAGCATCTCACCAGCATGGAAAAGCCTCTCCTTAACGCATGTCATTCTTGGAGCAGTAGTTAGTAGTTAAAGCAATTTCACTAAGTCCCCCCTTGTGAGCAAAATTAATGGAGTATAAACTTTGCAAACAGTGATACAGACGGTGGCAAATGCAGGCAAATGCCCCATTCACTGCCCAGGGGGAGCCTCAGCCAACCCTTACCCATTGCCCTTCCATCTTCTTGTGTTAGTCTGCGAAAGCCGGCCTTTTATCACCTCCTAATTGCCGCGTTCCACTTGAAATATTTAGTTGCAGGAAAAGGAGCCTAAAGGTAACTTCCTGGAGAGTGTAAATCTGATCTATAAATATTTTTCAATTATCAAATGCTAGGGAGAGACAGGAGGAGTGTTTAAAGAAAAAAGGAAAGAAAGAAGGAAAAAAGGAGATAAAAGAAAAAAAAAAAAGAAAATACAGGTCTTGGGTAGGAGTTTCCAGAGCCCAGAGCTGCCAAATCCCAAAAATACATCAGGAGCTTAGGTGGTCTGCAGAGCCCTCCTTGCCTTTCCAGGCAGGAATCGCTATTACCATGACATGGTCTGCAGAGGAAGCCCTGGGGTTTGCGCTGTATTTACGGTGGTGAGGTCGCGCTGAGGGTTTGCAAGAGCTGCCTTCCCTTCCTTGCCCCCCTCCCTGCAGGAGCTGAATAGATCCTCAGTTATTTTTATGACCTTTCTGCTCAGTAGAACACCAGTCCCTCTGGTCCCCCTGCCCTGACCTGCCCTCTCTGACAGCCTGGGGAAGGGCAAATGGAGGAGACCAGGAGCTGAGACAGGCAGGGATTGCTCTCTGAAGCCCTCAGCAGAGTCTTGCAGATACCCCCAAGTCTGTCCATCACAGGAGACTCCTCACACCCCAAAACACCATGGAAGGCACACCTTGGAGAGGGCAAGTTGGAAGATCTCTTGCTCAGGACTGCGATTTGCCCTTTGTGGTCCCCATGCAGGATGGAGTACCTCCATTATCTCCTCCCTTCACCCTGTCCCCACAGGGTTCCTAGTAGCCCGGTTCTGAAGCAGGAGCCCCTGTGCAGGTGCCACGGTGCAACGTAGCAGCCATCAGGCTTCTCCACCAGGACTCCCACGCTTGCTGCAGCCAGTTGGTAGTTTGGGCATCAAGCTGCAGCACCAGTGCCCTCTACCCTGACCAAACCCCTGTGGCACTACATGCCCACCCTAGCTGTCATCCTCCTGCTTTAACTCATGTCCCTGCTTTCTCCTGCCTCAGGAGCGGTGGTTCTGTTGTACTTGGTGCAGCGCCAAAGCTGGGGTGTAAGCACCAGCAGAAACGGGCAAGATTTTCCAGCCTGGCAAGGAAAACTCAAAGCTCCCCATCAGCCAAAGGTTTTCCTCAGTTGATTTTTGAACAAGAATAGAAGTAAATGGGGTTTGCAGGGTGGGAGGGCTGCTCACATCTCCAGGGCAAAGCCACTAGGAGAAACCAGTGACGACCCTGAGCTGCAGAACTTGGCTCTAGGCTTCCCAGAAATCGAACCAAGGGCAAAGAGGTACCTGGGGCCACACTATGTCCTGCAATCCTTCTCTTTTAATAACTGTCAGTGACAAGTGGGCAGGTCCCAAAAAAAGCTGGAACACAATGTCACAGAGAAGGAAACCCTGAAACAAGCTGATATGATGGAAGTGATGGCCAGGCCAGCAAGCCCAAGGGAAATGAAGGCTGCCCAGCTTATAAAGGGGGGATGTAGAGGTAAAACACATGCAAAAAGAGAGGACAGTGCTGCAAGCAGTGGTGTTACACTTGCTCTGTGTTTCAGGTACGGGTGGGAGTGCTAAAGCCTTCTTTACTGCCAACTGCTTGGTCTCAAACTCCGCATTAGCCAACTGGGACCCACTGTGAAAAGCAGTAAGTGGCAAGCACTTTGTGGGTGTCCCCAGGGGTGGAGAGGGATGCCAAGTCAAAGGCAATGGAGAGGGCAGGGTGGTCATGACAAGTGGCCCGTGGATGGGAATCTTTGCCCAAGGACACTCGTGGGCTCACCACGGGTCTACTTTCCTAAGCAAAGTCCTGCCTTCAGCCACCTGGGGACTTGCTGAAGGTTTGGTTGACTGCAGGAAAGCTCCAAGGATTGCTGAGAAAACAGCACACAGGGAAGGAAAGAGCCACCACACTGGAGAGCCCACAGCTGGGGGCAGCAGGAGAAAGCAGGTTAATCAGTGGGAAAATAATATCTGAGGCAGCTCAACCCACCCCAGTGGGGCACCCCAAATCCATCACGCTAATTGCATCCAAGACAGCCGAAACCCAGTGCCACGTGACAGCACTAAGAGCAGCAGCACGTGGCCTGGCTTTGGGCAGCACCACTCTGTGAGCAGCCACACTACCCAGCCCTGACACGGCTCCCCATGGGATGGGGGATTGGGAAATGTTCCTCCCAGTTGTCTGGCATCAGGGGAAGGATGGAGCATGTGTGAGCAGCGAAATAAAAGTCTCAAAGGAAAAGCAGGGTGAGCACGTGGTTGAGGAGAGCGAGTACGCAAAAAAGAAATCATACGTGCCTGTGCATGCAAGTATTGTGGGTCTTGGGGGTAGTCATGACACAGAGGCTGGACAAGGGGCAGGCGCTGGGGTGACCCAGTTGTACAACAGCCCCCCCCTCAGCTCTTCCCACAGCAGGGAGCTGGGCTGGGTGGGAGAAGACACTCACACCCCATGGGTCCATCTGGACAGACACTGAGCTCACCCTGCATGGCCCTGGGGATGCAGCTGCTCAGCTCCACAGGGGCAGTACCACCACAGTGGGATTTTTTAGGGAAGCCTCCACCAAGGAGTCCCCAGCTCATACAACAGCCTCCTCAGCAGCTGAGCAACCCCCTGGGACTCTGCTTTCTGGCTGCCCCCAGCTCTGGGTCACCCTGACCCCAAGGTGTTGGGGTTCAGCATATCTTAACAGCAACAATTGCTCGTTTTGGTAAGGCTGGAGCAACGCACACTGAGCATCCCCGGCAAGAGGGAGGCCCAGAAACCCTGAGCACCATGCACACATTCTTGCATCCAAGACACATTCCTTCTGGTCATGTTAGGTATTATCTTCCTGTTGGGAACCAACCCTTTCAAATAGCTCAGGGAATTAGCACTTGGGGTGTTGGCTTGTTCTTTCTGAGTTTGTATTTTAATCCTGTCTCGGCTTTGGTTCCCCTGCACCGCTGTACGGCTCCTTTGCTGGATGGGCTCTGGGAAACCCATGCCACAAACACAAAATTGCACAAATGTCTTTTCACGGAAAAAGCAACAGATAACAGGAACGGGACAGAGCAGACAGGAGGAGCTTCAGGAGGCTCCAGCAGCTGGTGGCTTGCCAGTGGCTGCCCTGGCCCCAGGCCTGTGTAAAATCTGAGCCAGGGGATGCTCCAAGCTCCCTCTCCTAACAGCATCCTTATTCTGCTTCAGTGTGATCAGAGCTGGCAACAGCAGCCCAAACTCCCAAACTCCCGCTGCTGCCCCATCCAGGTGCTCTTTTTGGACACTGCTTCCCTGACACCTCTGTCTTCAAAAGCTATCTGCCTTTGCCTGTGTTGAAAAAAGCATTGGAAATAGACATAGTGGAAAATCAGTGCCCATCCCTCCCAGTCCTCAGCACTCACTTGAACTTTCCCACCCTGAGCACTATTTCAGCCCACCACCCTGATCCCAAATCTGCAGCATCACACCAAGTCCCTCCTTCCACTTGCAGCTCCAGCAAATGGAGGAGTCAACCCTGTGCAGGTCCAGAGGGTCTGGGCCTACTGGATGGGAGACACTGTGTAAATTTAGGTATTATTTTGGGATGGAGCATCCTGGAAAAATACGTAAGTCATTCAAGCAAGAGAGGAGAGCTGGAAAGGCATGAAGCTACAAAACCAGAAAGTATTGCAAGATCATCTATAAAGCAATCCACAGAAAACCAAGCAACCACAGAAAATGCAGCCAGTAACCCTAAAATATGAGGGCACGGAGGTGAGCCAGAGTGACCTACTGTAGAGGGGAATTTGGTGAGCGGAGCCCAAGGGGCAGGCGGGCTGGCCCTGCACCCACTGGGCTGCTGGGAGCCAGAGCCAGGGCTGGGGAGGGATTCACCTGCTGCTCTCCCAGGCTGCTCCCTCCCAAGCTGTCACCCTGCTGCGACAGTATCCCCCAAAATCTCCACACCTGAAGTAAATACTACTCCTTGACAGACAGCGTCACCCTACCCAGGTGATGGTTCAGCTCCCGGGAGCAAAGGGATCTGGTGCTTCTCCGGGACCCTGCTGTCGCTGGGAATTTTCCTTGTGTTTTGCTGACATTCAAGCAGGGGAAATTTATGATTCAGACATTTGCTGGGTGTAAGGGAATTGGATGTCTGCATTGGAGTTGCATATTAGCAACAGTGATACTGCTAACAAGCTTAGGGGTGGAGGGCTGGAAGGGGCAGCCCTGGCAGCCTGGGACAGGTGGGGGTTCAGCAGCACATCAGTAACACTAGGAGACACTTAGATAAACCAGGAACCCCCTGCCACCACATCAGCTTCACCAGGAGCGAAGCAAGCAGTGGCTCTGAGGCACGTTGCCACATTGCCATTTTAATGGGGCCTTTTCTCCTCTTCCCCTTCACTTCAGCCTCTGCCCCACACACATGGGGAGGGAGTTTCCTCCCTGGGTCTCACCTGCATCTCCTGATGCCTCCAGCAGACAGGCCCATCAGCCCCTGCTTCCCCAGCAGAGCAGACAAACTCACAAACCCATTTCATTTGTGGGCTGGTGAAGGTGAAATGAGGGCTCAACTGAGCCCTTGGAAAACTGCACAACCAAGCCAAGACCTGAGGCAGCCCCATCAGACATCACAAGCCTCCCAGAACCAGAGAAAGGGCACAGGGAGCTCCTGCACAGCCCCCTGGGTGTACGTACACACACATGTGCATGGACACACACCTCATGTTATAGGGTTTTCCAGCTAAATCCTCCTCAATGCCTCTGCCAAGTTGCAGGGGTATGAAGCTCCTGATTAAAAAGCACATCAAGAAGTCCCAGGGTTAAGTGAGAGAAGCCAGTGTCCCACCGGCAGCCCTGGGGGTGGGCAGAAGCAGAGACCCTCCTGGCTGGGGCCAATGTGAGCTCAAGGTTGATGTGAGTGTCATGGATCCATTTGTGTCCCAAAGGGGCTGCTGGGTTCAAACGCTGGATAGAGGGGAGCACAGAGCAAAGAAAGAAGGGGGGTAAAAGCCAAAAGGGGGAAGAAAAGAAGAAGAAGAAAAAAAAAAAAGTTCTATAATAGGGGCTTTGTGCTGCTGTGGTTACTTAGTTATTGGAAAAGCCAAAAGATTATGAAATCCAGTGTATTAAGTGCATTAAGAAAGCCAGAGTATTAGCTAAACAAGCAGCAGCGGGTGCAGGCAGCAAATAACAAGTGGCAGCTAAGGAGCTTTGCTCCAAGTCCACTCCCTGGGATGAGACGGACGGGTGGGAGACCACCCAACCAGGCTCCCCCTCCCAGGCAGCAATTTCTGGGGGGAAAGGCGGGTACCTACCAGGGCCCCCTCCAAGGCGAAGACAGCGGCAGCCCCGGTGCGCTCCAGGGGCTCCATCCTGCGCCTCCAGCGGCGACGGCGGAAGGTGTCGGTCCTGCGATGCTTCAGGTGGAAGCGCCAGCCGAAGAGCGAAGCGTACTCCCAACCTTCCCCATCCAGCTCATCCTGCTTGTGCTGCCGGGCAGGGACGTGTCGGAGGTCAGGAGGAGGCTCAGTCCCACCACCCCACAGCCCCTCTGCAGGTGACAATGGCACAGCCAAGGGGCAAAGCTGATTATGCATAGGGCTCTCCAGGGGAAAGGTGGTGCCCACGCAAACCTGGATACAGCCTCTTTGAGTTGTTGCCTGCTACAGGTGTCCCACCTCATGTCCTCCCTCTGTTTCTCTAGCTTAGCTGGGGATTCAGCCCTTTGATAGCTGCCAGGGTGGATCCCACTTTGAGAAGGGTCTCGGTGGGCTAGGGGATGCCTGTGCCGAGCAAGGAGGGGGACACATACTGCCCAGGCCTGTGTAGTACCAGCATCTCCCTCTTCCAAGCCTGCCCTCCACTTTGCCACTACCTCTGCTCTCTTCCAAGGACACCACAGCTCTGCCACCATGGGACCCTGGCGCACCAGTCACAAGCCCATGAAGGCTTTTCCTCCCCAGAGCTGTGTCACCTCTCTGTGACACTTGCAGCCCTTTGGCAAATGGAGTGACGGTGGTTCCTTATGCTTTCCAGCCACAATTATCCAGAAAATGTGCTGGGAAGGGAGGAACGTGTCTTAGGGAACCTACTTGGGGGAGGGAAGACCAGCAGTGTTGTGCTGGCATTTGCAGTCCAATTGCACCACCTAGAGGAGAGCAGGTCTGGCACAGGGGACAGAGTGAGGAGCTCTGTCAGCCCTAGTGTCCCCAAGCTGCTTCATGGCACTGTCCCACCCAGCCCAACCAAGTGCTCCTGGAGTGATCTGCACCTCTGGGAGATGCTAACCCCCACGGTTAAAACAACAGAGGCTGCTGCCTGCTCCAGCACGGAGAAACGGGGACATGGCCCCAATCCACTCTCTTCTCCTCAACCCCTTTCCTACCTTCCTCATGGCCTCCATCTGTGCCAGGTCCCTCCGGCGGAGCCGCACCCAGCGCCGTCGCCGGTTGGTGTGGTACATCTTCTCAGCTGGCACCCAGGCCTTGGGCTTGCGGTCTGGAGGGATGGTGATGCCATACTCCCAGCCTTGGAGAGAAGGGGACATCTGAGTGAAGAGGGGAGAAGAGCCTCCACCTTGCCTCCCCCCAAGCACTTCTCTTCATATTTGTCCAGGCTGCAACAGCTTTAATAGCAAAGGTTTGTCCAGACACAACACAGTTTCCCAGTTTGCTGGTCCATGCAGCTAAAGATCTATTCATGCAGCTACCAAATGGAGGTGTCCCACTGGGAATGCCTAGGTGAAGGGCTCACGGTGTCACACCAGCCCTTGGCTCAAATTCACAGCTTGGGGACACTCCTCTCTGTTCTTCCTTCCTCAGGCAGCCCCAGTGCCTATGACCATCTTCATTGCTCTCTGGCGTGATGTTTTCAATCTCTCCTTCACCAAGAGACAGGTAAGATCTTCCATAAAAACAGCCTGACCTTTCCACAGCAGCAAGGAAAGCTCTGCCTTTGGGATTGCCCATGCCACAGCCACAGCAAGAGCAAGGGGGAGAGGATGCAGCACCCCCAGGGCCTGACCCTCCAGAACCCATCAGGGCAGCTCACAGCCACGAAGGGGTTGTTATCCTCCCTGGTGCTGGATGGGACCATGGAAGGAAACACCACAATGGGCAGAATGAAGGAGATGAAAAACAGGACAGATGCCCAAAACTGCTTTCTGATACCTTTCTCATCCACAGCTCTGTTGAGGTCCGTGTCCCACTCCACATCTTCCCATTTCCAGCCAGGAGGACACTCAATCTCGTCCTTATGCAGGACCTTCTCCCCATTCTGTGGGACACAGACGTGTTTTCAACCAAATGATGTCCAGCAGATGCCCAAATCTCCCCTGAACCCCTGAGGGCTTCCTGCCACTGGTGGCTTAGCCTCTGATTGCCTGATTCATCCTTACCACATCAGTGTAGGCATCAGTCATGTGGATCCACTGGCCTCCAGGCAGCCGAACCTGGTTTTCAAACACCTCCTCCACGAAGCTCAGGTGCCCAGCATCCACATCGTGCAGCAACCTGCACCCCAGAGAGACGCGTGGCATCAGAGGCTCCCCCTCCTGCCCTCCCAGCCCTGTATGGGCAGCAGCACAGCGCTGTGTCTTCCCTCCTCTTACAGCCAGCCACACCACCCCAGCACAAGCTTTGTCTCCTGAGCCTCTTGTACCCCAGAGGCACCAAGCAAAACTCCTATGAGACCTCAGCAACATTGCTCAGGTGAAGCCCAAAACATGGGCTGTAATTGCAAGAAGATGGCAGAGCTGTGCTGAGCATCCACCATTCCCTCCCATCCCCTCCGTATCCCACTAGGATCTCACCTCCAGAGTTCCTCAGCCTGGGGCTTGCACAGGCAACCCCAGTGAGCTGGGTTCTGGAATCACCATGTCCATAAGTACCTGTGCAGCACCCACTGCACCAGGGACATCACCTATTGCAGAGACGATTCATTTTGCATTAACCTGGTTGCCTACTAGGGCAGGGCAGGCAGAAAAGGAACCCCCATGGCGCCCCAGACCTCCATCCAGCTTTCTGGGTGACCTTGCTACCAGGTTAGCATCTGCTCAGGCTTTTGAGGTGCCTACAACAGGCCACTCAGGCCCTGATTTTTGCAGAAAACCATCACTCACGTCTTCTCCGGGCAGATGAACCAGTCCCCGGCCCAGGTCCAACCTGTGGAGGGGCGAAAGCTGTCCTTGGGCAGCTTGATCTTGCCGGTGACATCTGAATATTTAGGGTAGGTCAGACCAGTAGTGCCCCAGTTCCCCACCAGTGCCAGCTTGGTCTGGTTCTCATACTGGGGGAGCAGAAGTAGAGAGGATTTTGCATTGGAGGCACGAAATCCCATGAATAATCCTTTTGAAATCCCATGAATAATCCCTTTCTTCCTGGAGAGCCCCATGCTGAGGACAGCTCTCCTGGGGAGAGCCTCACTCCTTCCACCACCATCCCCTGCCCCATGGGCACCCCCAGATTTCCCCCCCCAGCAGGAAGAAGGTGTGAAGTGACAATGCGGCTTCGCAGCTTATTACCAACAGCCTGCCCAGCCTCAGGTTGGGGCTCTTTCTTCTCATGGTTGATTGAGGCTGATATGACCCCTACCCGGCAATGCCCTCACTTGCAGTCCAGCCCACTCCCTCCCCTCTATGGTGGAGCTGATGCCCACGCAAGAGAGGAAAAAAACCCTGTATGCTGGTCCCTGTGAGATGCTCACGGTTTCAGCAAAGACGGAGAGCTTCCCCTCGGCGTACTGGTTAAACTCCTTCTCATCGACGGACAGCCCGAACCAGAGCTGGACCCGGATCTGGGCTGGGATCCTTGGACCCATCACCTCCTCCTGAGGGTACTACCAAAGGCAGAGCCCCATTAATATCCCCAAGAAGGATATTAATGAGGGATGCCTAGGATACAAGGCTGGGGGCAGTGGGTGTGACACCCCCATAGACCCTGCCTGGGATGCCAGGGGGTAGGTGGGACACGGAGCATCCCTGAGAACTGGGACAACATCAACAGTGTACAGAGCACTTTGGGGATGACCCTGAGGAGCTTCAAAGCCTTGGTGGTCGGGGCTTCCATGTCTCAGTGAGACACCCTTCAGGAAAAGGGCACCAAACCCAGCCAACATACTTCAGCAAAAATAGAAAGAATAAACACGGAGATGTCTCACTGCCCTTTTTTCTCTCTCAGTCACTTTTTTTCCCCCTTCCAGTGATGCTAGTTTTCCATCCAGAGCTAAAGTGCAGAAAAACCCAATATATTTTGGCTCATCGTTTGCTGCCAGCTGGGCTTGGGAGTTTGGGGTTTATTCAGTTTATTTTATTTCACTTTATTTTTTTAGGGCTTGTTCATTGCTGATTGTCTGCTCCCAAGCTGGCACACAGCAAAAGGCCAAAGAAATATCCTTTGAGATGTGAGAAGCTCAGTAAGTGCCTGGCAGAGGAGGCCACAGCTTAAATTTCCTGGGGTGGCAAAGGGTCAAAAATTTTGAAAAACATAAAAAAAAACATTAAAAACATTTTAAAAATATATGTATTTTTTTAAAAAAAAGTACCATCTGGGCCAAACTGTGCCCATCTTCACTGCGCTGTAACTGGCAGAAAATATTAAGATATTCACAGGCATCTGCTGCAGATCCATGCAAGAGGAGCTGAACCCTACCAGAAGCATGACCAGGCTCTCACCACACAGGAACCAGCTTCAACAGGGTCAAAACTGAGTCTGGGAGTCCCCAGAGCCCTGGGCATTTGTGGGTTAAAGCAGCCCACTGTGTTGCAATTTCAGGTTTCCCTGAAATCTGCCTAGATATATTTTTTTAGGGGACAATATTTTAAAAATTAATATCACATATGCGCATACATCAAAAGCCAAGGTACCTTCAGGAAGATGGTCTGCAGCTTCCCACAGTTCTTGCCACAGCAGTTGGAGATGTTCCTGGAGAAGAGGACCTCATGGGCTGGCACACGGGCGTATGCTACACGCTTATCTCCCTGCAGCATCCAGATCACTATATCGGGCAGGCTGTTTTGGGGCTGGAAAACACAAAAGCTGTAGTGTCCCACTAGGGAGCTCTATACTAGCACATCAGCTGCAGAAGGATGCAGGAGGCTGGAATGCAGCCATGCCCTGCGTCCTGCTGCCAACCCAAGCCATGGAGTGAGACCATTCGACCCAAACCCGATCTCAGCAGCTCCTGGTCTAATCTGGGTATGGCTAGGGCAGAACAGCCCCATGTTCCCCCAAGCTCTGTCCTCTACATCCAGCCCAGGTCACTGCAGCAGCTTTGTTTGAGGGTTTAACTCACTCTGCTGTAAAACTCTGGCATGAACAAGCCTAAATCTCAAACACCAGGTGTTAAACCTGCCACCTTCCTAACTCACTTCACATCACTGCAGTGGGATATGAACACAAACTTACATGGGCAGCCAAGGACTCTGCCTGTGAGAGGAACATCCTTTCTGCTTCCCACCACACTGTCAGGCAATTGCTCACAGCCATCACACCAAAACACCACCGTGACAGCAAGCTTGAGAACGAGCTCCCTCCAAGGTGAAAAGCAGCTTCTGCCACCATTGCAGATTTACCTCCTCTGCCATGGCCTTTAGCCTGGAGAGCCAGTCCTCTGCCTTCTCCAGGATTGCTGACAGGCTGGAGTCATCATGCTTGAGCTTCAGGGCTGCCTTCACTATCTGCTCCAGGTTGGTGCTGCGAAACCGGTACAAGTTCTGGTCCAGATGAGTGCTGGCCGGCTTCCCCAGGACATCGGGCAAGCCCACACTGCAGGGATGGGCCAAGACACAGCATTAGTAACTCATTTGCCCTCTTATGGGGGTTTTGCTGTCAATTTTTTTTTTCCATGTCTTCAGCAAGTTTCCAAAGAATTAACAAGCCACCAAAGATACATTTGTGGAACACAGCAATGCCAAGAGCAAAGGAGCTTCAAACCACACTTGCAGCTCCCACGCATCACCCACAACAGCCAGGACGGAGCCCTGGCTGAGCTGTGCACACCACGTACACTCACACACACACATTTGAATATAAATTGATTCAAGCTGCCGGATAAGCATTTCAGGAGTCAGGAGGGATCATCACTGCACTGAGCTATTTAGAGGTTTTCATGTAAAATGCAGTGATTTACAGTGGCGCCATTATTCTCTTCTTGCTCCCAGCTCCTGACCCACAGCCCCCTGCCAGCTGCAGTGTTCCCCCCTGAGGCTGGGACTCGGCTCCGTAAGACCCATTTGCCTTGCATGATAAATAAGAAGGACAACATCTCTTGCCCAGCTGTGCTCATTGAGATGTGCCACAGATGCACACGCTGTGGTACCTGCCCAGGGTGGAGTCGGTGCAGGTTGCCTCAGATTAATAACATGGATTCCTCTATCAAGAGGTTTAGGGAGAAATTTAGGAACAAATTTAGTTCTTTCATTTCTCTTAAAGAGAATTGGTTTTGCTGCTTTTCTCAAAAGGAGCTGGAGCGCTGCAGGTGCTGCTAATTAGCCTGATTGTTCAGTAGCATCCCGTGCAAGGAAGTAAATTAAAAGATTGTGTTGGGGCCCTCCATGATCAGATCCATCAGATTCCAGTTTCGTGTGTCCATGCTTCCTTTGTGTATTTATTACAAGGGAGCTGCTAATGACCTGACTTTCCACCCATTTTCTACAGTTTGGTATGTCACTAGTGCATGGGAAGGGTTAGGGTTAGAGCTGGACAGCTGGGTGGGATCTGTAGCTTTGTGTTTAATATTGCTTAACATTAATATGATCAGAAGACTGGAAAGAGCAACATGATGGTAACCTCAAAGAAACCTGCAAGTATCTGGGGGACCAAGAGATCAGCAAGTCTGATTCTTACATCTGACAAACAAGCAGAAACAACAACTAGGAAGGGGAAGACCAGAAAGGTGGACAACCTGAACCCAAGAGGTCCCCTGTGGGGGGATTCTGGGTTACTGGTACAGCCTGTCTGGCCTCCCCACCAGCCCACAGCACCATCCTTCCCCTCCACCCAAGGGTTCTGCTGCCCTGGACCAAGAGGATGGTTGTCTCCGGGGCAAAGAGCTGTTCATAAGACAGATGGCAAAAGATGGGGGCATTGTGATCACCCACAATGATGGATCCTGCACTGGCTGTTACCATTCAAGGCACAGATTATGAGTAAAAAAGCAAAAGGGCTGAACTAAGAACATCACTCTTGCCAGCACATAAATGCATGGTGTATCCTCATGTGAAAGTTGTGCTTCCAGCTGGGGAAAGATGCACTGGAATTAGTCAAAGTATGAGGAAGCCCAAAAGGATGATCAAAAATATGCACCGATTTCTGCATCAGGGCTCTCAGGCCACCTCCTGCATATTTTGTGATGCTCCCAGCTCCAGCAGGGAGAAGTGGAGGGCTCAATTCACTGGCAGCTCTCTTCCAAGCTCAAGGGCAGAGCAAATCGTCACAAGAGGCAGGGCCAGGAGCAGAGGGACAAAACACACCCTGTGTTTCGTCAGTGCTGCTGCCCATCAGCACAAAGGAGCTGCAGGAGCTGCCTGAATCCAGCTGCAATTCAAAGTTTTGGTCACTTGGTTTTGCCACGACTCATCTTTCTCTAACTTAGTCCATTTGTATGCTACTTGCACCTCTTTTCTTTTCCAAAGTGCAGTAGCCTGCCATCTCTTCACACAAAAGTCTGGAAAACAAATGTGGACAAGGTAATACCTGCAGCACATCACTGCTTTCCTACTGGGAACAGGAGGCAGAGATACCATCTCCCACTGGGACCATTTCACCATAGAGGTTCAGACCTGGAGGAGGATGGGGAAGCACTGGAGAACTGCAGAGGGTTGTCCCATCACTCCAAAATCCTGATGGAATGCAGCTCTGCCTTGGCTGAGGGCAGAGACCAGGCTTTGGCAGCATTGTGGAAGGAGTCACGGACAGTTCTGGCTGCCCAGCTCAGCTTGTCACCCCAGGGCAGAGAGCACAGTGGGGTGTGAAATCCCCCCAGAAGCCATCAGGGCTGTTCCAGCTGCCCTCACCATGGATACCACCCTCACCAACCAGCCCTGGTCTTCATACCAAGGCCTTGCAGAGACAGAGGAGCTGCATCCTGCAGGATCTGAGCACAGAGCGAGGCCAGGAGCCAGTGGGAACCACAAGCTTGGCACATCCCGCAGCCACATTTTTCCCTCTTGGCTAATTTAATTTGTTTTGGAGGGCACAAGCATCTTTGGAAAACCCAAAGCTGTGGCTCATCCCTCAGGTCCTGTCCCATGTGCCCAGGAGTGGAGGGGCATCAACAGCTCATCAGATGGCTCTGACCTTTCCAGTGGAGCCAGCATGCGTGGGGGACAAAACACATCTCCCTTATGAGGCTCAAAAGCAAATAAATAGGGAGGTTGTAAGTACGTGTGTGTGGTTTTTTAAGCATGTCCTCCAGGAGGTCTGCAGAGCAGGGTCAGCTTGTTCAAGATCTCTTTACCCAAGGGAAGGAGATGTCTGGTCCCACACGGGTGTCACAGGAAGGTCCAGAGAGGCAGCACTCCTGTGCCCACTGCCCCTCCACAACCTCTTTTTGGCCCTTTCAAAGAGCCCAGAGGATAGAAAGGGGGACCTAGGGGCATGGTACAATTTCCTCAACCTTAGGTGACCAGCACAAGCCCAGGTGGACAGTGCACATGGTCCTGCAGGCTGGTGGGTCTTTTTGGGAAGAAAGGGTGGGGACAACCGGTCCCAGCAGGTTTGGTGGACTCGGACAGCCAAGAAGGCCAAATTCTCCCTATCTGGTGAAGTAAAGTATCAAGAGCCACCACACAAGCTTGGTGGTCACAGAGGTCCACCAGCCACAGCCACCAATTGCCACCAATGGGCTTTCCCAGCCCAGTGCAGGGCTGCCTCTACAGCGTGGCTGCTCTCCACCTAGCTCCCAAGGAATAAAGCTCCAAGAAGCACAGCAGCTCTCTTAATTCCCCTTGGCAAGGCCTTGCCTAGGGCTAAAAACATAATCAACCATCCTATTATTGCCCTGCCCCAAACTGACAGCATGGAGCTGCTGGAGGAAATTGGCTGGCCAGGCATATGTGTGGAACAGGACTTGGAGATCATCTTCAGAGATATACCCGAAGCAGAACCGTGGTTCAAAGACCCGGGTGAGGTCAATCCCTGAAACACCTTCCAGAGGGCTGAGCTGTCCTTGGGATACAACACCATGGTCATATTGCAGCGATGTTCCCTGGAGCAGCTTCTCATCCCGACAAAAGCACAATCAAGCCCCAAAAAGCAGGCTACACAGAGGGAAAGCCCATAGTACCCTGCTGTCCTACCTTGAATGAACGTTCAAGTGCTTGAGAAGTGCTCAGGAAGGCAAAGCAGCAGATGCTGCCCACAGCGACAGAGGGATGGTTGTGCCATCCAGCCCTAGAACATCCCTGCCCCCTCGTCCAGCTGTCAGACACAACAACCACACACAGCCAAACAACTCCTCTGGGTGCTCTGCATGGGTGCCTTCCACACAGTGTACAAAAGACTCAACCAGGAAGCCTCATCAGTGGCTCCTCACTCCGCGAGCCTGACCGTCTCTCCGGCTGGGCTGGCCTGGCTCTGGTTCCTGCCCCAACACAATGCTGCTCATTCAGGTAAGCCATTCTGCAGCCCCTGCATGAAGGCTGGAAATTTATGACTTGCCTTAAATGTCACCTTTTCAACTCCGTGCCTTGGCTCAGCAACCTTTGAAGTAAACATTAGCAAATGATCAGCATTTTTTCAGTGGAAAGAAAAAAAAAAAAAAGAAGTCGTCCCTTCCAAGATAAATAAGTGGTCTCACAAGAAACAGCATGAAAAGGTTCACAGTCAAAACTGGCAGAAAATACCTGCAATCGGCAATGACGTCATCCATCAGCTGGGCACCCAGGACATCCAGTTCACTTGGTGAGCAGTTGGCCTTGAGAGCAAGGTGTACGTTCTCCAGGTTTGCTTCCTGCACAATAGGCAAGGAAGAGGAGCTGCACAGTGAGGACACCCCAGCAACCCACTTCACTCCACATCCAGGGCCCTCCCAGTGCGTGCCCTGGGGCTGCTCCCTATGATCAGAAACTCCAGCCTCTGCTCTGCTTTTGCTCCTATTGGACCTCTGGGAAAAATGACAGTGAAGTACAGCAAGAAATCCCATAAGTAGCTCAGGAGCTGAAGGAAGGTCCTTGACTCCTGCACTTGCATCAGTAAGCATATGGGTGGCATGGCAAAGCACTGTGTTCACACCCTAGTGTTTCTCCAGTGGGGATAAGGGTGGTCCCTTCATCAGCCCTGATGCTGAGCAGGGAACTCAGGACACCAACAGATTTCACCTCCACAGCACAAAAGTCCTCAGACTCCAAACCTGACCCAGTCTGGAGTTGGCCTCTGTCTATTCCCTGTCCCCTCAGGCAGGATGCAGAAAGGAAGTAGACAATGTTCCTTGCCAACATGGCACTCACCAGCCTGTCTGCTGCATGGTGGAGAAGGTTTTGGGCATCAGTTCGATAGCTGATATCTTCCCAGTACGATGACAGCACCACCACAGGCTTCACGTTGCCCCATGGCAGGTAGTAATACTGACAACCTGGAGGGTACAGCACACTGGTGAGCTCATGATAATGGGGTGATGGGGAACCTTACTCCTCAGAAACAGAGCAGAGATGAAGGTGGGCAGTGCAACATTTGGCATTGTGATGAAGCCCATATCTGGGTTTCTTTTGGAGCAAGAGGATGGG
The DNA here is from genome assembly GCA_013400375.1 of Thinocorus orbignyianus. Taxonomy (NCBI): domain Eukaryota; kingdom Metazoa; phylum Chordata; class Aves; order Ciconiiformes; family Thinocoridae; genus Thinocorus; species Thinocorus orbignyianus. The sequence continues at coordinate 206,359 of VXBW01002570.1, forward strand.
AATTATGTTCCTCAAATCCATGTGCAACAGAGCAATGCACACCAAGGTCCAAAGGGGTGTGCACTAACCTCCATGGCTACAGCAGTGAGGCCAGAGATCTGCAGAGTATCCCCAGTGGGGTAAGAACATCTCATGCCAGAGCGAGAGCCCCAAAGGAGCCAGGGAAAGGCCACCTCAAAGCACTGTCTCTTTCTTAAAGAGAGACAGGCACGATTAGTGCTGAGGTACTGCCCAAAAAACACTTCAAGTCAGCACAGAGCTGAGAAAAACAGTCCTGACTTCCCCACTCCTCCCCAGTCATGCATTTCCCCTTCACAGCATGGCTGAGGTGGGGAAGACCCTCTGGACGTCATCTGGTCTAACCCCTGCTCAAGCAGGGTCACCTTGAGCAGGCTGCCCAGGACCACATCCAGTTGGATCTTTTAGTATCTCCAAGGATGGAGACTCCACACCCACCCTGGGCAGCCAACCCCAGTGCTTGGTCACCCCCATGCTGCTCACCATCAAAGACGGCCCGGCTGTACTGCGTGGTGGAAGCCAAGGGCAGGCAGGTGTTGTCAAATTTGTTACCGTAGTTGCCAATGCTGACCTCAAACTGGATGGCATCATCCACGTCTTGGAGCATGGTGGCTGAGTAAAAGGCAGCAAAGAGGGAATACTTCCGACGGCGAAGGTACTTCTGCAACAGGCACAGGACCATGTCCATAGAGGAGACACCACTATTGCTCTCCTACACACAGACCCTCCACTATCCCGGCATACACCAGCTCAGCAAGGCCTCTGAGATGGAGAAGGTTTTTGCAGGGAAGAAAAGCTATTTTGGGTGAGATATTTAGGAAAAAAAAACGCCTAAAGGAGAAGGCTAGAATTTTCCATTAAAAACACAGTTTAAATCTGAAAACACCAAGTAAAAGGAGCACATCTGCAACAGTGCTCAAGTTGTGATTGGGGTCCTGCTGAAGCAAATCTTCCATCCCTCCATGTTACCATGGTCTGCTCTCTACCATGCACTAGCTCAGATGGAGCAAGCTGGACACTTTGGGGTGGAGACACATCAGGAGATACCCTCCACTGACCACCCACAGGACATCACCCACCCAGGACCAACATCTGCACCCCCTCCCTAGTGCCCCAAATGCCATGGTGCCAGAGGGCTGACCCCAGAGCCCATGGGGACAGATACCCTGCAGAGACCCCATTACCTCCACCCGCAGGATGTCATCTGCGGAAATGTCCTCCACCTTCTGCTCCACGTGCTCCACCAGTTTGGTTTCCAGCTCCACTAGCATCCTGCCACGATATGCGACTCCCTCGCCCTTAGAGTAGACCAGGGACAGGCATCAGGACCCCAGTGATCCCTCCCCACAGAGGAGCTCTGCCTTTGCTTCTTTGCAGAGGAGCAAGATCAGGCAAAGTATTTCTGCAAGCACTTACAAGGCAGAGAACATTTGGGCAGCAGAGCAATATCAAGAGGTGTTTAGCCAGCAGGAATAGCCAGAAAACGCATTGCAGGCTCCTAATAACAAAGCCAGTTAGGGTTAATAGCAGCTTTCTTTTGGCAAGGAGGAGTGGTAGTTAAGTTTATGTTGTGCTGGATAGAAGACGACGTCACCTTTCCTAAATTGAGTGTCTCGTAAGGGTCAGGGAAGCCGGTGAACTCCCGGGGGCTGCCGTAGAGGTTGATATAGCAGGGACCAAAGGTTGGCAGGAACCCAAGCCCATCGTCCACTGGGGATCACAGGGGAAAAGAGAAGTTAGAGAGTCCCAAAAGCACCTCAAAGACATGTTCCTTGGGGTTTCATTGCTGGACCATGGGTATCACACACATGCAGCTGGAGGCCACCAAAATTCCAAAGTGCAGTTTTTCATCCCCTTTAAGTCCTACTACTTCTTAGCTTTTTGCAGGAGAAAGACAAGGTAAGTGTGGGGCTGTGCAGGGGGCACAGATCTTCCTGGTCCCAGAAAGGGTCCCCAGAGAAGGGGAGCATCACTTGGCTTGTGGGAACCAGTGTAGGGGGATTTATACCAGCTGAGGACCTGGCCCTGTGCTCCCCTTAAGGCAGTGAGAGAGTGCTCAGAAGATAATGGCTCCTTTTTATGAAACCTTGAGCAGAAGGCGCAGCAAGGGGACAGAAATTGTTTGCAGGGTTATGTCATGCTCTAAGCTTCCGGCCACACTAGACAATGAAGTCATCACTGCCCAAGATGGACACCCCAAATCCACTGTGAGGAAGCGCAGTAGAGCCTTTTCCCTGGTCCCGCAGGGCAGGGGAAGTCCATGCTGGTGCCATCCCCTCCTCCCACCAAGATACTGAGGCAAAATGCAGCCGATGCTTCCTGAGGTCTGGCCAGTGCTCCAGCCCTGACAGCATCTAAACCAGCAAAACAATTACCAAGGGGCAAATACAAACTGAGAGGATGAGGGGACGTACAGTCTGTGGTTTTCAGAGGCTTCGCAAGAGCAGGAAACTCATCTGAAGCACAAAGAGATGGAAAGAGATTAGGAAAGGCTGGCAGAGGAGCAGAGAGGAAGGATGGAGGGTTATGGGAAAAGAGAATGGATGTTCTCATGGGCTTTTTTTGCTAACAGGCACTAGAGAGAGAGAGAAAGATGGAGAGGTTGTTACATAGCCCTATAACACTTCCAGAATTGTGTGAAACAGGAGGATTTGAGCAACCCTGAGGGATGCTCCAGGTGCTGCAAAAGTTGGATGGACTCACGGTTCCCCAGCACCTCCTCAGGGTCAAGCAGTGATGGGTTGGGATGGGCAGGTACCAGGCAGCCCCCTTGCAGCCTCCTCCTCCCTCCCTAGCCTCTCTCTCTGTCTCTCTAGATCAGCCCAGGAGCCACACTTAAACTAGGAAAGAGGGGAGGGCTGGAAACAAGCACCACGTTGGAGAACACTGCTGCACCCCAACTCCACACCTGCATGCATGGCCAGGCAGTGCTGAGAAATGTGGGCTGTGGGACACGTGGCTCCAACTTTGCAGTGGACTGAAGCCTTAGAGGCTGCTGCCAACTCCGCCCCATTCCCCTACGGCATAAGGACGCTCATGATGGGGCAGGGGCTTGCAGAGCACCTGAGAACATCAGAAATGCAAAGGGAGCAGAGTAAGTGTAGTCTTGATGTCGTTTCAAGCTCATTAGCAGCAGGAGATGCTCATGCAGGTTAGGGCAGCCTCTGCTCCTGGTTATGTGTGGCTCTCAGCAGCCCCACAAGTATGTCCCAGATCCCTATCCTCCCACTTAACACAGGTGACATGGTCAGTGTCACCCAACAGATCACTGCCAGTGCCTCCATGATGGTCCTTTGCTTCAGAAAGCCCCTGAGACTTGAAACAGCACTCAGGACAAGCTGGATCTCAACCTCCACTCAATCCTGTAACAGCCTCAAAATGACACCTGAGGAGGAGCCACTAGTGGACACACACACAGGTGGGATGTGGCATCTTCCTGCGCTAGAGACAGTGCTGTCCATCAGCAATACACACAGGGCACAGGGGAACTGCAGCCACCTCTGCACAGCAGAGCAGTTTCCTCTGCACAGCAACAAAAAGAGGAAGCAAAACCTCTAGCACACCAGGGCCCTGCAGCCTCCCATCCCAACACCCCTGGGAGGACCTACAGACTTTCAGAACCACAAACCATTAGGGACCAGGTCCAACCAGAAAACAGGCTGCAGGATGGAGCAACCTCCAGCACCTCGTCCCACATGTCCTCCAGCAGCAGTGACATCCTCCAAGCCAACACCAGCCTCCAGACACAAGCATGCAGTGTTCCTCCATGGCCATGCATCCCAGATCCCATTCTGCTGACTCCCTTACCCTCCAGCTCCCCACCAGGGGCTGAGATCTTGGACATGCAGAGGTAGGTGGTGCCGATGATATCGTTGTGTGTCACACGGTCCCTGCAACACAGCCCAGGATACTGTCACATGGTGGACCAGGGGAGTTTGCCCGTGACCCTGCTCATCCCAGTCTACCAGCTCAGCTTTCACCATGGGCAGGCACCTCCCCAATGAGCCCTCTCCCCTCTCACCAGTCAGTCACCCGGATCCTCATCTTCTCACACATGGAAGGAAACTGGGAAAAGAGGCAGGGAGAGGAGTGGTGAGTGGGGGTAGGGGTGGGCAGGCTGCTTGCGGGCTGTGGGGGCACCCACACTCACCATTGCCGGCAGCGTCAGACTCTGATTCCACTGTGGGTTGGCATTCTTCTCCAGGATCCTCGAGTAGAGCTGGAGGTGCAAGATGGGGAATGAAAAGTCAGTGCCACCCCAAGTGCTTGCAGCTCATGGCTGCACTTCAGCAAAGCTGGGCTGCTGCGTGCCCCATCCACAGAGCTGGAAGGTCTCAGATCCCCAAAATACAGACTCCATTCGATGGGTGGCCTCATGGGGCTCTACATCGTGTTGGTAAACCCCTCTGTGCAGTAGGCAGAGGATGCTATAGGCTGCTCAGGGATCTCACACCCCCAGGACCACCAGAAACTCACCCTTTTCCTGCTATGTTTGCCGAGGATAATGTCCTGAGCCTCTGTTCCCCCAGGGCGCTGTCCCCAGGGAAAGATTTATGGGCAAGGGAGAATCTCAGCCCTTTAGTGTTGCTGTGCATCAAAAGGCAAGTGGTGGCTTGTGGACGTATTTCTTGGTGAAGGCATGGGAAAGCACCCAGCAGCAAAGGGAGTGGGACAGGGCTTTGCAATGCCACCAGTCACCTCCACACGCTAGCTGGTCATGGGGGGACATCTGGTGGTGAGGGGACAGTTGGTTGCTTGCTTCAGGCAGCGCCCAGAAGAGCAGCACAACCCTCTGCTGCTGCACTATTCCCCTTCCCCAGGAGCTCAGCCTCTCTATCCACATTTTTAATGCAACAGCACCACGAAGAGCCCAGTGAAGGAATTACTCCAGTGTAGCCTGGCACGCTGTGTCCAGCAGCACCGCTTGGCTCAAAGCGGTCCATGCACACGGGGACTGGGTTGGGAACATTGGCTAGGCTCCTCTCAGCCCCCAGCTTCAGGACATTGCAACCCAGAGGGAGAGGATAGACTGTAACAAGGATTGATGGGTCCTTTGAAAATGCTCCAGCAAAGCAAAGGACCAAATTTTCCCCATGCACCGCTACTGTCCCAGCCCCAAGGACCAAGGTGAGGTGCTCCACTCCAACCACTCACTGTCTTGCCTGCGAAGCTGACTTCCACAAAGGGATCAACCAGGTTCTTCTTGTTGCTCTCGAAGCCAAAGATCTGCCTGACGTTGTCCATGACTGCATCATCCACTGAGAGGGGAAGGACATGCTGAAAGCTCATGGAAGTGTGCAGCATCCAGCTGGCCACAGCTTTCTGGGCAGGTTGTCCCACCAGCCAGGCTGTGCATCTCCATTGAGCCAGGTGGGGATGGGCAGGAGGGTAAATACCAGTTTGCACCAGTAAGACACTTATTTCCCAGTACACTGTGACTGACCAATATCTACAAGGTCTTTGGACCAAGTCTACAGATAAAGTTTCCTTATCTGTGCACTTATTCCTCTCCAGCGCTTCGCAATCCGACAACAGCAAGCTGTGTGGTGTGGCCGACATGCTGGAGGGAAGAGATTCCATCTAAAGGGACCTAGACAGGCTTGAGAGGTGGGCTCATACAAACCTCATGAAATTCAAGCAAGCCAAGTGCAGGGTCCTGCACCTGGGACACGGCAATCCCAAGCACAATTACAGGTTGGGCAGAGAAATGTCTGGAGAGAAGCCCTGAGGAGAAGGGCTTGGGAGTGGTGGTGGATGAGATGCTCAACATAAGCCGGCAGTGTGCACTGGCAGACCAGAAAGCCAACCGCATCCTGGGCTGCACCAGAAGAAGCAAGGCCAGCTGATCAAGGGAGGTGATTCTACCCCTCTGACTCCACTCTCGTGAGACTCCACTTGGAGTACCATGTCCAGCTTTGGAGTCCTGAGCACAAGAAGGACATGGACTTGTTGGAACCAGTCCAGTGGAGGGCCACGAAGATGATCAGAGGATGGAGCACCTCTCCTATGAATACAGGCTGAGAGAGCTGGGGCTGTTCAGCCTGGAGAGGAGAAGGCTCTGGGGAGACCTTTTAGCAGCCTTCCAGTATCTGAAGGGAGCCTACAGGAGAGCTGGAGGGGGACTATTTGTCAGGGAGCGTAGTGATAGGATGAGGGATAGTGGTTTTAAATTGAAAGAGAATTTAAATTTAGATTAGATACTAGAATGAAATTCTTTACTGTGAGGGTGGTGAGGCACTGGAACAGGCTGCCCAAAGAATTTGTGGAAGCCCCATCCCTGGAAGTGTTTAAGGCCAGGCTGGATGGGGCTTTGAGCAACCTGCTCTAGTGAGAAGTGTCCCTGCACATGGCAGGGGGGTTGAAACTCCAGGATCTTTAAGGTCCCTTCCAACTCTAGTAATTCTATGATTCTATAACCCACCAAAATACCAAGGGCTGGATCCAGGACATTCCAGACCAGCAAAGGAAACACTTACTCTGGGGCAAGTCTTCAGCTTTGAAGATTTTCAGGCAGAAATGAGCCCCTCTCAGGGTTACCCCCGTGGGGCGCAGGAGGTTGCTCTCGATGTCTTCCTTGTCTTCAGATACCTCCTTCTTCTCTAGCTGTAGGACAATAGGATGAGAGGAAAACACAACCAAGCTTCCCAAAAGTCCTTAAATGAGCAGTAAACCTGCCAAATCCAGTGTCTTGCCCCGAAAACAGAGGAAGATCAAAGCTGCAGCTTCCCTAGGAACAGGTATGGGGTTTGATTGCCCAGGGTGGTAGAGCACCACGGTTGAAAGATCCCCCCATCAAGACAAGGGCAATACTCACAGGAGCTTCATCTCCAGGTCCCAGCACAAACAGGCTGACTTTCAGATAGCCCTTGGCCCCCACGGAGAAGTCCTCCGGGTCAGAGAGCAACAGCCATTTTCTGAGGAAAGCGTGTTCTAGCGAAGAAAAGAGATTGAGACCTATGGGCTGGTCCTCAGACATGTGGAGGATGTTCAAGGATGCTGATGGTTGGGATTTTTAATAAATACTTTGTTCCTTTTATATAGAATAGAATAGAATAGAATAGAATAGAATAGAATAGAATAGAATAGAATAGAATAGAATAGAATAGAATAGAATAGAACAGAACAGTTTCTGGTTGGACTTGATTATCTTAAGGGTCTTTTCCAATCTACTGAACATAATAGAGACCTGGGCTTCACTGGTGGGGCTTTCTGCCAGCAAGCTGGTGGCACAATGACTTGAAAGCCTCAAGGATATGCATCTTGGGAAAGGGAAGAGAAATGGGTGGTGATGATGGAAACAGGGACGTGTGTGGGTTCATACATGGGAGAGGTGTAATGTGTGTGTGCGTTTCCCCGATGTTTGGCCCCAAAAAAAAGTTTCCCAAAGTGACTCCCCCAGCCGCAGAATGTGACCCTGGCTTGGACCCTGCCCATTCACCAGACTCACTTGGCTCGGAGTAAATGGTCTCAACATCCATCTGTGCAACAAAACAAAAAAGAAATGCCAGTGTTCACACACCCCATGGGTCAACACGGCAGAAAACCGGTGGGGAAGGGGAGAGTCGGCAGCCTTACCCGAAACTCCCCAATCACTGAATCTGTCCGAAAAGACCGAGAGTCTACAACCTGTGGAATGAAAATAAGGAATAAATGGCAAATCCAGCCCAATGGTAAAAAAAAATGCTAAATCCCAGGGCGGAGAACCACTCCACATGTCCTCCTGGGAAACAGCAGACATTTCCCTGAGCGCTGTGGGGAGGGAGACAGGGCAATGGCCCTGAGCTGATGTTTGCTGAAGCTCACCGTGATGAAGATTGGTGCATCGAACAACTCAGATGGGGACTCAAAGACGTTGAAGAAGAAGGTCTGTGGAAAAAAGGGGCAAGGGTGCAAGTTGTAGTTCTGCTCCAGCCTCCCTCCAGGATGTTTTCATGCCTCCTAGCCTTTCCCATGCCCTCAGCTCCACAGGCTGGTGCCTCTTCCCCTCCTGTTAAAAGGGTCCCCCACCCCGCTAATAGCAACAGCCCCCTGAACAGGCTGTGCTGGGTGACTTTGGTGCATCCCAATGAGCAACATCCTCCAGTTTGCTTTTTGCACATCCAGACCAGCTTTTCTGAGGGTCTCCAAATAAAGCACAGCTGCAGGTTGGAGCAGGCATTGGAGACATCCCAAAAGGCAGGCTCAGATCATCCACTGTGGGGACAGGGCTGGGGACAAGTATGCAGTAGTCCATGCGCACCCATCCGCATTGCCCACTCTTGTCTGTGCACTGCCTTGCCCAGAACATGACACCAGGATGCTACCAGCAACTCTGGGACACGTGAGTCACCTCAGGAAGATGACCAAGATGAGCCCTGCACAAAGGCAGGACATGCTGGACCTACCAGACCTCTCTGCTTCTCTCCCATTGCAGTCCCCATTGCCACATCACATCCTCTGGGCTTCACTGGGGTTTCCATCACTCGGGACTCCAACCCATAACACTCCTGAGCCTTTCCGGGCACCCCCACAGGCACACCTGGACCAGAGAACCCCCCCTCACCTCATCAAAGAAGGGACTGTTGCCTTTGCGTATCCTGGTCCTCTTGGTCTGCCCAGCTGCCGTCACCTTCACCACAGGTCTGATGTTGACCCCAGGGAGCTGCCGGCCTTCGATGACCCTCACCCTGATCTGGGATAGGAGGGAAGACAGAGCAGTGGGTCACTTGGTGCTGAGGGGACAGGATGCATGGGAGGACAAGGGGAAGAAGAGCCTCCATGGCTGTATATCTGATAGCTCCTCAACATCTCAGACCCTGTGGGGTCAGTCTAGCCCTAGGATGGGCACCTCAGAAGGCTCCTCTCAGGTGATAAACCTCCCATAGGGACAGCCTGGAGGGCCTTGGGAAAATGGGCTCAGGAGAGCAGCTCATCCCCACCAGCCTCATCTCACCTGGAAGTCCTGTGGCTTGCTGGATAAAGGTTTTTTGGCTGAGCTCTTCCTCCGCTTCAACCCCTGAACATGGTGTACAGGGGGCTTGCGGGGCAGCGAGGGGGGCTCAGATCCTGGTGGCCCAGAGGAGGAGGAGGGCTCCGTTTCATCACCTGTCGCTGTCTGATCCTCTGTCTCCTCCTCTCCAGCTGTCTCTGTGCAGGGGGAGAAAGGAGATGGAGAATGCAGGCAACGTGGAACCAGACACTGTGTGACCATAGGGTGAGGGGTCTAGCTGAGAAAAACGTGATGCTATGAGGGAAAATATCCCCCCCGGTGCCACACATGAAGATTTCTGTTTACCAGTGACCGTGTCAGGCTCAGCAGCAGCCGGTGCTGGCTCTGGAGGGGCTGGAGGGGGAAAGAGGGGGACAGCTCCTGGTGGCGGGATGTAGGATACTTGCAGGATGAGGAAAGCCTGGAAAAAAAGGAAATATTTGTTATATAAGTGTTCAGAAATGCTCTCCTAGGCTCACCTGAGCCTTGGTGCTGGATGCCACCCGTGAGTGGAGGATGAAGCCAAAAAAGTGGCAGCAGTTCAGTAAATGCTGGGAAAAAAGGGCAGAGCAGGGGGACAGCAGGGAAAGGTGTCCCAGGGCCCATGGGGGCACCGGGGATGTGAGGTGACCACCCAGCCCCTGTCCCGCTAGATGGCAGCCCCAGGCAAGGCTGAGCCAGGCCAAATGCTGCATCCACCGGGAATGGAGCAGGAAGGAAGGAGATATGGAGGCAGAGCCAGGGAAAATCTCAAGGAGAGGGGAACTGTGGAAAAGGAAATGCAAGAGTTAACCAGCTGTGAGGGCTGCTCCCAGTGCTCCACACAGAGCCTGCTAGCCTGAGCAGTGAGGACATCCCTGTCTCATGGGTGCACAAGCTACAACCCCTGCCAACATCTGCCCTGCAAAGAGGTTTGACCCATCTGCTGCTGGGTTGTCCCTAGCAAAGCACTATGTTGTCCCCAGCAAAGCTCTCCCCAGCCTCCAAGTTGAGAAGGAGAGGGGGACATGTGAGATGAGGGGAGGTGAGTCCCCCAGCATGGCAGAAGAGGTCCCTGTGAGAGCACAGACGGAGCAGCTTCCTGCTGCCTCCCTCCCCAAGCCACTGATTTTGCTCCTGGAAAGGTAAATCTCAAAGTCAAAGAGACAAGGATGGGACAATTGGTGTCCAACTGGAAGTTGCAGCTGGTTGGGACAGTCCTCAAACTGGTTTCAGACTGACAGCTGTCACTAGTTGGGATATTGCTTGTACTGGGCACAAACTGAGAGCTGCAACTGACATGGCTTAAACTGGTCTCACTGATCCCCACGCAGGTACTTACCCCGGTGGTCTGTTTCTTGTTGTCCAGCAAGGGGAGGTTGTAGGAGGCCGCGAGGCTGGGGGAGGAGAGGACATCTCGCAGTGGTACTCGGGCTTCTCCCAAAAACCTGGCAGCAAAGAGCAACAGAGGAATCAGCAGGAAAAGAGGCCACGGAGCTAGAAGTCATGCAAACCCAGCAGCGCCTGACCCAGAGAGCAGAGGCAGAGGCAGGGACACCTGCCAGCATCCCTGTCTGGCAGCTGCCAGGGGAGGACAGGAATGGGCATCAAGTGACTCAGATCCAGCCCTGGTGAGATAACCAGAGGAAGCACCTGTAGGAATGTTGTCCCCTTTTTTATCAAAGAAAAGCACCCAAAAGTCCATGCTAAGTAACCAGGAACCATAAACCAAAGCACTGACAGATTTTTCTTTGCCAGTGGAGAAAACAGAAACACAGAGGGCTGGGGGTTTCACTGGAGGTAGATAAGAGTTGGCAGCCAAGGCTGATGTCTGTGTGCCACCATCATCCAGGAGGATTTTAAACCACAGTAAAACCGATTTTCCCCTACTGAGTTCCTCCTTGGTGCTTAGTTTTCTGATTCTGGTGAACTCTTCCTGCGCTGTGTCACCTCCCGACCCAGCCAGCAGCACCAGCTGCCCCACAGACCAGGACTGGCTGGGGAATGCGTCCAGTGCTGCAGCCCAATTCCTCCCCACCCAGAGCTAGGAAGCCCCTCAAACTGTTTTGTGCTGTCCTAACAGCATGATGAGATCATGGAGCAGATCCTCCTGGAAGATATGTCAAAATATATGGAAGGCAAGGAGGTGATTTGGGGCAGCCAATGTGCCTTCACCACAGGCAAATTGTGTCTGACTAAGCTGGTAGCCTTCTACAATGGAGTGACTTTCCTAGCGGACAAGAGAAGAGTTATGGATGTCATCTGCCTGGACTTCTGTAAGGCCTTAGGAATGGTCCACCACAACATTCATACCTCTAAATTGCAGAGTTACAGGTTTGATTGATGGACCAGGAACTGGCTGCATGGCTGCATCCAAAGAGTCACACTCAACAGCTCAATGCCCACGTGGAATCCAGAAATGAGTGGTGTTCTTCAAGGGTCTATACTGGGACCAATACTATTTAATCTTCATAACTGACACACACAGTGAGACTGCACCCTCCGAAATTTTGCAGATGACCCCAAGCTGAGTCAAGGTCACTTGAGGAACAGAATGCTGTCCATATGAACCAGGACAAGCTCAAGAAGTAGGCCTATGTGAAGCTCATGAAGTTTAATAAGGCCAAGTGCAAGGTCCCGTACCTGCATTGGAGCAACCCCCAGTATCAATACCGGCTGGTGGATGGATGGAGAGCAGCCCTGCTGAGAAGGACTGGTGGGTGAAAAATTGAACACGAGCTGGCAATGTGTGCTCTTAGCCCAGAAAGCAAACCATATCCTGGGCTGCATCACTAGCAGGTCAGGGGAGGTGATTCTCCCCCTCTACTCTACTGTCCTGAGACTCCACCTGGAACACTGCATCCAGTTCTGGGGTCCCCATCACAGGACAGACAAGGGCCTGTTGGAGCGGGTTGAGAGGAGGCCAGTTGAGAGCAGGTTGAGAGGAAATCGTCAGAGGGATGGAACACCTATCCTATGGAGAAAGGCTGAGAGAGTTGGAGTGGTTCAGCCTGGAGACGAGAAGGTTCTGAGGACACTTTATTGTGGCCTTTCAATATATAAGGGGCACTTATAAGAAAGACAGAAAGTGACACTTCTTATCAGGATCTGCACAGGGGGCATGGTTATGAAGTGGAAGACAGAATGTTTAGGTTTGGTGCAAGGAAGACATTTTTTACAATGAGGGTCATGAGACAGTGGACCAGGTTGCCCAGAGAAGCTGTGGATGACCCATCCTCAGAAGTGTTTAAGGTCAGGTTGGATGGGGCCTGGAACAACCTGACCTATTTCAATGCATGTCCCTGCCCATGGCAGTGGGGGCATTGACTAGATGATCTTCAAAGGTTCCTTCCAACCCAAACCATTCTGTTGTTCTATGACTTTAGACAGATAGAAGCCAAGACAGGACATTATTTGCCTGTCACTGGTAATTGCCCTGTTTGCTCATTGCAGCATCTATGTAGATGCATCTATCCAAAGCAAAATCAAGCATCCACTTTGTGGCTGAGAGAGAACCATTCAGGAGAACATCGCAGTCCCTGTGGGTTGTAGTAGAGCAGCGGCTCCCCATGCAAGCAGAGGAAATCTTCCTGCACCAGGAGGCGGGACCCTTCTCCCCCTCTCTCCTCACTATGTATAGAGACACACAACGTCATCAAGCTGGACCAGACCCAATTTCCACCTCCCTTGGCCTCAGGCCGAAAAGCAAATCCAGCATAGGCTCCAGCCCTGGAAATGGGATCCTTCATGTCTGGGCCATCCTCCCTGTCCCAGACAGAGCAAAGCAGCATGTTCCCACCCTCCACTGCCCCAAAATAAATTACTTCCTATAATTTTTCTCTGTACAAGCAGTGATCCTGGCCAAAGGAGCTCCACACGCAGACGTGGGCTGCCAGAAGGTCACCAGGCTGAGTGTCCTGGGGCTGGAGGTGGCACCACTGGTTGCTCTCACCCTCCTTCTTAATGCAGGAAGGTGTGGGGAGGGAGACCCCATCCCCATGGGGAAACCTCCACTACCCCCAGAGCAGTGGGGCACCCGGGGCTGCTGTGAGAAAGGAAGCCACCTCGGGTCGTTTCTTTTGTAAACACCACCCTTCCTAGCGCCACTGGCAAAGCTTGTTTGGGAAAGGAGCTTGGCAGCTGACTCACACCTCCCCGGCCAAGTGCCCATCACCGGGGCTTCACGGCACTGTGTCACACCTGGGACAGGCAGCTGTGATGCTGTGGTAGCCCGGGGGTGGGAGCAGGCACAAGTGTCCCTGTGTACTCCCAGTCCTCAGACACTGTTTTTTCTCCCTGGCCGTTGAGCGAAGCAGCCCAGAAATGCAGCTCTCGCCTCCCACCAGCCACCCCCACTAGAAAGGGCAGCCAGCACCAGGGAGCAACACCCAGAGCCCAGGGAGTGCCCAAATGCCCTCACTGCCCACACAAACCTTGGGCGTGCAAGGCCTGTGCCAGTGGTGGACTAGTGCCCACCACCCAACACTTCTCCTACCTGTTTCTCCCCACAGTCTCATGGTCTTTCACGACGACAGTGAGCTCAGCACCTAGGTCCAAGGGAGCTCCCTTCAGGTCCCACTCAAAGCCCTGGAGGGGAGGAGAGAGGACCCAGGGTGAGTGCCTGGCTGGGGTTGCGATGCTCACACTAGCATCAACTGGCTCCAGCATGGCAGGGGGCTCTTGGAGGTGGAGAACTGAAACACCAGACCCACTTCACCATCATGGCACTGAGCACAAACTTCAGTGCTGCCTATACCCCAAATAAAATTTGCCAGCCGACCCACAGGAAAAACATGGTCCGGGCAAAGGCCTCCTCCTCCTCATGGATTACAAGTGAAGAAGGAAACAATGGGAGCTGCCAAGTAACATTTTTGTGCCAAAACAGTGTTAGTTTTCTCAGTAAACCCCTTATGTTTTTTAATTTTGACCCACGAAAGTACAGGTCAGGGTTAGAAGGAAGAAGGTGCTGGAAAAAATATCCTCCCCTGGGCCAGGTTGATGAGTAAAACACGCTTGTTTTCCCCTCAAGCCGCAATATTTTTAAACAGCTTCTTTTAATGTGCGTGCTTAGCCCTGATAAGATCTTGATGAAAGAGGAAGAGGCTGGAGCAAAGGTCCGTACAAAGCTAGCTCAGCCTCGCTCCTCCAGTGCCAGTGCTGGGAATCTCAGATAAAAAGCTGCCCATCATGGGACCCATCCCCAGACATTACATGGGGTGGCAGCATCACCAGGGCTCCACAAGCTCCTTGTGCTTGGGACACCTTGCTGGGCTTGCACCTGCCTCCCACTGCACCCTCCGTGGCCACAGGGACAGAGACAGGGGCACACTCACCTCGTTCCATACTGGGTTCACGTTGTTCTTGATGACTTTAGTCCTCTTCTTTACCCCTGCAGGGAGCAGAGCACATGAGGAAGGTTTTCCCACCAAACCATGGGGAGAGACCCTAAAATTCAGATCCCCCTCATGCACAGGCTGGGTTGAGAACCTTGAGTGGCACCCACGGATCCTAGGAGCAGGATCAGGCCCTGGTCCTTGCACACAGGCTGGGCTGTGTTGTGCACAGACAAGCTCCGGGGTCTGGCTTCCAGCCCCAGCCCTGCATGAGCCTTGCTAGGAAACCCCAGGTAAGTCATCTTGACGTGCCGTGCCTCGGTTTCCCCATGAGCAGGGCAGAGAGGAGGCTCCCAAAGGCTGTTGGGTGGATTTGGAGGCTGGAAGGTGCCATGAGGGGAGCCAGACATCTTCCCCCCTCCACCCAAACCTCGCTCCAGTCCCAGAGGGGACCCAGACCCACTGTGAGAGCAGTCAGATGTTTGCACACTGAGCGGGGCTTTGACCCACTGACACCCCCAAAGGATGCTGAATGGGATGTTGGCACCCACTCTTGAGACCACAACTGTCCCAGAGAGCAACATCCTGAGGAGCCCTGGTGCTGGGGGGGCTCCAGCCTTGCCTGAAGATCTCCCCCACAGCAGCCCCGCAAAACCACAACCCTCAACTCACACCGAAATCCAGCCAAACTCCCGCTCAGTCCCAAGAGGCCACGTCACGGGAGGGACCAGGGGGAAGAGGAAAAGGAAGAGCCAAACAATAGCAGTGACTCAAACCCCGGGGGACACCAGCCGGGCGGCCTGCAGGGTCCTGTATATATCTATAGGTACCCTAGGCTGTGGATATGGCACATGGGGCTGTTAGGGAGCCCAAGCCACACGCTCAAAATATTCTCCTTTTTTGTTGTTTTAGCATTGCTAAATTAATCTTTTCCTGCCTCAGATTGCAAGGAGTCTCTACTAAATCTCCCAGCTGAACCAGTCACCAGAGCCAGGCTGGGGCCGGGAGCAGGGCAGAGCTGCCGTAGCCCTGACACGGCACCTCTGGACAACGTCACTGAGCCAGGGAAACATCCAACACCCTCAATTTAAGACAAAATCTCCTGCTTACAACTCATCTTCATGGGACGCGGAGCCCTGGAATTCCTCTTGCTCTCTCAGGGTCATGATTTCACCAACAAAATCTGTTTTCTGCCTCAACAGCAGATGGATGGAGCTCACCCTGGTCGAGCACCCAGCAACCATCGTGGGATGAGCACACGAGGGGAGCCAGCAGGGAGCAGACCCAGTTGGGCAGGGGCCGGCAGCAGCACCATTCCCCCCACCCACCCCATAGAGAACAGGAAAGGCTGGGTCAGAAGCCACTCATCCCTTTCCTTTCCTTTTTTTTTTTTTCTAAAAATGGATATTTTCCACCGCCAGGAAACGGCTGCCAAAAAAAAAGCAACATCCTCCAGCAAGCGCTTTCGAGGTGCAAAGGTAACACTCCCTTCCCAGGACTTCCATCCTCCAGTATCCACAGCAATGGGATAACCCCCAAGATAAGGGGTTATTTTTACCAGTCTCGTATAAGTAATTACAAGACCTTAACAGGAGCCAAGCATGAGAATGATTGAGAGCACCCGAGGGCGCAGCACCCTGCAGCAAAGCAGAGTCCTGCCCTTTGACGGGGCTCACCCCCGTCATCCCATCGCTTTTGGATGCCGCGACTCTGCACAAGCGGGTGGCAGCACTAAATAACCGTCCCCAAGTCACCCTCCGGGAAAAATCCCTGAGGAAACAGGATTTCTCATTGTCCCCCATGACACTAAGCACCCCAAAATCACAGAGGAAGAGTGATAAAATTCACAGTCCGCCCCAGGGACCCTTGAATACACTGTTGTCAGGTGTGTGAGGGTGGCAAGGGCAAACATCAGAGAGAGGGGATGGAAGGGACTTCGGTGCAGTTGGTAGAAGGATGCAGAGGGGGAATTCTGCAAGGATTTAGGATAAGGATGGAGTTTAGCAAAGCCTGGCTCCTGCGGGGTACCTGGACAGGATGTATGTCCTGGCCGGGTACCCTGCAGAAGCTGGGCTTTGCTGGAGGGGACTGCAAAAGCAGACGAGAGTTTGGCAAAGAAATAAGCCCGCCCCGCCCCAGCCCACATTTGGGGTCCTCTCACCTCGGAAAGTCAGGCTGGCCACCGGGTCGCTTTGCTTGTCCCCCTTCTCCAAGTTGGGGAGGTGGCTGGCTCGCTGGAGCAAGCAGCGCAGCATGGCTGGGCGATGGAGCGGGGCACGGTGAGGCCAAGCCGGGCTCGACCCGGGGCAGGATCCGGCCCCCCATCGCCACCTCCCCGTCCCGGCCCTCCCGGGAGGGCGGAGAAGGTGCCCGGGCGGCGGCACGGAGCGCCTCGGCGCGGCCGCTCCGGAGGTTGCAAGACCCGGGATGCTGGGAGCCAGGAGAGTGTCAGAGACCCGGGAACCGGGGATGCTGCGAGCCCCAGAGACGGTAAATTAAATCACCGGCATCCGGGGATGCTGCGAGCTCCGAGGATGGTAAATAAATCACCGGGATCAGAGAATGCTGCAAGCTCCAGGGATACCCGAGCACCGAGATGCGGGGATGCTGCAAGCCCAGGTGATGGTAAGTAAATCACCGGGATCCAGGAATGCTGCAGGCCCTGAGGATACCCGAGCAATAGGATCTGGAGATGCTGTGAGACCCAAGATGATCAGACACCAGAGAAGTTGCAAGCCCTGGAGATGTTACACAAATCATGGAGATCTGGGGTGCTGTGAGGTAAAGGGATGCTTGAGCACTTAGATCCAGGGATGCTGCAAGCCCCAGCGGTGGTAAATAAATCGCCAGGATCCAGGGATCCCGCAAGCCCTGGAGATGGTAAATAAACCACTGGGACCCAGGTATGCCCCGTAGATGGTAAAGCACCAGAACTGGGGATGCTGTGATCCCCAGAGATGGTAAAGTAAATCACCAGCATCCGGGGATGCTGTGAGCTCCAAGGATGGTAAATAAATCACCAGGATCAGACAATGCTGCAAACTCCAGGGATGTCCGAGCACCGAGATCTGGGGATGCTGCAAGCCCAGGTGATGGTAAGTAAATCACCGGGATCCAGGAATGCTGCAGGCCCTGAGGATACCCGAGCAATAGGATCTGGAGATGCTGTGAGACCCAAGATGATCAGACACCAGAGAAGTTGCAAGCCCTGGAGATGTTACACAAATCATGGAGATCTGGGGTGCCGTGAGATGCAGGGATGCTTGAGGACTAAGATCCAGGGATACTGCAAGCCCCAGTGGTGGTAAATAAATCACCAGGACCCAGGGATGCCACAAAATCTGAGGGTACCCCAGCACCAGNACTGGGACCCAGGTATGCCCCGTAGATGGTAAAGCACCAGAACTGGGGATGCTGTGATCCCCAGAGATGGTAAAGTAAATCACCAGCATCCGGGGATGCTGTGAGCTCCAAGGATGGTAAATAAATCACCAGGATCAGACAATGCTGCAAACTCCAGGGATGTCCGAGCACCGAGATCTGGGGATGCTGCAAGCCCAGGTGATGGTAAGTAAATCACCGGGATCCAGGAATGCTGCAGGCCCTGAGGATACCCGAGCAATAGGATCTGGAGATGCTGTGAGACCCAAGATGATCAGACACCAGAGAAGTTGCAAGCCCTGGAGATGTTACACAAATCATGGAGATCTGGGGTGCCGTGAGATGCAGGGATGCTTGAGGACTAAGATCCAGGGATACTGCAAGCCCCAGTGGTGGTAAATAAATCACCAGGACCCAGGGATGCCACAAAATCTGAGGGTACCCCAGCACCAGGATCCAGGGATCCCGCAAGCCCTGGAGATGGTAAATAAACCCCTGGGACCCAGGCGTGCCCCATAGATGGTAAAGCGCCAGAACTGGGGATGCTGCAAGCTTGGGGTGCTGCCAGCCTCGTGGGGGTGCCTGAACACAGGGCTGCTGTGAGTTGGGGGTGCCCAAGCAGAGTCCCAGGGACACTGCAAACCCTGGGTATGGCAAATTCCAGGGATTCAGGAATGTTTCAAGCCCCAAGGCTGCAAAAGCATGGGGACCTGGGAGTGCTGCAAGTTTGGGATGACCAAGTTCCCAGACACAGGGGTGCTGTGAGCCACAGAGATGCCCGAGCACTGGACCCCAGGGATGCTGGAGCCAGAGGACATTGGTATGCCACACTGGTGACAAAGGAGCACCAAGACCCCAGGACGACACACCACAGGGCTGCACAGCATCAGCACCCCAGGGATGGTGCAAGCTGGGGAACTGCCAGACCCAAGGATCCCATAGCACTGAGGATCCTGCATGGAGGCATGAGGGAGGTCCTGCTGCCAGGCAGGGGCTCCAATGACCCTGCAGCACCACAGCCCCGGCTGAGTTCTCACCACAAACCTGTCCACAGGTCAAAGCACAGCCAGCACCAGATCCAAGCCCTCCACACCCCGGGGCCCAGCTAACAACAGAGACTAGGGGTGATGTTTCCACTGTCACCCCATTCCCTGTCCCTCAGAGCAGAGACAGGGGCTGTCCTGTTGTCACAATCCCTGTGTGCTACCAGCTGGTGAGAATAAGGGCACAGAGGAAGGAAGAAGCAGCTGCTGCTCAGGCCCAGCAGGTGAGTAGCTTCCCACAGCCACGACCACATTATGACAGTAGATTAGGGACCTCTGTGCCACAAGGAAGGTCCCTGCAGCCACAGAGCCAAGCATCACTGTGGGAGGTGCAAGGCAAGCTGACACCCCGCCTCTCCTCTGTTCATCCCACCCTGTTCAGTGAATCTGTTTTTCATCTTGGGGATACCCAGGGATGCTCAAGGGAGCACTGCAAATGTGCTGCCTCGCTTATCCTGTCATCCCTCATAACGGGAGGATTTGGGACCCAGGCTGGCACTGGACGGGTTCCAGGAGGTCACAGACTGGTTGCACCACAGCCACCACCATCACCCCACAGCAGACCTGTGAGGGCCCAGCACAGTCCCTGACCTACCCTGCCCATCTCCTCATAGACACAGTAGAGCCCCAGGGCCCAGCAGACCGACAGCTCAACCACGGGGTGCAGCTGAATTGGGATCCCCTGGACACTGGGATGACTGGAAATAAATGCCTGGAAACCTCTCCTGGCCGATGGACATGGCTGGGTAGATTCAAGGCTGTTGGGGTGCAGGCAGCGGGGTGG
>VXBW01002570.1:226270-281696 GCA_013400375.1 Thinocorus orbignyianus
GAAGGGCTGCGGCTGGATGAGGCTCCGCAGGAGGGACAGGGGGTGGGAGACACCTCCCCGCCCCGGGCTGGAAGGCGGCTGACGAAGCCCCTGGAGGATGGAGAGGGGGAGCTGGGGGCTGGTACCCCCCCTCAGCAAGGGCAGGTGAGTGCCCCCCCATGGGGATCCCGCAGGAGGGGGGCTGGGGTCCAATCACCCCAAACGTGGTAGGTAAGGGGGCTCTGCTCCCCCGCGGGCCACGCTCACTTCCCCCGGGTGGGGTCTGTTGCAGGAGCATGAAAACCTGCCCTCCCCTTGCCCCCTGAGACCCCCCCAAGTCCGATTTGGCCAACAGCGGGGTCAGCATGGAGAGCCCCCGGGTGCAGCCCCAGCCCCACACTGGGGCACCAGGGCCAGGCTTCAGGGGGTCAGCATCAAGTCCAAGATGAGAAAATGGGGGTCTCAGGGAGCCAAGTGGCAGGCGGTGAACCCTGTGGCACCTCTCAGCATGTCACAGAACCGTGTCCACCACGAGAGCCAAGCACAGGCGACCCCCCGCCCTGAGGGTGAAGCTCATCCCCACGCTGAGCACCCCCAGTGGGTGTGTGGGGACCACCCCCACGCTCTAGTCTCTGCTGGGCCCTGAAGGAGGGAGCCACCTCCTTCCCTCCTTCCCTGCCCAGCTGGGGGATGGGAGGGCATCTCTCATTTTGGCACAGCCGTGACCAACACACAGCGACAGGTGGGGACAGGCACAGCTCCCAGCTATTTTGGGGGAGGTTATTTTTACCCCTGGGTTTCCCAGCAAGCGGCTCAGCGGGGTCCATCCCTCACAGGCAGGCCAGGACCTCCCCTCTCCTCTCCCTGTGCCCCCGAGGCTGCTCAGAGCTGCCCCGCTCCCACACCGTCACTCCCCTTTACCCTCTTCGGCTTCATCTAAGCCCATTTTCCTACTCCTGACAGGTATGAGAACCCACGGCCACAGCTACAAGCAGAGAGATCGGAGGCACTGCAGCACGATCACGCTCAGGTGAAACGTAATTAACAGGGAAATGAACACCCAGGGGACAGGGTCCCCCCCAGCACCCCTATTCCACACCCCCCCACGGCTCGGGTCGAGTTCAGCCACGCACTGGGTGAAGAAAAACCTGCAAGGGCAGCGAGAGGAAAAGCCGTTGCAAAAGCTCCCTGGATTTCACTGAAACCACCCCATCTGCAGCCCGGCGCTGCCAGGGGCCTGCGGCAGCATCCCCTGTGGCCGTGCCAGGAGGCAGGGCAGGCAGCGCGGCTGCGCTTCATTACCAGCAGCTCTAAAATAAACTCGGTTTGCCGCACCATTAATCCCAGGGTGAGCCGAAGCGCAGCACCACACATATTGGGGAGCAACGTGCAGAAAACCATTAACAGCTCCTTCTGCAATGGCATTCAGGGGTTTTCTTACCTCGCTTTTCCAAAATTTCATTTTTTCCACACCGCACTGGGAGGAGAGGACATTATTTGCCTGAAATTCCCTGGTTAATCGGCCCCCGCAGCTCCTTCTTCTTTTCCTGGGGCTGCTGCAGCACTTACCTGGTTTTATCCAAGACGTCCTGGTGTCTCCAAGGGAAGAGCCAGGCACAAGCAGGGGTTCAGGGAGTTGTGAGCAGAGGGGAAGTGGATATGGAGCAGAAGTAGGATTTACTGACCAAGATCCTGACCACATATCTTGACATCCTCCAGGGCCACACTCAGATGGGAGATGATGTTGGATCCCATCTTCTCAGCTATGGGAAGTCTCTGGCAGCATGGTGGTCCTGGGCTGGGAGCAGGCAGGTAACCAAGCTGGCATTAGGGCTTCAGCCAAGATGAAGTCCTTGAGCTACTGTCCTCACCTTGGCTGAGCACCAGCTTGGTCACCCATGGCCACCCCAAATTCCTACTGATGGGGTGGACCTGGGGAGGCTGCTCAGGGCAGGGCCAAGACCAATCCCATGAAAAGCCAGACTGTTTCCACAGAATTGTTTGGGTTGGAAGGGACCTTTAAAGGCCAACTAGTCCAACTGCTCTGCCATGAACAGGGACATGTTCAACTAGACCTGGTTGCTCAGAGCCCCACCAACCTGACCTTGAATGTTCCCATGGCTGGGGCATCTACCACCTCTCTGGGGAACCTGGGCCAAGGTTTCACCACACTCATGGTCTAAATAAATAATAAATAATAATAATAATAATAATAATAATAATAATAATAATAATAATAATAATAATAATAATAATAATAATCCTTGTATCTAGCCCAAATCTACCCTCTTTTAGTTTAAAACCATTACCCCTTGTCCTATCACTACAGGCCCAGCCGAAGTTTGTCCCCATCTTTCTCAGAAGCCCCCGTTAAGTACAAAAAGAGCCTCGTCTTCTCCAGGCTGAATAACCCCAGCTCTCCCAGTCTGTCTTCACAGGAGAGGTGCTCCAGCCCTCCTATCATCTTTGTGGCCCTCCTCTGGACCTGTTCCAGTAGGTCCATGTCTTTCCTGTGCTGAGAAAGTACAGGGAAGTAAAATTTCCTTTGTTTGCCAATGCTTTGCCCTTAGGGCAGCCTTTAAAACTGCTGAACCGCTCACAACTCAGATGCTTTCTCAGCAAAAGCTGATTCATTTAAAGGAGAACTCTGGTAAAACAATGTTAGAGCCTGGTGACAAAGCAGGGAGTTATCTCTCAACACATTCAGGGGTGTGCGTGTGCCAGAAGGGGAGGCAGAGCTGAGAGAGGAGAGCAGCGGCAGGATGAGCTTAGGCTGCTTCCACCACCCTGACCCCACTCAGGAGCGGAGGAGCAGAGCTGGGGCATCCCAGTCCAACCCTCCAGCAGGCAAGGCAGAGGACACAAAGACACCACTGGTCCCCAGGGCACAGGGTGCTGATGCCTTCCTCAGCCCTCCATATGCTCAGCAAGGGCAAATGTGGACTGAAGTTCGCATGGCAAAAGCGGGAATGAAGAACAACATTGTTTTCTTGTCCTCTGCACAGATAAAGCAACACAGAGAAACCAGGGCAAGAAATTGCCTTCCTGACCCCACAGAGGGACTCTGAAAACTCAGAAACACACAAAGCTGCATTGTAAAGGAGACAGGACCAACGAGGACCGAAAACCATGTCCCGTACTCTGGTGAGACTGGGGGGAAAAAGAGCTGCAAAGCTGAGCTCAGCTGGGGAGCAGAGGATGCTGCTGGCAGTGCCCTGCAGAGCCTCCAGACCCTCCCAGCTGTGGGGCAGCTCGGCTGCTGCACAGCTCCACAGGCGCCTTCTGCACCTCTCTGCAAGGTTCTTGGCACTGAATTCCAGTTTGTCCCCTGCTATTTCAGGCAGGATTTTTAAATTCTCTTCCATGCAAGTTGCTACTAACCCAACAATAACTGGACACCTAACTGAGAGTCACTAAGCAGTTAAATCACACCGATCCCAACTCAACTGCTCTCTGCTCTGGAGAAGGGGATGGCTCCCGCCAGCAAGCCAGCGAAGAGAGGAGATGGGGGGCGGATGCACACTCACACGCTCACAGATATTCTTGCCCTGAATCATGCTCCCTGACTCGCCAAGTATTTGCTGGTCTAAATCCATCCCTCCCGCACATTTTTGAGACATTCATCTGTTCACAGAGGGTAGGACAGACCAGTGCAACGACTCACCAGCACACACGGGCCGCAAATTCACCCACAACAGCCTTCTTTACTGACATGACAAAACAAAACAAAAAAAAAGCCCAAACAACAAGCATTTAGGAAGTTCCGTACCCTGCCTGTCAGACAGCAGGACTGCTGTGTCACCTACATGGACAGCCCAAAGCAAAGTCTTCTTTTTGGAGCCTTCTGGGCAGGCTTTGTCTTCTCTGCACAGACATGGCATGGACTTCAGGAGGCAGACAGGTATTTAAAGGTTTTTACCAGCTCAGTATCATTAAACAACTTCAATACATGAAATACAAGTAACTCTTTCTGTTTGAGGGCCTTCATGGGTTCATCTCCCATCACAGAACACCTTTCACACACGTGCTTCCTTTGCTAAACCATGAGTTCAGTTTATTTTGGTGCTTTACTGCTCAGGCGTCTGAAGAAACACACGTTGTTGAACCAGCTATGGCACAGGCAGGACTGGTAAGGCGGGGACCAGGTACAACCAGAGTGTCTGTCATTTCCCTTGGACATGCAGGAATACTTCTTTACTCCTCCCTCCAGGAACATAATTCAGGTGAAATCAACTACCCAATTTTGAGGGAGTGCAGAGATGATGGTGGATTTTAAAAAACAGTATTTTAACGAAATGTAAGGTGGCTAGCTTAAAAATAAAAGCTCGAAGTGAAATCAGTCACGATCCAGGCTGAGATCCACCATTATGAGTGTGCCAGCCAGAGACCTGGACTCAGCAGTAAGCGACATTCAAGAGCAGATTGCAAAGTTCAGCCGTTCTGAGTGTTTCACAGGCTTTGACATACAGGCTGGAACAAACTAAGAAAAAGCAACCCAAAATAAACAAGCAAACTTGGTCACCAAGGAGAAACAGCAAGGGACAGTGACCTCCCTGACTGACCACAGCACCAACAGGCACTAACGCAGTGCTGGAACAGGCTTTGCTCCCCATGATGGCCTCGATTTTATCATCCTCAGGCTATCATGAGACTTCAGAGGCCACAGGAAAAAGAAGGGCAGAGGGAGCATATCAATCCCCAAGATGACCAAAATCTTTACCAGGAGGGTCACTGCTGTGGAGCAGTAAGGAGCCTGTGCAGCATGTGACACTTCACCTGCTGAGAGCTCTGCAAAGCGGCACCAGAGACAGATCCTGGAATGAATTCCCTCCCAGTCTCTATTGTGATCCAGAGTTAACAAGACACAATAAATCACACCAAACACAATCCCCTAGTGTTAACTATACAGTAAGAACATTTATTTCATGTCAACACTTGTAAAAGAAAGTCTCTTCCAAGTCAGATGATTTGATATACAAATCAAAGCCACCATAAGCGTTTTTTTTGTTTGTTTTTTTTTTAGTCTGTCTATACTGAGCTCAAATTTATACAACATGAATGCTTGTTTCTGAAACAAAATTACAAATTAAATCATAACAAAATACACAAAATTGACTGGACCCTAAGTTTAATTCACTGAAAGAAATCTTCTTTCCTCTGATCACCTTGAACTCTGCTCTTCCCCATCGTTATGCGCATCCTTCTGCTTGGCCATGAACTTCTGTAGGAATAAGGGGAAGCCAGTAAAAAGATACCGCTATGTTATTCCCCAGTTCACGACAAGATCATGCTCTAAAAACAGTTCACAGCCTTTGTAAATGTACTGGCCAAAAAGTCAGTGTACTGCTGATACTGGTACTGTGTCCCTTCTGCCAAAAAACACTCAAGTTTCGCTCACAGACTGACACAAGCACAGGGAAGCTGAGAAGCTCCTGAGTGGAACGTGGCAAAATATTAGCTATCAGGATTTCTCATGATGACAGGCACCTGTGTCTGGTCATGAGATACAGAAGTTACTCAATATTCACCACAGGCTGTGTGTTCATTACGCCCGCCTTACAACAGCTTAGATTGATAAATACCTTCCAAGTTTTCCACCCCTCACATCAGCACTGGAAGGGGCTGCCTCTACCCCCAGCTGTGTCCCTGCCAGCCCGCGGCACCAGCGAGATGTACTGCTGAGGGGTAGGGAGGGTTTTGACCACAAACTTAAGTTTTCTGGCTGCTAAACTGACCTTTTGGTCATTTTACATCTGCAAGATATTTTTGCCAGTCTGCAGTTTCAGCAAGCCAGGAAATCCAGCAAAACCATGCCTTTGGAGACAAAACTGTAGTTTTTAAAAACCACTTCTTAATAATGAAGACAACAGCTATCCCCATGCCTTCCTAGGTAAGGAAGGCTTGATGTAAGTGATGAGCATGAGTGATTTAACAATATCTGTGCTTGAATTTAAAACAAAATGCCTTGAAGTATTAGTATGAGCTCCCCATGCCACCAGGAAATTATTAGCATTCATTAAAACAAACATTTTTTAGAACAGTACTCTTTTCACCCATGTGTTTAGAGAAGCTTCAGCATTACCTCCATGTTCTGTTGATGAAGTGGTGTCTTGCAGTGATTTTTCACAGACGGTTCATCTGCATAGAACAGTGAGCAGATCTGACAGAAAAAGCCAGCCTTTGGAACTAGGTAATCCAAATCTGAAGAGACAGCACACAACATTAACATTAACAAAACAAAGCTTTAAAACATCCCATTAAAAAACCCACAGATTAAAAAAAAAATAAATCAGATTCCCTTACCCAAATCTGTACCGTTTATTAATACTGGAAGGAAGCTAAATTTTTTCAGTATTCAAAAAATTAGAATTGTAATCCGAGTTGGCCACCTGCCCTATTTCAATAAACAGAGGAGGACACATACTTTTCTGCGACCAGGGAAACTGACCTTCTGGATCTGAATCTCACTGCAATGACCTCAGTGTTTTTCGCCCTTAAAAGTATTTTATATACAGCTCATTTGCCAAGTTTAACCTCTGTCCTGCTGTGTGTTACACAAGTGTTTTCTGTCACAGAGAATATTATACAAGCCTTCAGGCACAGATCCGTATTTTCCCACCAACTTCTTTTACAGTTCAAGTATTATCAGTAGCTTTACAGAAAAGTATTTTAGATGAGGATCTTGGAAAATACATAAATATATACATACATATACACACACGTGGGCCTGCATTTTTAAAACCATGTAAGCAGTTCCCTCATTCCTATACAGTGAAATCTGGTATTAAATCTCCTAACAGTATTAGAACTGTAAGTAGATATTATACCACAATGTGTTAATTATAAATAAATTAGCTTATATTTGTAAATTTTTAGGAAAAAACAACTTTCCATTCTGCTGCTACTATTCAGCCAACAGAAACTTGTTAAACATTAATTTGAAGGAGCCAAGATAAAAACACAGGTTATAGATTATGAATTCAAAGACAAATGTGGTAATTCAGCAAAGGAGGCATTTTCAGATGAGCAAGAAAGCTGCCTTCCAGCAAAACAAGTATGAAGCATTCAGGGTAGGTATTTTTAGTTTTACCTTTTGGAGTACTCTGCATCTTTGAAACATCTGCAGAAGCCATCTTCTTCCGCTTAGACTCTGGTTCTTTATCTCCTGATCCCAGCTGATCAACTGGAGGCCATAAATGCACGTTAAACAAAGGTATCCACTAGTTCAAAAGTATTCTATATCTAGCTGTAATGACCTGCTGCTGCTTGAAAACAAACACCATCTGTACGGGCCTTGCTGTTTTCTGCACTGTTTGGTTTGGTCTTTCCAGAGAGCCCTTCTCAGGAGCTCCTGACATCAATCCCGCACGCAAGACTTCCAAAGACAGCCCAAAAAGTGCTTCTGACCACACAGTACTCTTCACAGAAGTACAACTGCCGCTCTCAGCTGCCTTCCTCTACAGCTCTTATTAGCAGCTTCAAACCAACTTTTTGATTATGATCACAAAACTCTCATCTTCTTTATAATACGAGCTACCACACTTCCTTAAATGAACGTAGCTTGAGGTCCAACAGCAGTAATTCAGCTTCTTTATGGAACCAGTAAAAGCCTAACAAATATGTTACTGGACTAATTAGTTTTAAGGAAAGATCAAAATTAACATTTGAAGATTTTCTGCAGACAAGGAGTTTGACAAAATCTTCTCTATTACAAGATAAACAAGGGTGCTTGTTTTTTAGATTATCAAATGAGTCCAACTGTCAGGTGAAGAACTACGTATCAAATATACCTTTTTTCTTCATAATTCTATGTTCAAATAATCTAGATAGCAGTATGTTCTAAACAAAGTTCAGACAATAAATCCTTTATCTTAATAACAAACCCCAGGAAGCTGTCAAAGGAAAATAACAGTCAGCATCACTCTTGCATCCCCTAGGCGTTTCAGCAGATTGTGAGTATCTCACCACATCAACAACACATGAAGTTTCAGATTTACCATGTGGCTCTTTACCAGCCACAGTCTGACTGACATCCTTTGAATTGCTGGCCTGAGGCAATCAATAAACCTTTTCCTATTTTGTTGCTGGAATCAGATTTCAAGACTTGAGCAATATGGTTCTACTTGATTTAACTTCTCCTTCCCAGTTTCCTTCTTCCACTTCTCAAACTCAGAAAGAACTAGCCCTTTCCTGAGCCCATCTCTTTTGCCTGAGTTTTTTCCTATACAGAGAGGAACTGAAGTAACTTCTTTATTGTCTATCAAATACATTTATTATAATTTGTCACTACCAGCTAGATCAGAAATTAACTGAAGGGCTTGGATATTTAAGAGGTCTTTTTATAGCTAACTTGCTAATAGAACATAGAAAGTATTTTGCATTTAGAGTAAATGTTTTTGTTAATCATGGAGAAGCTTACATTCTATAACATTAACAAGATTAAACTAATAGATAACATTTGCATATTCTCAGGTGTGTACAGAATCAACTAATCCCCTGTTTATAGAAACTGAAGTTCCAAATACTGTTTTAAGCAAGATTGCTGCTTAAAATGATCCTCCTTATCTGCACTACTCGGGTTGCCTCTGCTACGCAATGAGAGTGAGACGGGAGAAAAGCTTTTCCAAAACATTAGAACAAAAGGTGCTGTGTCAGTGTTCAGCTACATCAGCAGAGACAGAAAGAAAACTCGAGACTAGTGGATTGCATCGCATAGAGCCTTCACCCACGCTTTGGCCAAAACTCTTCGTGTGTGTTGGTTATATATAGATTTCCCTACTTGGCTCTGTCTTAGACTTTCTTAACCTTTTTTTTGCTACTACAATCCTACAGATGTTGTTCTATGTTTTTTCCTCTAGATTCAGCTTGGAAGGTGTTGCATCTTTGCAACTGTGTATCCACTTCATTTGACTCACCTGTTTTAATAAAGCTTGGCCCTGTAATTAAAGACTATAAATAATCTGTACAGTGTTAGGCAGTTTACCAAACCTTGCATTAAAGGCAAGAAAATAAACCATTTTCCCCATTCTAGCCACCATTAACACAAAATGAATGTTTTAAATCAACACGTCACTTAATTTTACATCAAAAGTAAGATGCACTGTAAAACATTTTAATAAAATACCTTCAGGCTGCTGCTAACTCTCAGTCTCTGTTGTGTTTTGTTTTTTTCTCCAGCCTCCTTCATCAACTTTGTCAAAGATTTTGGGCTTTTCAGTTTCCTGTTTGCTACAAGAACCTCTGTGCATGGCACTGGTTACAAGCATCTTATTTTCTACTTGCCCTCTGAATTTATGAGAGGTTCCTTACCTTTTGACTTTGAGATTGCAGTAGTTTCTTCTTCTGGACTTGCATCTCCTAGAATTTCCATTTCTTCTGGTCCTGCAACAGCAACAATATCCTCCTCTTCTGGTCCTGCAACAGCCATAATATCTTCATCATCCTCATCCTCATTTTGATTTTTCCCTGTGAACGCATTTTCTTCTTCCTCATCCTCCTCTCCAACTTCATCTACTGTGACAAAGTTTAGTTCCTCTTTCAGACGATTGAAATCAGCCAGAAAATCATCTTCATCTTCATTGACTTCATCCAAAGTCACTAGAGGGTTATCTTCATTGTCCTCTTGTATTTCATCCACTGTCACTAAAGCACTGGGATCATCAGGCACCTGAGAGGAAGCACCATCTCCAGTATCCTCAGCAGCCACTTTATCATCCTCTTTCTGTTTCAGCACATCCTCGGTATTCAAGTCTGTAGGTTCATTCAGAGGCAGCTCTTCTACTTCGCCAATTTCATCTACAGTTACCAAGGGTTCAGCTTTCAAATCCTGCTCCTCAAAAACTGACCTAGGGATTTCTTTATGAGAACTAAAGTCCTCCTGTTCAGATATTTCATCCAGAGTAACGAGTGACTGTGGATCCTTTACTGTTTCTGACATAAGTTCTTCCTCTTCAATCACTTCATCCACTACAACCAAGCCCTGCGGGTCAGTGAGTGCTTCTAAATTAGCAACTGCCATTAGCTGTGCAGTCACATCCTCTTCCTCACCTATTTCATCCAAAGTGACAAAAGACAGTTCACTTTCAGCAATGCATGACACCGAGCTCTTCCCTTTCTTTCTCTTTGAACTAGGCTCAGAAGAGGCGTTGTTTTTAACACCATCTTTTCTCTTTCCCTTTAGTGGATTTCGACACGTTTTAACAGGAGACTCAATTTCCTCTACGACTTCATCCACAGTAACAAATTCATCCAGGTTAAATGGAAACAGTTCTTCTTCCTAGGAAGTGTAAAAATATTTTCAGGCCTTCAGTCCCATGTGAAAGAGTCTTCATTATCAGCATTTGTGTCAAGGAAACAGATTTAATTCAGAAACCCAAAGCATTTTTCAAAAACACAGCTGATGAACAAACAAAATTTACATCTATTGTAAGAACAGGGCGGATGTCCTGAATACTCATGTGAATTTTTGTACTCACTTGCAAGAAGGCTAGTGAAAATCTGAATAGCTCCAGAGTATTCTTCAAAAATATTATTATCCTGTGTCATACCTCAGTCTCTTCCCTAAGCACATGCTGTTGGCTGCCGCTATGAAACAGGGGACTGCAATAGATCCAGCAGTCATTCTGTGTCCTGGTGACAGATACTCACTGTTCTATCTTGCATCTTTGGTTTCAAACTCCTAACAAACATCTCTGTTTCAGAAAGGTTCCCCAATGGCCCTACACTCCAGCCCAGGAAAGGGCCTCCAGTACTGGAAACTCCTTTGTTTCTCTACAACCAACATGTAAAAGATGACAATTTTCTCTTTTCCGTAAAGACCTGCAGACTCTCTGGCATACTTGCTGCTCCTCCTGTGCCAGCCATATTTCATTAGGGGCCAGGGGAAAAGCTACAGCTTTCTAGCAAATGCTTTACTATGAATTTGTGTCTTAAAATCACAGAGCCTGACCCTTTCTATTCCTGCTCAGTTGGTGACATGATCTTACGGGCATGAGTCTTGCATCTAAGAACTCCTCCTACCCTGCAGTTTGACCGTGCCATCTTCCATAAGGGCTCTCACAATTTATTCTAGGACTACTGGAAAGAATTAGGAGCAATTTAATGTCATATGTAGCTAAGAACATCTGAAGGAGAACATATGGATAAATGTTGCAGTAAATGAAAGAGTTAATTAAGCCAAATTATTTTTAGGTTATTTGAACAAACAGCAGTCACCTCTTTGGAACACAGTATTATACTTCGTTTGCTGTAAAATAGCTACGCTTTTATAATTAGTATGATAGGATAAGGTGAATAAGTACTTAATAAATTAATTTTAAACATTAAAATGCATTCAAATATCCACCGCAACCCAACTTATGTATCCAATTTTTTCAATTAATGACTCTAAAATTGTAATTTTTTCTACAAAACATTCCATTCTAGTATCAAATACTCGTCAGTATCTAACACAGGAAGAGTCAAACAACCCTTGTCAAAGCAGAACTTTAAGGACAAAGCAAGATGAAACATTCCCTCTTAGAGAGCAAGAGAGCAGCTAAGAAATTCTAAAAGCAGTTCTCCAGCAAAAACAAAAAAAGGCTACCTGCCTTTTCTCTCCTTTCTGTTTTAAAAAGCTAACCAACAGTGGGAATAATGTGTGCTTTCATCCACATTCTGATGCAGAAACTTGAGGAACATTTAACACAAGGTGGGCACAGTGAAGAAAAAGTAAGAAAATATCTGGTTATATTTCAACTGAAATAAAATCATGTTACTGTATTCTTTCTTTCATGAAAGGGAGAACACAGACCATGGCTCTTAGCAGCTGTGTAACAGTGAAGAACAATACAGTAAGAAAAAACTGACATTACAAAACCTTTTTTCAAAGGGTAGAGAATTTCCTCTTGGGGATTAACACACACTACTGGTGATACAAGAAGTTCATATGCATTACATTTAATAAAAGGACTGAGGTCCCCACCCTTATGTCAGAAATCTCTTTTCCATAGGGACCAACTACTTACCTGGCAGATCTTTGATTTGATCCTGTAATGTTACTGCTACAAACTCATCAATATGGATTTTTATTATCTTCTTTCCGCTTTTCTTTCCCAAAGCCCAAGCTATCTAAGAGAGAGGGTATCTCTATTCACCTTCCTGTAAACACGTAGATTGAGCAGCTCAGCCCACATGCTCCCAAGCTACTCTTCAAACCAGTGATGCAGCAGAACTGTACAGTAATCCTTGCTTTACAGAACCAGGCACTTGAAATACCTTTGCACAGAAGAGGTACCATGGATGGAGATCTTCTGACTACCCCCTGTTGTACAAAATAATTTTTGAAGAGCTAGGACTTCAGCCTTGTTGTCTTCTCTCTTCTCATAAGTGTAATGACAAATAAAGATCTCATGCAGGCAACTGAGGATCCAGTTAATTCTCTCTCAAACATATAACAGACCAAAAAATGCCTCCTTTTAGCACTCACTTCTTAAGTTTCTCTTCAAAATGTCTCGACTTTAGTTTTATGCTCAGTCTATAACAAATAGTAATACAAAAAATTCCCTAGAGAAGAAAGCTAAAGATTCTTAGCGCGCACACACATGCTCTCACAACCGAGCTTCAAGTGCAGATCACTTTGGTTTCATGCTTACCTCCCTCTGTTTCGCACTGCTGCTAGTGTCACTTTTTGAAGTTTTAGTATTGCCACCAACAGAACCCTGTAAAATTAGACAAAAGTCCACATGAAATCAGTAGGCCAATTAACCTGCCCACAAGAGCAAAAATAATAGAAAAATTCAGCTATTTTTTTCCCTTAATTAACTTTTTTAAGTTGTCCAGATTGCTGCTTCTGATCACATTTGGCAAATACAAAACTAAACCAACAGTCAGTGGCAGAGTCCAGGCATACAGTCTCTAGCAACAAGTCACAGGTAATACCTTGCTTAGCAGCCTCTTTTCAGTAACAAGTGTCTGTGCAGGACTTAATAAAGCAAGTATCAGCTCACAAAAGGACAGAAAGCTTATTAATTCCCATTCAGAACTAATCCAAGAACATAAAGTTATGACACTCAATAAAGACCTACTTAAAAATACCTTCCTGCAATTTTTTCCAAGTAGCATTTTCAAACCAGTTACATACTCACATTGCACACATTGCATCTAAAAGCAACTGGTTGCCCGCCATCTCGCTATTCCAACTTGTCTGTTGGCCCAAACCAGCTGAGTGGTTCATGGAAAAGGGAAAGGGAGCATAATCTTGTCCCATACTCAATATCTGAGAGAAGCATGGAGTTAGTTACTGATCAGGCACGCTGAACCAGTCTTCCTGCCCTCCTCACCTTATTGCTGCTGTTGTCTTTCTTCATGCTGGATGATCTACTCTCTCCCTCTTGAGACTGTTTTGAGCTAGCCCTAGATTCCACTCGTGAGTCCTTCTCTTGCTGAGATGAATTCCTTCCATTGCCTCCCTTTCCATCAACAACAGAACTTCTGCTCACTTTACATTTGCCGCTGCCATCTCCCAGGCTTGATTGGCTGCTACCAAGTTGTGCATGACACTCTTCTTTTGGTGCAATTTTCTTCTCCCCCATTGCTTGGCCTCGGGTCTCAGGTTTTGAGGGAGCCTTCTGCTCCCCTCCTTTGCACAGGGAAGGCTCATTTCTCCGTACTGGAACCCTTGACTTGGATATATCCGGAAGAGACACCACTGCCTTTAAAATCATTTTACCAACAGAGGAAGATTCCTTGACAGATAAAGAGGAGCTTAGCCTAACTGCTTTACAGGCTTCATCAGCTCTTGCTGGACCTGTTCCTTTATTTGGATGTGCTTTGATTAAACTTCCCTCGTTCTCATTGACAGCATTTGCAGCATTTTCCACAGCAGCCTCAACCTTGGCCACAAGCTTATCAAGTTTCTTCTCCATCCCTGCCCCAGTCTTGACCAAAAGCTTTTCAGTGTTCTCCTCTGCAGCTTTTCCAGCTTTGTGCACAGATTCTTCTGGTTTGATCTCTGTGCCTGCTCCAGCTAAGTCCGGATTCTTCTCTGTGGCTTCCCGAGTTTTAAGTACAGGTTTCTTCTCTGTTATCTGAGTTAAAGGCATCTCATGTTCAACTTTCACAGCATCAGAAATGGGATTTTTTTCAGAAGCATCCAACTTTTTGTTTGTATGTGTGACAACAGATGACACCATCTCCACTGAAGCGGCATCAGAACCAGGGGGTACCGCTTCAGGGACAGTCCCTGTCAAATCCCCTGCTGCCAGCTTCACAGCACAACCTGATGGCACATCTTCAGCATTACCCATGTGGGACAATTCTTCTGGTGGTTCAGTGGCAGGAGCAGATAACTCTTCAGTTCTAATTTTCTTCTCTGATACAGATATAACAGCAGATTCAAACAGCTCTGGTTCAGTATTATCTTTAACTGCCTCTTCTTTCTCCACACTGGAAGGCGGCAGCAGTAACTTTTCTGGCTTCGCTTCAGATGATTCAGTATCAGCAGATTTGATAGATGCCGCAGCAGTTTCAACTCCAATGTCCACTTTCTCCACAGATGTTTCTGCCAGCCTTGGAGCAGACTCCCTTATTGCTCTTTCAAGATGTGACTCAGAGGGCTCTATCTGTACTGCTGATATCTCGTCTTTGACATTAGAGATGGAAATGGGTCCTTTCTTTGTCACACTAGGTTCTACCGGAGGATTAGCAGCTGCTGTTTGCACCACTCCTGATCCCTCTGGATATTTTTTCAAGCCAGAGCTAAATGCATTTAAAAAAAACAGAAGAAATCAAACTATATTGAGAATTCTACAGTTACCAGTAACCTCTTGACGCCAATGGTGGGGGCTTTCCTGATGCATTAGTGCTTAGCAGTTGGAAACCTAGCCTATCAGTGTTAAAACGGTTACAAATATTGAGGCGAACAGCTGATTAGTTTTACATTTCTTTTTAAGCCACCTCAGTACCGCAAGCCTCTTACACCTTGAATTACACTACTTGTAGTCAGACCTCTCAGGCAGCCCTCACTACAGATGTGCCCCTGTGACCTCAGTGCTGACATCAGCTCCTAAAATTTGACCCCCTAATGCAAGGCAGACTGTGAAAGTGTACATACAGTGAAAATAAGCTTCAGTCTCCCTGTATAAAGGAATTACCAGAGTCTCACATTTGAAGACAGCAGACTCTGCAGTCACCAACCTAGAAAACTCTTCCAGTAGCCAGGACTTTGAAGTTTGTTCATTGGGTTTGGGCTTTTTTTGGCTCAGGTTTGGCAGGAGGGAGGGGCTGCTTTATTTTTAAACTGTATTGACCTCGCACAGTAGCGGGGAACACAATACATGCACAGAGGCTCCTTTTGGCCAGGCTCTGTTTTCACTGTATAATCCCACTGTCAGCTCCCAGGATAATAAAG
Source organism: Thinocorus orbignyianus (assembly GCA_013400375.1). Taxonomy (NCBI): domain Eukaryota; kingdom Metazoa; phylum Chordata; class Aves; order Ciconiiformes; family Thinocoridae; genus Thinocorus; species Thinocorus orbignyianus. The sequence continues at coordinate 241,638 of VXBW01002570.1, forward strand.
CCCAAGATGACAATGCAGAGGATAGCACTTTTCAGAGAACTTCAGTTACAGTAAGCGCATTATTCTTCTCTGAATGAAAGAATACTCCATAGATGATGTCAGGAGCCACTGAAACTAATGATGTCTGTGCCCCTTTTCTCACAAAGCTTGAGAAAACAAGCATACCAACACCTCGTGCGTTTCTAGATGGAAAGGTGCCAAAATACCAATGCTGACAATTCTAAGTGTCAAAACAAACACAAAAGCAGCAAATACATGTAATCAACCAGTGGTTATGCACAATGAAGAAGCCTGTACTGTGGTTTATCAGAATCTATGTATATGAATAAATACAAATACGCACATTTGCACAAACCCTAATGAAAGTAAGAGGCGACAAGTCTGCCATTTTGTTAATAATCCTAGCATGATGTCAGCAACAAAATGGAAGGCTAGATCAAATGGAATTCAGTGCTGACGAAAATGCTGTCTTGAAGCAGCCAGATGCAAGGGTTAACAAGACGAAGACACAATACATGGAGTCAACAGAAAGATGAAAACAGGCAGACTCAGTTAACAACTGTGCTATGCAAGCATAAAAAAAACCACCAATGTTGAAAGTTTCCTCTGGACCCGAAGGCACTGTCCTCTGCGGCTACAAAATGTGAAAGAAGAGATAAGAAGGGATATGAATTCTGCTTCAAAATCTGCTCCCAACAGTGGCCCACAAAGCGCTGGGAATCTCCTTCACAGCTCAAGTAGCTCAACTCACAGTAACTGAAGCCTTAAGAAAGAAAAGCAGCCTCAACATCACCCTCATCTCTAACAAGCTTCTTAGCGCTGTAGTCAGTTTAAGCTTGGTATTTGCAAACATTTTGGGATAAGTGTGCCTCATGAGCATTTCAGCAGCCAGGAGCAGTAGGACAGTCCTCGATGCTTAGCCTGGCCAAGGAAAGTTTCTGCTATTTGAGCTGAGGAAAATGAATCCCAACAAAATGCATCCTTGAAAAGAGCAGAGGCATTCACTTAAGCACGTCAGTCACCTCAGCCACAAGGTCAGATGGACCACCTACTCGGGCTGGACAACCACCAAGCTTCCAGAAGCATTTCATGTTTAAGACCACCTTGTCATCCCAGGCAACCAAGAGAGCAGTCCGTTCTGCTCCCCAAATTTTGCTACTCCTTCCCTCCCCAGGAACATGTGAAAAGGATTTAAAGATATATTCTGCTGCTTTATGAAATGTAACTTAAAAACAAAACAAAGCAAAAACAATCAGCCAAGTCACAAAGGCTTACAAGGAGAAGACAGTTGCCTCAGACAAGGAGAAAGCATGTGGTGTTATTTGTAGGTAAAAATGTCCATTTCCCCATCTGCTCAACAGCCACAGCACAATGCCAGGCAGCAGCTGGGATTCATGAAAGAGTCACTTATTTTGATTAATTACTACCACTGGCTGAAGCCCACCAGTCTGGAATCAAAAAGGCTACCTGTGTGTCTGCCTATGTGTGAGTCAGAGGCAGTTTAGAAACTAAATGCTTCCAAAGTTTTCTAGAGCCTGAGTAGAAGTTTCATGAAATCAGGAGTGCCCAACTTTACTTTTGAAAAAAATAGGTTTTGGAAACATAGTAACAGCCCATGATGTTATGGCATTGCTTGAAATTGAAGTTTAGGATCATTATTACACAGTTTATTGTTTGCTTTTTTGACAAATAAAACTTATCTAGAAATATGGATCTGAGTCACAGAAGGTGTTTTACGTCATACTTGTTAACAAGAATTCTTATAACGATCTATCCATTTTTAAAAATAAAACATAATCAAGATTAAAACCAACAAATAGTAACTTGACAATTAGAAATTTTACTACAAACCATGTCTGTGAAGCAATTTTAAATGGAATATACCAGAATGACCATTTCCCAATTTCTAAGTTCTGATGCTAATATAGCATCCAAGTATTTTTTTTAAATCAATTCAGGGACCGTTATCACAGCATGAAGTTAATAAGTTAACCAACAAGTTTCAGTTTATTTTTAGCATTTGGAAACAGAAACAAAAGAGCCAGGTGCTCTGACAGAGGACAGCACTGTAGGACGAAATAAAGCTATCACTTTCCGATTAAATACAATAAAAAATTGTCTTAGCAACATGTATATCCATACATACTTTCCAGGACCTGTGGTAAAATCCTGGCCAAATTAGTAAAACAATAACAACTCAATGAACTACACAGAAAACAGGATTTTGTCCCATTTGTCCATGTCCTTTGAAAGTCCCAGATTTTAAAGAAATCACAAACATTACAGATCTACAGCAATACACTACGCATCCTGCACACACAGAACACACAAAAGCTTGAGAGAAGTAACAGCAGATAACAGTTGATGGATCTCACAGCAGGCCTTTTCATCAAGCTTAGTTAGAGAGATGGCTCAGCAATCTGCTTAATCTTGGATATGCATTGCATGAACAGTACAGATAAAAAAAAAAAAACTTATATCCTCAAAAGGCATACCTTCCTTTGCTCGGTTCCTCTTTCTTCACTTCTTTCACAACTTCAGCCTGAAAGGCAAAAATCAGGGTTCAGTATCTATGACTTTCAGAAGCATCAGCACAGAATTTGCATAACCCAGCTAATCAGTAACACAATGAACCCAATTTTAGGCATGTATCACCTGAAAGATCAAATGACAGTAAACTGTTCTAAAACAGATTCCCACAGAACATGTTTTTCAAAGACGACAAACAAAAGTGCGAGGCAGAGTAAGAGATGTTACTAACAGTTTGCTAGACAGAACATGTAGCATACCACTGCTTTGCCCATCTCGTCTTCAAAGCTGTCGTTTTTGAGCAGAATTAGCTTTTTTGGTCTGTGATGCATTTGGAGAAGAGGGCTGTTAAATGCACCTTTTCCCCAACACCACCTTCTTTCCTGTACTGGTGAGGATGCTAACAGCTGCAGAGCCCAGGGTGAACACAGGCTGACAGGTAAGTATTATAGAGAAAAAAGCAGCACACCTTTTCTAAAGATAAATTGTATCCCAAATCAAGCAATTTTCTACAGAAAACCTATGGCTAGTTTCTATTCCTTAAAACCTTCTAATGCAACATTCATTTCTCGTAGAATGACTATGGCTTTCTGCTTTCAGTTTTCCCTTTCTAAAAACATTTATTTCAATGATAAGTGCCAAAAGTAATTTGAACATGTTCTAATGAGCCTGTTGGTACAGGTCCATCAGAGGGCCACAAAGATGATCAGAGGGCTGGAGCACCTCTCCTATGAGCACAGGCTGAGAGGGCTGGGGCTGTTCAGCCTGGAGAAGAGAAGGCTCCGGGGAGACCTGAGAGCAGCCTTCCAGTATCTGAAGGGAGCTACAGGAGAGTTGGAGAGGGACTCTTTGTCAGGGAGCGTAGCGATAGGATGAGGGGTAGCGGTTTTAAATTGGAAGAGGGGAGATTTAGATTAGATATTAGGAAGAAGTTCTTTACTGTGAGGATGAGGCGGCACTGGAACAGACTGCCCAGAGAAATTGTGGATGCCCCATCCCTGGAAGTGTTCAAGACCAGGCTGGATGGGGCTTTGAGCAACTTGATCTAGTGGGAGGTGTCCCTGCCCATGGCAGGGGGGTTGGAACTCGATTATCTTTAACATTCCTTCCAACTCTAACCATTCTATGATTCTATGAATTAAAAATTATTTTGGTTTTGCTTCAGACTAGCTTCTGCTTGAAAGGCTTCTAGAGAAAACAGCTTACGGCAAATGGAGCTACAAGCCTAAATGTTCCTACAGTACCCAGGCATACAACATGGGCTCTGGCAACATAAACAAGAAGATGGACAAGATATAACACAATCAAAATGCAGTGAAAAACAATAGATGCAAAAAACTCAGTTTTCCCTCTTATTGGTATGACCAGACCTTTTTTGCTCTCCACCTGAGATACAGATAAAAATAAAGTTTAGGAGGACATCTCCAAAGTACAGATTATTTTAACATTTGTAGAAAAGCCGTGACAGTCACACTGACAAAGACTGGAATGACACCAACTGCAGCCATGCTCTACAATTCCAGTTGCACATCCTCCTTCGCTGTTACAGGACTTTCCCCATATTCTTGTTATTTCAGCTGTTTATAGTTCAGACATCATCAGCAAAATTACAGAAACAAAACTATAATGTGATTAAGAGAGCACTTATATTACTGCTGTTACTATACCACTGGCATCAGTTACTGAGAAAAAGCCCGCAAATCTGAAAATTTGGTTATTTTCTTCAACTGCAAAGTTAGTCTAATAAAAGATTTAACTCCTAATTGCATCTGATATAATCTTGCACAATTATGATTCATGCTCTTTAAAATGAGCTAAAGTTCACCATATAAACTGAAATACTAAATACAGTGGCTTGGAAGAACATTATTTTGTCCCATGCAAAAAGAGTAAGCAACGAGGAGATTTATCCCTATAATGGGGAAGAGGAAAGAGAGGAAAAACTCTTGGAACATCTAATCCAGGCTCTTGCATCTAGCAGAAGAGAAAAAAAGCACCCTACATGCCCACACTTAACAGATTTCAGCTACCAGCAGTTCACCCAGAGCAGGTCCCCACCCTGCATCAGAGGTGCTGAGGGATGCTGGTCAGCCCACCTTACCCTGCCATCCACAGTACCACACCACCACACAGTCAGTTGGGAGGAACATGGTGTTCATAAGGAAAGTTAAACCAGTCCTCTGAATCAGATACGTAATTAAAAGGTTTTGCAGGATACATTGACTCTAGGGTAGGCAGATCGCTCCCCAATGACCGAACTATGCCCCTTCAGCCAAAGATGAAGGCCCATGTCATGGTTCTGAGCAAACATAAAAGACAGATGATGTCTGTCCCCCCGCTTTAAGAAAAAAAAAAAAGAGGACAGGAAGAAATTAAAGAGATTCAGGAGTTTAGAAAAAAAGCTAAAATACTTTAAGAAAAACATAAATAGTAATAATATAANGGTTGTTCCAGCAATAAGGATAAGCAAGGGCCTCTCTGCATACTGTTCCTTGGTATAATCGGGCCTTATCACCATGAGACGAAACAGTTCTCTGAACAGGGTGCTGTTAATTTCAGGGTTTAGTTAGTTAGAAGAGGCCCAGCTAAGAACGTAAAATTGTAAAACAGAAAATTATTTCATTTTACCTCAAACCAGGACAGGGATGCTGGTCAGCCCACCTTACCCTGCCATATCCACACTACCACACCATCACACACTCAGCTGGGAGGGATGTGGTGTTCATAAGGAAAGTTAAACCAGTCCTCTGAATCAGATACATAATTGAAAGGTTTTGCAGGATTATTGTATCGACTCTAGGGTAGGCAGACCACTCCCCGATGACCAAACTATGCCCCTTCAGCCAAAGATGAAGGCCCAGAATGAGAGGGTGGGAAAAGCTGAGAAGGCAGGGTGATCACTGAATCCCTGCAGACATTTCAGTCATACTTAAGAAAGGTAAAAAATCTACCTGATTTTACAGTTAGTTTTTGGGCTAGGCTCTGCATGTGCACATTAACTGCTGATTTATTTGGAAAGGGGAATAATGAGCCCTCTTGAAAAACACACATGCCCAAATCACATCTAGTTGTGTATCACCATAAGTCAGAAACCATCACAGATGCAACGTGACAACTACTGAAGGAGACCCTCACCAAAAATGTACACCTAAAATCTTTGACGGTGCAGCATGTTTTTAAAATGTGAATCCAAAACGCTGTACAACTATCCTACAGATATAAGGGCGCTTTTCAATAAGGCAGAAGAAGTTGCCAACACGACTTTTTCTTAAAAAAAAAAAAAAAAAAAAAGCTGAAATTCATCATCATGCCCAGTGCAAATAACACAGACACCTCAGTAAGTAGAAGTACATCTGGATGACTTTTTTTTCCCCTCCCTGTTAAAGTAATGGACTGATGCCTTTGTTGTCATTACACACTTCAAGTTAAACTTTCTCTTCTGTGAAAAAAAGTGAAGGAAGAAAACTAAGACGTGCTCTCCCCCCAGACACTTCCTCTTGTTTGAATGTTATCCCAAAGTCGTACCACTGAAAACTAATAGCAGCACAGGGAATAAGAGCTCAAGAACAGAATTTACATGGATAATCAATTTAAAAAACAACACCTCTCCCCCACCAAAAAACCCCGCAACACAAAGAAAACCCTATACACTTTTTGATCGCACTCTCAACAGTACAGAGTTCACAGTGAACTGGTTAGTTGGTCTCAGTAATATATGAACTTTGAAGAACAAACCCAGCTGGAATTCAGAGGAATAAAAGCCAACCTATGTTCCCTTAAAATGAATGTAGTTTGGACGTGTCAAGAGATGGAGAGTTGATCACCAGACAAGTGAGTAAAATTTTGTTGGGTCAGGACATGAGAAAGGAGTTGAAAAACGAGAAGGGAGAGACATACTGAACTAGTGAAACAAAAAATCCTCATGTTTGAGTGCACAATAAACAGCACTTTAGCTCCAGTCTGTGAGAGACCATGTCTGGATATACTTCTCCACTTTGGAAGCCAGAATGCTATTAGCATGTCACTCACATTCGCATTTCTTGCTTAAAGCTCTTTATCTATCCAATGCAACATGCACTAAGCTCCTTCCTTTCTGGTGTTCAGCTGCTGCAAGACTGCTGTTCCTTCAAGCAGATCACTAGAAGTAAACTGGGAGCTGCTCAATACTGCAAGTAATTTAATTTCTAAGAGAAGATGGAAGCAGCTGTAGGCGCACAGACCAATGCTGACACAGCAACTGAGTCTGGAATCAAGAGGACTAAAAGCAGGTGAACTAAAGACGAATCAAACTAGATCAAAAAAAAAAAAATTCCTCTACTAAAGCTTCTTTAACCAGTACCAAATACTTGCTTTCCTCCCTTCTTCCTTTTTCTCTTCATCTTCCATTAAGAAATAGTTTCATTGGTGGAGACGAAAGAGATTCTACGTGTTTGCGAAACAGAGAAGGATATAAAAGACAAACAGTAACACATCCTTTCACAGCTATGCCACGTCCCAGAATGCAGACTAGTGGATTCAGTTCCCAGCTGTTTCAGCCCTTTTCACTCTCATCCACAATGACAGCAAATAGTGCAGGAAATACTGACATTGTCACCATTAGCTGCTCTTTGTAGAAAGTTGCTTCTATTCCACAAAAAGAATGTATTATTGAAAAAGAAGAAGAAAAAAAAAAACCACACCCTTACCTCAGCAGACTCTCCATTGGGTGACAATGTACAGGACAATGTATGCTCACCCATAATATATGGATATTGCTTCAGGAAGCTGTACATTGATCTGGCTGACTTGGGACTATCCAGCTGCAGAATTGCCTAAAAGGAAAAAAAGCCCAACTTCAAATAATTGTTACTTCATCTTACTTCTGTACTGCAAAACAAGTTTAATAAATTAAGTTGCTATAGTATGGGATATCTGGTATTCCTGAAAGGTTTCAACATTTTCATTTTAAATTAGCTATGAGCTAATTATTACATCCTATGGTCTTATATAAGAAGAACAGTGGACTCTGCTTTCTGAGAGGCTGAAGTGTCTCCCATTTGGAATTATCTTTAGAACTAAACAAGGAAATAGCCAAAAGCTCCATAGCCTGGAGCTTCCCTATGCACGTGTCTAACAGAATCACAGAATCACCTAGGTTGGAAGGGACCTTTTGAGATCATCTAGTCCAACCAATGGGGGGGGAATTAAAAAAAAAAAAAAAAAAAAAAACAACAAACAAACAACCAAAAAAAAAACCCAAAACACACACACAAACAAAAAACAACTACACACACACACACACAAAAAAAAACACCAAAAAACAACAACAAAAAAGCCCCACAAACCACCACACAACACAACACTAGCAAACCCAACACACCACACAAAAAACATCCAACATTAATCCATATCCCCAAGCACCATGTCAACTCCTCTCTTGAATACCTCCAGGAATGGTGCCTCAACCACCTCCCTGGGCAGCCTATTCCAATACTTGACAAAAATGTTCCTTATGTTCCTTAAAAACATCTTCACCTGTTTTATGCTTTATTGATAGCTAGACACTTAAAATAGCTCATAATAATGGGAGCACAATTGCATTTTAACTGTTAAAAATATACATATACACACACAGTGACTTAAATCTAGTTCATAAAGTAAAAACCTAATGTTAAGTGCAAAACCAGCAACATTAAAAATGAAAATATCAAAATTTAAAAATNACAGTGACTTAAATCTAGTTCATAAAGTAAAAACCTAATGTTAAGTGCAAAACCAGCAACATTAAAAATGAAAATATCAAAATTTAAAAATTGAAAATCAGGCTACTACATTTTGAAGTGTCCCAACACAAGAAGTAGCTTCAGTTATTACTCATATTAAAAAAATAATTCTTTTCCCCAAAGTTTCCTACAAAATGGAAACTCACTTTCCCCCCACTTACACCTCTGATGTCAAATGTTAATAATTTTTCCAGCTATTTGGGAAGTTTTACTCTCAGGGGTTACTGAACTGTTCTTGTATTATTCAGGCTAGATAACTGCTGAAAGTTTGTTTATTTTGGTTTTTTCCCTTTCCCACCGCCTCCAATAAGTAAAATTATTTTCTTGATCAGGATGAGTGGGAAACAGTCATAAACTTCAACCTCTCATTAGCAGAACATTCATGGTATTGGGAGATTAAAAATACCTATTTTTTAATATTTTTTCCCCTCAACAAGGTACATTTTGCATCATAGTGAAAAAAAACAACCAACCAACAACTTACCTTGTTTCTATTCTTCATTACAACATAATGATCGACTTTTCCAAACCGAAGTCCCACACAAACGGCTTCAAGCTCTCTGTATCCATCATCTGGCAAGTTCCCGAGATGCACAAACTGATTATGTATAGTTTCAGTATTTACCTAAAGAGAAGCAATGAATAAACATACTATAGCTTTGTAACATACTTTATAAGCAACTACCAAACTGGGTTAGAAAAACCTCGCAGAAAAATTCTGTATTACTCAGATCTTAACAAAAAAGAGCAGTCGCACACATCCAGTGTTCACATTTACAGATTCACACCAGATTTTCCATTTTCTATGCAGTATATCAAAAAAAACCCAGCTATACTTCCAAGAACATAAAATAACAAACTTAAAAAGATCAAGTTGACCGTTTTATTTTAAAGGAACACTGCAAAATGCAGCTGAAGTTCAAATAAAATTTGGTATATTGAAAAGGAGAGACTATCTAGTCAGATTATAAATTGGTCAAGACATAGAAACCCAGCCAAAAGTTCCAATCATGGCTTTTAAATGGAGTTTGGTTTACTTGATCAGTTTGTAGTAACATGAAGTTCCCTGGCCAAATATAATTTCTTGTATTTCTCAGTTTTTAAACAGAGAACCACCCCCCTCTCCCACCACCATAGGGAGAGGATATCAAGGAGTTGGGTACAACTCTTTGACTAGAAAGCATGCTGGTGCAGCATGCATGAGTCGGCTGACAGCAAACAGAATGCCTTCATCAGCCAAACAGCGCCAGCAAAACCAGAGACTGAACCATGGCACCAAATACTTTGTGCAGGGTCAAAGGGAAGGGCCCCGGAGAACAAAGTCCAAAGGTATTAGTAAACCTATGAAATCTTTAACAAGTCTTTCAAGTATTCAAAGAAGTTCCCCTCCCCCAGGGTCTGGTGTGTTTTTCTTCCATTATTCATTACTTTAGTAGGAGTAGAAAAGTATTTCATCACAAGCACATAAGAAGCATAAGCAGGATACAGCAGCAGGAGTGCTGGCAGTAAGCACTCTGACGTGTCTTGTTAGTGCCAAACAACAATCATAAGGAAAGAGCAGATATCACCCAGACACATTTGCCACAGAGAATTCAAGTCTTTCGGGGTTTCTTGGAAAGCGATTTATTGTCAGCAAGGCTCTTTGCAAATGCTTTTTAATCAAAGTCACTCTTCTGAAGTTCTTGTGCCAACTCTGTTTAAGCCCAGAGACACATTCAGACCCAACAACTGACCCTCTTATCAAGAACATTCTGTAAATGGTTTTCACAGAAGACCTAAAAGCTATGATTTCATTAACCTCTACCTACCCTACCTATACCCTGTAAAAATGCTTTGTACATCAACTGTCAGCCTGCACTGTGTGCAGTGAAGGAACAGGAGGAACAGTAAGGGAACAAAGCACAGAGGTAGCTCTGTTAAACCAAAATGTCTGTCTATAAAACACACTGGGGAAAATGAGTGGTTTTACATATAGGTAAACACTGCATATTCTCCAAGCTATAGTGGTCAGCAGTTTGTTGCTACAACATGAAATACACGTAACAGAAGGAGAGGGTCTCAGAGGACTCTTATTAAATGTTTAATCCCTTGCACTTCATGCATCATGGAGCTAAACTAAATGAACATTTACTCATTTTATTCCCTGTTCATTCACCCATGAAAACATATATAAACATTTATTTCAAGAGAAAGCTTAGAGAACAATTCAATTACCTAATATTTCAGTACGAAAGATACTAAATCCAATTTCAAGTAATGTATTTTGTTGTGGAGGAAAAGTTAGACTACTAGCAACTTACCTTAGGGTCAGAGTCTTTAATTATAGCAGTAAATATTGCTTCCTTTAAAAAAATTAAAAAAAAAAGCATTGTAAGATTTGAACTGTAAAATACAGCTTCACTAGCAGCAGCTGATTAGCAGTCACTGACTCCCAACAACTTTTAAGGTTTCTACTTTATTAATAAACCCATAGCATTGGTACTTCCTACATCTCTGTTATTCTCGTATCAGAAGACCAGGACTCAAAAAGACATTTAACAGAATCAGTCTTCACTAGGACAAACCATTAGAATGCACAAGACGGGGAGAAAGTCAGCTGAAATACAAAGTCCTGCTCCGCACTGAAATGTCTACCCCTACGGTTCTATCATATAGCCTAGAATTTAAATATACTTTACTACTTACTTCATCTTTTATGGTCTTATACTGAGGCACCATGCTGATGCAGAGCTGATTTCCATCCAGTGACATTGGAAAGCAGGTATAAAATTTAACCATGGAATCTGCAGATTTTTGATTTATTTCAAGATACGCCTTTTAAAATAAAGAGAATGACATTTTTTTAAAGTTGTAATGTATCAAAAGCATCTCACATCAATTCTTGTCACACTACATTATCACGTTTGCATTTGTTAAAAACACATTTGCTGCTTCTTTAAGTAGAAACACTGCTAAATACTAATCAGAATACCTTTTTATGAGATGACAAAATTAGCACATCCCTCAGTCCTCCAAATGGTTTTGCCAGGTTGGAAACTTCCTCAACAGAAAATCCTTTCTCAGGCAGGTTTGAAATTAGAACCACACATACATCACTGAGTTCCTGTAAACAAATGGAAGTAAATATTACTAATATTTCTTCAACTCTAAATCAAAACTATTATATTACTGAAAGGAGCTTTATTTTTATTATGTAAAACTATCATTAAAATTGAATGAAGCAGTTGCTTAAAAGCATGTTATAATACCTGCAATTAAGTCAAAACCAAGTATCATTTAAACCTTTTTCAGAATTCAGTAACAAAACATATTAAACATTTTTTAACCTTTTATCTAATTATGTCATGTAATCACCTTAATTACTGCTCAATTGTGAATGCATCTACATCTAAGCTAATTCTACACAAAACTTACGTTGTTTCATACTACCTCCTCAAAATTCAAAGCAAATCAAAACTCCCCTATAATTATGTCACTACTTTATACCCATGACTTGCCCACACGTTAAATGTTGCGGAACTGTATGTGCAAATACTTCATCTAAAGAGAAGAAAGCCACAGTAGGGCAATACAGATGATCAGAGCATAAAGGAACTTTGGTGTAAGGAACAAATTTTGAGGGAGAAAAAAATCCAAAAACAGAATAGCGAAGCAGTGAATGTCTGTCGAATCACAAACAGCAAGGAGAAAATCTGATCAGAATTTCTCACAAGAAATTAACCAGCAGGGGATTTAAATCAGAGGTTTTCATACAGCACATCAATACTTGGAAACTGGCACCAGGTATGTACTTACAACCTCCATGGATTCAAGCACTTTTAAGACTGACCTGGCTAGCTGGTTCCATTGATTCTTCACTCTTTGCAGTCGCTACCATGGCTTCTAAAAAAACAGTAAGAAAAAAAAGGAAGTGGGGTTAGTTTACTAATTCAGCAGATTTATTTACATACTGAAGTTTTAAGAACTTCTTGTATTTGTATTACAGTTTATCCACGCTGTCACTGTGAAAATGAAATATTTCTTCATTTAACTTCTAGTGAAAAATGACACTGGTGAGACATGTGGAGTTTCAGTAGGGCTAAAGAAAATTAATTTAAAACCCTTAGTTAATATGCAAACACTTTGCTGACATTAAGGACTTATCAGTTGAATAATCACAACCAAAAGACTTTCTTGTGGGCACATGGGTATTATGTAGGTGCCCAGCACACGCTCACAAAATCTGGTTTTTTGTCCCCACGTCACACTATAAAGGTCTAGGCAAAAATATTATGTCCACTGAAAAATTCAAATCTTGGGTGGTTTTAGCCACTTATCACCATGAACTGCTGTTTTATGTTTCAGTCAGTGAGCTTATTTTAATAATCTTCTTTTCCTATATCCTCTGTCATCCCAATTTCCCAGCCTCATTCTCATTTAGTTCAGAGTAATAGAGAGGTTTAGGACAGAAACGAGAAAAACCCAGTCAGTTTGCAATTTACCTTGGTCAGTTAAAGCTTCATTAAACTCATCCAAGTCCAACGCTGCCACCTGAGGCGTCTGTGCAAGTTCCTCTAAAGAAAGAAAGAAATTCATGAAGACATCAAAACATTAAACTCCACAAAACATACAACTAACAAAATAATGTAAAAATGACATTATCTTATCAGAATTACCTTGTACAGGTGCAGTATTAGTCACTCCTTTCAACTGGGACTCTACTGTCTTCACAGGCTCTGTAACTCCATCCTCTTCAGTAATGTTCTTTGGGTCTGCCAGCAGAGTTTCCCCAACCTCCATTTCTGCTTCCATTGAGATCTGAAGGTCTTCATCTATAGATTTTGCTGGTAGGTAAAAGCAGAAAAAAACTCAATTAAACTAATTGACTTGAAAAAGAATGAACTCCCCTATACATTTTCCTGCCAGATATTCAGAGATGTCCTATTAGGTGAATTCCTGCTCCTTGCTACAAACGGGCAGAAAAGGTACGTGCACGAAAACCTCACTTCAGCTTTGCAAGACAGCTGTGCAGCTGTGGTGATGTGAAAGGGTCTGCTTCCCCAAAGTCATCTACTTTCCTTTGCCCTTTGCTATTCTATGGCTACAAACAGCACTGACAATCACTGCAGTAGCCAAGCCCCATGTTGGACAGGCAAGCACCCTTCTGCCAGCAATCTAGTACATCGGCAAGCTCAGTGAAGGCTGTGAAAAGCCTGGACTGGCTACCTTAGTACCTGTTCTGGAAAGAGGGTGGCAGGGGGACAGAAAAGCACCCGCCTGCGTTTTCTGAGCACAGAGTTCAAGATGTCATTTGTCTTACCCGCAGTATTTGAAGTTTTCTTGATTTTCTTATCTCCCATCATTGTCGATTTCTTAGTCTTTTCTTTTTTACCTACATAAAATAACCAAAACCAAGTAAGTCAGTAGAAATGCTTACTTCTTAAGTCTTACATTTGTAAAGTTAGAGTATAAAAATATTTACAAAAGTACTTTAATCTGAAAAAATTCAAGAGATTTGACAAAAAAAATCCCAAAACTTAAAACAGAAGTTAATTCCAATTAAATACTACATAAAACCCATGAAATAGAGTATCTTTCGTGAATTCAGGATTCTGGTGAGAAAACCTTGTTCCTGAAAAAGAGGTTGTGTTTTATTCCTCTCAAATAACTGTAAACAATTCACAGTTTCTATCTATCTGTGAAAAAGCTCTGAAACACAGTTTCACAAATCTTAATCCCATTCTGTATTCAGAAGTGACCACACTGACAAATTACTCAACCAATACATCTTTAAAAAGCACCATTGCCCTTCAAAATGATGTCTGGTCCCTAACATTACTCAGAAGAAATGCTCATGAAAGCCAATAATGTAAGCAACAAAAAATGATATGGTTGTTATTTCCAATGTTTTGATTACATCAAATTTTTGTAAAGTTTAATTGGCTTTTGATGTATTTACTGCAGTTTGTCCTGTTTTCATTGAAGTATTAAACACAAAAAAAAGTTCTTCTCTAATAGCATGATATACAAGTTCTTCTGCCAGACCAGGTAATAAGAACTGAAATAATTTCTGTCAGAATCAATAGAGGACCAGTGCAGAAATTTAAAAGCATTTGGGAGTTACATTAAGACACTGAGAAACACTAACAATATCTGTGAAAGAGAGTATTAAATGTATTAAATACATTGTACATTAGGCTTAAAGCCATCTTGAAGAATTATACTTATTTCATGGAGCCAGAAGTATCACACTTATCTTCAACAGATGGGCAAGCATTTAAAATTATGGGGTATAAGCACAGGTCAAGGTGGGGGTTCTCTATTGAGAGCTGAGGGTTGTTTTCCATGGGTTTTTTTACAAAAAGACAGACAGGGTCGTGTGAAAAGAAAGACATGTGAAACTATAAACCAGACATTTCCTTGTAGCATTATGAACTTGCTTTCAGTCACTATTATGAAAAACACGTAAGAACAAAGAAATGAGAACAAAGAGGTAAGGCAGTAACAGAGTGTCCTGGTTCCAGCTGAGATAATTTTCTTTCTAATGGTTGCTGTGTTTTCAGATTCAGTATGAAAGGAACGCCAATAATGCATACTGGTTCTAGTTGTTGCTAAGTGATGTTTATACTAGTCAAGGACTATTTTCAGCTGCCATTAGAACTGAGGAGCACAGACAGAACAACAGAATGACCAATGGAATATTCCGTACCACAGATGTCATGCTCAGTATATAAACAGGGGTTGGCCAACTGGGAGGGGGCACAGAAATCCACAATCTCTGCTCAGATCAGGCTGGGCAAACAATTCACTGGGCAATGAGAGTGACTTGCATCTTTGTATATTCTTTTACCACTATAATAATCTTCCTTTTTCATTATTGTTCTATTAATCTGTCTTTAACTCATCCAAAAATGTTTATTTCCTCCCTTTCCCCTCCTTTTCTCCCTACCCTTGGGGAAGAGGGGTGAAGGCAGGCAGAGAAGATGGAGCAAGGAGGTGCGTGGTCCTAGTTGTTGGCTGGGGCTAAACCAGGACACAAAGGTATCATCAGATACAAGGTAACCAAACCTTACCTGCAACAGATTTAGTTATCTTAGTGGTTGTGTTCTGATCTTTTCTGTTATGAGCAAAAAATAAAAGACAAATCAGTTTTAAAGACAATTAATGAATAATGAATACTAAAGCACCTAAAAAAGCTCAAAACCAATAAAACACAATAAACCAAGCAGGTATGAACCCATTTGGTTTCCAACCATCGTATCTAATACTAAAAGCATGTAATGGTAACACTTACTTTATACTTCGTGCAACTTTTTTAATATTCTGAACCCGTTTTTTTATATTCACTTTGGCCTGGAATGGACAGACAGAAAAACTTTTACTACATCATTTAAACTTTATTTATAAATGTATATATAGACACATATGAAAACAGTATTAATAACTATTAAGAGCAATAAAGTGTATATATTAATATAGGTTGTATCTTTCACTGCTTATTAAACTGACAGCATTAACAAATACAAAATTTAAAAAGACCAGAAACTGGAGTTATGAAGCACATTTGCATATTTATTTTAGACTGCCATTTATGAATAGGGAATTAAAACTATATAAAAACTACTAAATCTGTTTTCCTGGAGAACATCAAGTTTCGGAGCAAAATACCAAGCTACACAAACTATCATGTTTTCCAGCAACAGGCTGCTTACCTGGCTAGGAGACACTTTTCGCTTTTCTGCTACACTGATTTTCACCCGTTTCCCATTTACCAGCACTGGCACAGTTTCACCATATTTCACAGCTGCTATTACGGCTTCCTTGAAATTCATTTCCAAGAAGGCCTGGAATAAATGGTACTTTGAGTCTTTGTATTACAGACAGAAGACACAATTCAATGCAACTTCTCCTTAGCAAATCTGCATGCACTTGTCTCTCTAAATTCACGTGGAGTTTGTAGAAAAAGTCTGCATTTCAGTATCGTAGAAAAAGTCTGCATTTCAGTATCGTAGAAAAAGCACCCCACTTCCTCTAACATCTAAGACTTAGGTAGCAAGATTGAATTTATAAAGTTAAGATTCCTAGCTATTCCACGATTATGTCTGTGAACTTTAATGACAAACCGTTCAGGAAGCCTTATCTTACATTCAGCTGAGGATCCAAATATTACAGGTTTTCATTGCTTGACAATTTCTTTTGCATTCTGACACAATTTTTTCTACAGGAAGGCTTACCTCATTTCTTGAGCGAAGTACAAGAAGATCACTAACTTTGCCAAAGGGCTGAACAATTTTTTTAATATCTTGATCTGAAAAGCCATCATCTGGTAAATCAGATATTTGAAGGACTGTCCCACAGCTCAGTAGCTCTTCTCTCAACAGCTACACATTGAAACAAAGCCAAAAATAAATACATTCCAAGTCAAGTCCAGTAATAGAAAAAGAATATATAACAAGCATTACTTCAAAGTAGACAGACTGCTTAGTTCATAATGGTATTTCAAGTTATTTGCTTTTTCTAACAAGGACAAAGCCATAGCTTTGGTGTTCTACTACTGTGTCAATCCTCAGTTATTAGAAGATGTGATATAAGATTCTCAAGTAATTCAGTACAACCTTCTTGTTTTTATCAAGTAGTATAGATCTACGTAATGCCAGTAGTCTGGGTTGTACCTGTAAAAAGCTGAACTATTCCATTAACTTCCTTTCAAAACTACTAGCCAATGTTCTCTTCTCATTTAGAGGCTAGAAACTACCAAGGACAATTGCATCTACCAC
The DNA here is from genome assembly GCA_013400375.1 of Thinocorus orbignyianus. NCBI lineage: Eukaryota > Metazoa > Chordata > Aves > Ciconiiformes > Thinocoridae > Thinocorus > Thinocorus orbignyianus. The sequence goes on from VXBW01002570.1 coordinate 258,685, forward strand.
AAGTAAAATACAATCTGCTTTATAGGTGCTGTTTCTACAAAATCCAAAGGGTCAATATGACAGACTAAGACAACACTGGCTTAAGATCCTTTTTACAAGAGTAGGAAATTTCTCTGCCTGGAAAGCACTGGAGAGGTTCTTTTCCCCATCTGTTAAAAAAAACCTTGCTGTGTAAATTACCGTGATCACTTGCAGCCAGCAAGTCTTTGCACTCAGGTGGCACAGAAACAGCAAAGAGAACGGTTAATCTTTCTACACGTGATCTCCCTGAAATGAGATACTAACCACATTCTTAAAATGACAGAGAAAAACATTAAGAAACTCACTCTATTATAAGGAGTAGGACAAGGTCCACTGGTTCCTGTGGGTAAGTCTTCCTCATCCTCTTCCCCTTCTTTGCTTTGGAGTAAATCATCAGTTTCAGGAGATGAAGAACTTGACCCAGGCAAAGAAGGCATGTCTTTCTTTGAAGCCTTTGCAGAAATACTTGTTTTCAGTGGCTTCTTCATATTTCCAGGCATCTTCCCTAAGGGTCCATGAGAGTGTGGTGGTTTTCCTGATCCCGAAGATCCTTGCCCAGCTGCTCGAACTGATTTACGTTTATTGAACTCTGCTACAAAGCCAGGTCCCAAACTTTTCACTACTGCCTCCAGAGCTGCCTTCCTGTCTGTGAGGGGAAAACAAACTGGGGTTTGTTTGTTTGCTTTTAAAAGAAAACTTGCATACATTGCTGTTCAGTCTTCTACAGTTTCACTACCCACTCCTGATTTAATCTGGAGACTCACTGAAGTTTGAGAACCTTAATCAGGCTCTAGCAGAGATGGTCTATAAATAAATAATAATATAAATTATTATAAATAATAATGAACCTCTGTACTATCTTCACTGTGGTGTTGCGTAACTTGGCACTTTCAGTTAGACAAACAGCGTGACTCGGACAACGACATCTATAAAAATCCTAGTGGCTGAAGCAGAAGAATGACTGTTGAATTTTGTATGTCAGGGAATGTGAGAAAAGACAACTTTGATCCTCCTCTCACATACCAAAGCACAGCAGTACTTACTATCTTGATGCCTTCTGCTAAATTCTGTATTCTTCTGTCTTGTTCCTTGTCCTACAGACTGTTCTTTTAAATTATTCTTTAACGATCTGATACAACATTAATTTCCTGTATGCTTTCTTTCTGTGGAAAATTTATATTTTGGTTACTAATTGCTTCTTCCCCTCATTCTTCTACATTAAAATGGCTTGCATTTTACCCTTCAGATCTCTGTGAAACTGCCTGCTCCTTTGCAATTTTTCACCTAGCCTTCTCTCCCACAAGAGCTCTTAATTTTGTGAAAGCATACAAACAACACAGTCACAGTATAGACCAAAGAGAAAATTATATCGATCTTTTAAAATATCTCTATTTTTTGTCTTCAGAATTTAAAAAGAAAGAAAAACTCCAAACAAGCAGGTATCTTCGCCAGAGACTGAGCTCAAAATCAACTACATGGCACTGACCAAGTTAACGCAAAAATTTCCTAGAACTGCAAACTGGAGGAAGTTGAACAGAGTCACCAAATGGTGCAACGAACTTAACTGTTACAAAAGATGTTTAATCTGAAGTCTTTCATGCACCACGCTCTTATCTCAACAAAGTTATTTCAGCACACTACGCTTTCCTTGTAAATTGCAGACCAATTACATGCAGTTCCTGAGCCCCACCTTTTCTTTCTATTCATCTATACTGCCTTTGCAGAACAACTTTTTTATGCTGAATGAAGAGTCACCTTCAGCTGTTTTCAGTTCTTGAGTACCCTTACCATCTTAGAAACTGAGCACACTCGGAACAGGCACTTGTTCAGCAATTATTTGATATGAGTAACCAATTCCCAATACTACGTAAAGGAGACTTCAGAAAAATGCCTAGGTGACACCTGGACAGATAAAAATCTTGAAATCAACTCAGTTTTACTGAAATAAACGAAGTTTCAATTTGGTCATTTGTATCCACCCTTTACCTTGAGATCGGGTTGACCTCCTTGATGACCAGTCATTACTGGGAGACCTCTGAGGTCGTGGACCAGTTCTAAGTGGATTCCTCGATCGCTGTGGTGACCTTGACCTTGACCTGTGTCTGGGGCTAAGTCGTCGCATCTGCCGCGGGCTTCGACTTCTTGGCCTTGTTGGCCTGAAGTGGCCTGGGCTTCTGGATCGTGATCGTGACCGGCGAAGAACATAGCCAGATTTTCCAACCCTGGAACGTCTAGGACTGGGACTGGTAGAGTTGGAACGACGCTTTGGGGTCTGGTTTTCTTTTCTGTCACCAGCATTTCTAATGGAATAAAGGCATATAATGAGTTTTGACATGGCAGAAGAGAATAATTAACCTGAGTCTATTGGAATAGACTTTCCACAAAAAAGAACTAAAAATCTACAAAGTTTAGCATCTAATTTTTTAACAAACATACTTTACATACCAGTAACATGTTACAGGAATTACGGATAAGTAGACAAAACTGAAAAGAAGCAAGTAGGAGATAAAATCCTGCATGGAACAAGAGAAAGCTGCAAAGAAAACTGAAGTTACACACTGCAGTGCTATGAAAAAAATAATAGGAAAAGTATACATGAAAAAGTAATGAAATAAGATGCTTTCCTTGCTGCTTTCAAATTTAGTTTGGAAGTAAGCAACCTTGAGAAATTACGTTTGTAAGATTGACTGAGACTGGAAGAAAGATTTGAAAGGATTACATTAATATGCATTCACTGCACATTTATGCTACCTAGAGATGTCACACTGATGAAGAACATGGAAAGAAATAACAGTGAAGAAGTCCACGAGAGAGTAGTCCCTCTTAGGGACATGGAAAGTAGTCAGGCATAGGAAAATCCTAACAGGACAGATCACAGGAGTAAAAGGAAAAACCTGGAAAAATGCACTAAATATATGCTTAAATATCCAGAACATTTTTGATGAGGTTGTCAGGTGACAGGCCGATGTGTTACAGCCACTTGTCCAATTTTTTAGCCCATACAGAATTCTTTGATGCCAAAGACAGACGCCACCGATATCAAAAAACGGGTAGAGCAGACACAGCACCTTTGAGATCTGAAACCGGAAGAAGCCCCTGGTGTAGCGTACCATTCAGCTCACTCTCTAGTAATTATAGCAGCAAAGTTAAAAGAAACACAAAGAAAAAACTGACATGTCGTGTATGCCCAATATGACTGGGCATAGAGGGAAGACTGTATGCTGGACAACTAAAATACATAAGTCTCTTCACACAACATGGAACAGAAGTTCGTATTTCAACTGAGAAGTGTCCACGTTTGTTAGAGGTAACCTAGAGCATAGCTGCTTAATGAATCACTGCATCAAACTCTATTATTACTGTTTAAGACTTCAATAGACAAAGCTCCTCTGAGACGAAATAGGTTAAGGAGAGATGAGTAACAACTGGTAGACAGAAGGGGATGACAAGCAACTGAGACAGCCACTGCCCAACCTTTTTGGACAGCAGCTAGATGAGGACAGCTGAACAACCCCCTGAGGTCCCCTAAATGATGTTCCAACCCACCTCACATAGCAACATCTCACAGTGTTACTCGATTATTAAGTTTCAAACATCATTAAAAATCTGCATCAATCCCATTACTCCTGTGCCCAATAAAAATGTTTAAATGTATTAACAAACCAACACAATTTATAAAAAGCAAACACTGTGAAGTGATTTACCAGAGCAGTAACATTACACAGCAAGCTCACTGACCTTGCCCTGGGACTGCACCCAGCAGCTCTGAACATCTGCAATCACCAAGAGCCTACAGCTGCATTCTAACTCTCCCAGCTAGAGACATACTGTCATCACGAGCAATTCAGGAAAGTGCCACCCTTATAAACAACTCTTTTGAGTGAAAAGATCCCTCACTCAGAAGAAGTGCTATTAAACACTTCTCCAGTATATTAGGGTCCTCCAGCTTAGACCAGTTTCCTTTACCTGGGTTGCATGTAGCATAAGCAACACTGGCCAGCAATTTCAGTTTGAGGTTTTAAAACACAATTACTCTCTTCATGAAAGTTTCACAAGTAGATTTGTTTCATTTCTCTCTTTAAAGTGCAATTTCTCCTTGCTTATTAAGATAGAGAGACATCAGATGCAGTCTACAAATTAACCTGACCTACACATTAAGCTTTTTAATGATCTCCTTTGCTGGTTTTGTTTTTTGGGTTTTTTTTTTAATTGAATAGTCAGCTTCCCAGGAAGCATGTCAAACAAATTAACAGAGAGTTACAGGAAAATCTAGCAAAAATTCAAATAATTCAATTCCTACTTTATGAAAGCTGAAATATGTACAAAAGTTGAACCACTAAAATAATCCAGTCTTACTAAGATTCAAGCAGAATTAATCCACGGGGTGTGTTTTTTTTAAAAAAAAAAATCATAGTAAACAGCATAATTTTAAAGGACAGAACATGAGTTCATGAATTCCAGTGTTTTTTCAACTGGTGATCACATAGCTTCCCGAGGGATCTACAGACTGAAGAGCCTGTGAAATAAGAGCTAACATTTGCACGCCTATTGTCAAACAGGTTTCAAGTTGCAAACAAGAGTGGTTTAACTGGAAAAAAGATTAAGTATAAAAGTCAGAAATCATGCAGCTTAATCAGTCATCTAACACCGGTCACAGACTCACTCAGTTACTACTACATCACACCCAATAACTAACCAAAGCACAGTTAGGAGGTTCAAGGGAAAACTGCTCATAATACCAATCTTCAGATTTTTCTACAGACTTTACTCTCATCGTTGTAAAAGAACGTTGGATACTACACCACTTCAAATATTAAATGAACTCAGGACAAAAACCAGAAAGGCACCCCACAAAATTTTATAAAGAAAGTATGACAGCACTAATAGAGTTTGCCAGTGAGCAAAACAGCAAAATTAATTGCATTAATAACCACATTTATAATAGCAACACATTTAAAACCTGTAATCAGAAAGCAGTTACCTCTTTGAGGAATGAGACTCAGGGTTCCAATCAGGGTATCTGTTGAACAGTTAAAAATATGACCATCAGTGAAAAAGCTAAACTTGCATCTGAACACAATTTTCATTTACATGCAGTAGCTTTTACAGATAAATGTCCCCGTTCAGGACTCCAGAAGCACCAAGTGTCAATTCATCTTTCACCCTAATGGTCTAAAGCCAACTTAGACTAGTGCTCAATAACCGACAATCCTCATCAAAGAAACCCAATGAGTACATTTCACAGACTACATGCATGCACAGGGAAGTTGTTACACTAAGTGAACTTTTAAATGGATTCCTTACTGTTGACGTAACTGGCGGCAGCTTTCAATGTGAGAAGGAGTGTTCTGATGCAGAATCCAGTCCTAATTGGAGAAAAAACATCCAGAGAAGTTTGATCAGCATGTAAAAATGTTAGCTCTTGACCACAATTTCTAGTTGCATGTTGTCATATTTCACCATCCATCCATTTTTTACCTAAAATATCATCTTATGTCAAGTGCAAATTTCTCTCTTAAAATTTTAACTCTTTATGCAAAAGATTAAAATACTTAACGACTACCCAAGGCTCTTCAAGACACAAAGAACAAAATGCACCATTTTAAATGAATCTGTTACTTCCAGCAACACACTGGGTTGTTGTCACCGCATCTCTAATGCAAAAGGTTGATCCTATAGCCAGCTATATTAAAAGAAAGAAAACTATTAGCAATCTTCACAGATTGTCAGACTGATGAACACACACACAGCATATTAAGCTGAATAAATCAGAGATCCCAACACAACATGGTATCTTTAAGTCAAATATCATTTCTACAGAGGCATGACTTCTTCATGCCTTAAGCTCAAGAACAGTCACTCCTAATAATGTTACAACTAAAGGTCAGTCAAAAAGCCTGATGACATTTTTCACACACACACTTGGGGTTTTTATCTCAAAAAAAAAACCAAAAAACAAAAAACCTTTAACAAAAGTTTTACTTGGGAATAACTGATGACTTAAGCATGAGGCAAATCCAAAGTACAATGCAAGCCTGCGCTCTTGAAAAATACTTAAGCACAGGTTTAACCACAAACACAGAATTAGTCCCCAGCGTGGGAATTTGCGCCTGAAGACTTATTCCAGTATTATTATTACGAAAGTAAACTGACCTGCTAGCGAAAACAACTGCTGTAGCCAGTTTGCTGTTGACATGAGATATTGCATGGTCTGAAGCTGTAAGGTATCATATGTCATCAACAATAACTATTAAGCATTCTTATAAAAACAACTTCCAGCTGCTTTAATATTTTAAAAAACATAATAGCAGCTAAATAACGCAGTTGACAGGCAAGGCTTCACAAACTCATTTGTAGTTGTGACACTACATATTACTTTCTCTAAGTGCATGCTGGTTTATAACAAAAGGTTATAAAATGCATAGTTGGCAGTATCAAACCCTCTTGTCTATTGACAAAAATGCTGAACACGCTGGTTAAAAGAAAAGCTTGTGATGGCTTACTCAAAACCACTGAGGTCGAAGAATTAATGTGACCAGGGCACAGTTAGTTTTGTGTTTTGGCAACACAGAAAATGTGGTGAAAACAGCTGTTCCAAGCACTTACATTATCAGCCTATCAACACTAAAAGTATAGCACTACAAGACAGTTACCCAAATTATTTTTACTCCACATAAAAAAAAACATGGGTTTTAAAGAAATTAAAATACATTTTAAGCACAAGAGTTACTACGATTTCCTGAAGAAACAGCTATACTGGTTAACCAATCTCAGAAAGGTATTGAAAGATTTTACCAGATGGGTTCTTAAAAAAACATTCTGTTTAAATAAAACCAGAAAAAAATTATTCCAAAGACCCCTTGAATTAGTCTCAGTAGTTGAACCAATTTACATTTAAAGTTGAACAGCAACTGATAAAACAACTTGCAGCTGTAGAACTGCACACACAGTGAATACAGAGCACTCATACAAGAGCAAGCAATTCACTGTTATGCACTCTTTTCCTAATAACTCGCCATTAGTAAGCAATCCCATTCTTAAGGATGCTGTTTTTCTAGAATCTTCCAGTTAGACAGGAAAAACTATTACTCAAGGGCTAAATCAAATTAGCTCACAGAAATGAAAGGAAATCGGAGTTCAAGTAACCCACTTCCGTGGTCCCAAATGAAGAAAGCACGCACAGAGTGGCCACAGGGGCCAGGGAGGCCATTTTGCTTCCAAGCGTCTTTAGCTACTGGTCCAACGAGCATTAACGAGACTGGCAAGCCCACAAAGAGATATTCTCCTCCCTAACAAACGCAACATTCTTCTCCTCTTCAAGTCTTCATTATGCCAATACCCTCTTGCATTCCATAGAATTACAGGAGTGTCCATTTATGCATATTCCTCCTCTTGGATTAATTCCTTGCCCTTCTCAGTCTTCAGAAATATTCCAGTCCTGCTGCTAGGTCCGTTCCCAAAGACAGATCTTTCCCCCACAAAGGACAGGATCCTTTCCCAGCATGAGCACTTCATTCCCTCCTGATAAGAGTAAGAACTCACAGCCGGTTTCTTACAGCAGCATTGCTGTTGCTGCACAACCCAACACCCCCAGGACACGCACCTTGATCCTTGTGTTACCTAATTCTGTGTGAGTGGCCAATCTCCTGCTACTTGTGGGTCACCACCAAAAAGGTACCGAAGAAGCAGACGACAGAGCATAGTGTCTCCAGTCTCCAAACTTGCCTCTTCTGCCAACAGTAAGATAACAATACTACACAGGGATAGTACCTGCACTTGTTTGTACTGGCTTCACAGCAAAGCATTATGTAGAAAAACTAGAAGTAAAATGGAGTAGACCCACAGTTTCTCTCCTTACTTCAGCAAAGGAATCGTTAGTGCAATTCTCTGTGGAAAACAATGAGGCCCTATGACTTCACCAATTTAAAGTCCAAGAAGACATCATCCTCACTTTAAATCTATTTAAGCTAGAAAACAAAACCTGTCATACTCCGTAAATATGATCCCTCATGCTGGCAATACTGCAAATCTACTTAGTTCCAAAAGTAACATGTTTGAAGACAGAGAAATCACTTTATTGTTCCAATACACCCACCATTTCAAGTTGAAAATGAAACTGCTCTGTGAAATATTCATCAAATGTTTTGGTATGTTGGATGCTTTGTAAATATATTTTAAAGAAGACAACTCTGCGGGGAGATTCCACCGACCTAAGCACAAAACTGGACCCTCTCTCCTCAAAAAATGTTCCAGGTCAAATGCACAAGTTTTTCAGAACACCCTCCAGATCAACAAGTTACCTAAGTGTCAATTAGTTTTCCAAATTAATTTTTCAAAGCTCAAAAAGCCCCCCCTTCTTGAGTATAACTTTTCTTATAATACAGCATTATGTACAGCCATCCCTGACAATACAACTAAAACCTCCCTAACACAAGATAAAATTAAGGACAAATCTTGCACATTCCTAATGCTGCTGCAATAACAACTATCTTTCACGTCCATGATAATCATCATTTACCACAAACACACAATATTTTAGAAAGCTAAGTTGTCTTAAAGAGGTGACACCTGACTGAAGGAGCACAGATAGTCAAGCATGAAGTTGCACTGTTGGTTCAAATGGCAGGACTTCTCCAGTTCACCTTTGAACAAGTATCTCAGCAAGACCCAACTGAGGCAACTGGAGGCACTGTCAAATAATCGAGGTTTGCTTAAGATCCAGTGAACAGTTTTGACAGGAAAAGTGAACAGAGTCTTTCCAAACTCTACAGCATAGAACAGCTAAAGTAGTCTTCACATTCAGCCCTGGACTGCAGGCAGTTAGTTCATCACGCAGCTGCTGACCTGCCATGTACAATTGCATATGAGGGTTGACCATATGCCCTACAAAAAGTTTTCTAAGCTTAAAATTGATAAAATATATTTTATCAAGAGATCTACAATACCTATGCCACGCACAGACAATTTTTTAACTTTCGCCTTCTGAATAGTGTATTTGCAAAAAAAAAACAAAAAAAAACAAAAGCCTTCAAATATATATAAATAGTTCTGTAGAAGAGGCGTTCAGGATTCTTCTCAGACAACGAAAGACCTAGAAAAATACATTTCCTTGCTTAGCTGTACGACACTCAGATCTCTGCATTTTGGTATACTGCAGACATCTCACGGCCATCTTCAGCTTTGATTTCATCAGACCTCATTAACTAAGTTTGATACTTAATAAGGAAGACCTAAGGGGAGAACTGATTAGATGCTTAAGGGAACAGCAGAATGATTTTTTTACTCCAAGCAAGAACTCATCCAATGTTTGACTGAGTTCACAGGAGAGCCAAGCTGAAAGAATAAGGGGGATACAGTTCAGATGATGCAAATATGAAGCTTTATCCGCTAACAGTTAATGTAGTTTCAGCAGTAGGTTGACTCTCCAAGAGCAGGAGCTGGGTCTCACATCCAGCTATAACCTGTCATTTTAATAAACTAATGCCAGGTAACACGCTTGAGTTCTCTTCTGATGGGCAATGCAGCTTCTGCTTCAACCTTGGCAAGAAAATGGATCCTAGATGAGTCTGTACTTCAGTATAAGACTGGATTTTAAAAATCTACCAAAAAAAAAAAAAAAAAAATGCCCAGCTCATAACCATGAATAATATGAACTTGAAATTCATCTTTTTAACATCACTGAAACTTTGGTTTTCAGATACCAAGTATCTTCAAGTGCTGGATAAATAGGTGGTTTTCCTCAGTCAGTAACTTTAATCATCTTCATCCATTCTTGTTTCACGTTATCCACTTTGCTTGCCTATTTTCTTTCCAATTTGCCACGTTACAAAGATATCTGTTTATAACACAGCATTCTTAACCTGCTTGTTAGAATGTGGTACCGCACATCAGAAATCATCATGTCTAATCACTTTGACCTAAAAACAGCTCTGGAGATCCAGCTCAGCTACATGCATGCTGGGGAGACCAAAGGTCCATCTAGTTTACCTAGCTCCTCTTTTCCCAGGGAAGGCAACAGAGGCTGGCTAGGGAGATAAGTATCAAGGCAGAGCCACCTCCAGCCATCTGCTCATTAGGGACTTCTTGAGTCATCAGAAGGTCTTCGCAAAGCCACCAAAGTATCTTCTTCCATGAACTTCTTCAGTTGTTTTTCAACTAAGATTTCACAACATTGCGGTAACCAGCATACGCTCCGTGTGAGACAACAATTTCCTAGAGCAAGTCATACCACGCATGACTATCAACTTGTACTGTATCACTTCCCCATTGCTCCTCTTTCAGTTTGAAGGTGCTGTTTCATATTCTTCCTCTTTAACAACTAAAAAACTGAAGGTGTCGGTCATCTTAACCATGCAACTGAGACAAAGACAACAACATCATTTGTAAAACAAAGAGGAATTCCTCATTCTTTGAAATTCACAAATACACAAGACTGACATTTCTTAACAGAAATTTTTATTTTATGCAGAGAAAAAAAAAAAAAAAAAAAAAACAAAAAAAAAAAAAAACCCACAGCTAACTCTTTTGGTTATTTTGCAATGCTGTTGTCTAAACATGGCTTGTCCCATGTGAGGTCTCAAAACAGTCAGAATAGCCTACACAGTAGCAGGTGTACATGACGAAAAAAGTACTATTCAGAATAAAGTTAATATATACCAAAGCTCTAGAAGAAGACATGACAGGGAGAAAAAGGTAGTTGCAGTCAGATCAGAATATCTGGAGAACACGTGCTACCCCATAGTCCCTTTAGAATAAGTTATAACACTTAATCTCCTCACAAAACTTCACAGCTAATTTGTCAAGAAGTATTTTTAGTAAAAGCATTTGCTTAATTTTAGAAAGCAACAGTAAGCAAGCAACTGAATAATCACATTTAAACAGATTACATTTTTCCAAAGTGCTTCATCCATTTATTAACACAAACCCAAATCTGTTGTCCTGTTCAATTTTACTCATTTTTATTTTAAATCAAACCTCCTTTCAAGTTTTCAAGTCTGCCCAAACAGCTGCACTTCTCCCTGACTTTCAGTGCTTCCAGTGTAAAAGAACTTGAAAATTTATTTTTATTCTGAAGCTCCTAATGCAGCTGTCACCATCTTCACTATTCAATCACTTTTTTAATACACAGCACAAATAGGGTTTAGCAATCTTGCGTGATTTTGCCAAATTGCAAAAAAGCACTTCTCCCACAGTCTTTCCACAGGCTTGTTGAAAACTATTTAAAATTTAAACATGTGAAACTAATAATGAATTATTCAATTTTCTTAAATTATGTTCTCCTGTATTTTTGACATGTCAAACCCAGGTCTTTCAAGAAAAATCCACAGCTTTAAAAATGCTTTTCTCTCTCTCCCAGTATTCACCAGTTCCTTCCTTTTCTTCCTTCAGGAGCTGAAACTATTACGTGCTTCATAGCTGAAAGCTCAGTCAGATGAATGAAAGCATTTTGTTTGCCCCTCAGAGCTAGGCTTCAGTTTCTGGAATAGACAGTGTCACATAGACCACATCTGGAAGATTAAATTTTTTGCAGATAAATAGGCTGCTTTGTTTCAATGCAGACTTTGCAGGAAGGGAGCTGAATACAGGACCATCTACCCTACTGAGACTCAGCATACAATTTTTACACATATTTTAGTCACCCAGATGACATTAGTATTTTACTCCACTGATAAAGAATTTGTTTTGTCATTTGAAACCCACTGTAGAAGATAATTTTTAATTTTAAAAAAATTGTGTATGGCAACTTTGAAATGCAATTTGAAACAGAACACACTGTGCAGCAGTTACAACAATTTACTAGCACTGTTTCTAGCGTTTTGAAATCTGCGCGTAAGCACTGAAGCTGGCGAGCAGCATCACCATTCATTTAATGTGCAGTAAAAAATTAGCTCATGAAACAGGTAAGATGCCGAGTACATGTTTATGCAATAATCTCTGAAAGACACTCACCTTCATACGAGTGCATTCAATGTTACACAGAGAACACATATGGGGAAATATTCTTGGAGATGTAGCATAGTAGTCATTCATCATTGATGGAGTGGGCAATCTTTTTATCTTCTGGGTATCAGACTGCAGAAACGCAGGAAGCCACGACGCTTTCACAATACCAAAAGGAGATCTAATTGGCCCCTCAGCCTGTGTCTGTATGGGCTTCTGTCCTGCTCCTGAGCCACTCTGGGCATTAGAAGACTGGCTTGGCCCAGATTCATGATGAATTCGGTCCTGGTGACTTAAAACTGCAAGGAGTTCAGCTGAAAAGGGTGGGTGGGTTATTGGTGGCATCACGTGCTGGGTCACGGACTGCTGGACAAGAGGTGGCATGGCAGGTGGCATCATGGGCTGTGTCAAGGGTGGCATTATAGGTGGCATCATGGGTAGCATGACAGGTGGTACTGCAGGCTGGGAAACAGATTTCACAACGGGGAGGCCAGGGGGTGTTGCACACAATCCAGACACCTTTCCTGGAGTCTCAGCTGGAAAAAACGATCGAGTATTTGATGAATCATTCTGGAAACCTGTTGGTTTGATTAGATCTTCAACTGGAAACACTGGATTACAGGTCACGCTAGATGGTGGCACACCCATTGACATATTCTGCTCCCGTTGGAAGTCTTCCCTGTTCTCTCCACCCGATGCTTCAGGGTTATAGACACATGCTTCAAGAGGTTCTTCAGGCAACACTTCAGGATTATAACCACATACTTCAAGAGGATCTTCAGTGTAACCGTATTTGCTTGCATGCCCATAATCAATCACTTTACTCTTCACTGCTGTACCACTTGAACCACCAACTGTTTCTTCTGCTCTGCTCTGAGAATGTACACCAGATAAAGAATGACCCATCTTACGAATCCGTATTTCTCTCAAGATTAGCGGCATGTTTTCAGGCGTTAACTGATCATCTGGATAGCGACTGAGTTCCTCCAAATCTTCATTAGACAGCCCAAAACTTGCTAAAATACTGGAAGCACTTTCTGGCGTGTAGCGGTTCTGGGCATTTGAATTCTGCTCCGTGATCCGTGCCGAGGTAGATGGCTTTTGCACAGCTGTCCCAGCAGAGCACGGGCTACTGTCCCAGTGACTTGTGCGAGGCTCTCCCTTCTGCTCCTGGTGTATGTTCGTCTTCGCTTTTACCTGCCTCGGATCAGCCCTGTGCAGAGTTACCCGAACATTTATCCTCTGTGAACCCGTCCACTGAAACGTTTCCTGTCCCGAAAATCTTTGTGACATTCCTCGAGGTGTTCCAGGTGCAGGCTTTCTCTGAAGACCTGCTGCACCTCCTCCCCTAAAGGATCCCGGAGGCTTTGTGCCAGATGGATTAGGTCCTCTCGGCCTCTGAGGTAAAGTTCCTCTAGGGCTAAACATTGTGCTTTTCAGAAATGCTTGATTTAACCAAGCATAAGGAGGTGTAGAACTGTTGGTAGCAACTGAGGTCAATTGCTGAAGAGCCAACTGTGTCTTAATTTGTGCAAGCTGTAAAGGAGGAGGGCCCAACAGAAGTGGGCTTGCAATGCCAAGGTTCAAGGAATTCACAAGTGGTGCGAAACTTTCCAAGAATAACACAAAGCTGAAAGTTAAAAGACAAGTATTAGATTGTTTTATCTTTTCACCTACTTTACACAGTGGATTCTATAACCGGTGATAAAAACAACTGAAGTCACAAAATAGTACTGTGATGACAGTTCAAATGATACTTTGGAACTTGAAATTCTGTTGAATAAAAACATTTTCTTTCACTCCATAAAATCTTATTCACTGCATATTAAATAACCGAAAATTAAGTAAATGAGCTTTACCCAAGTCCAATGTCACAGACAACATACCTACTGATAACTCACTTTCAACAGCATTTTCTAAAATTTGATGTTTCAGTTCTTAATGACAATGTAGCTTAAACTTATTTACAATCAGAGCTACGTTATGAGCAGTAAGCCAAAGTATTAAAACTCTCTCCTAATGTTTATGAGGTATGAATTGTAAGTGAAAACATTATGTAGAGAATTCAAAACAGTTACAAGTTGGACGTCCAGTCACTGTGGATTTGATTTGAAGACAGCAGAAGAGTTTTCAGGAGGTTCACACCCATGGTCACTCTCATGGGTAAACTACTATACCCTGAAAGTATTCAAAGGGCGTGACAGTATTTGAATTTTGTGGTTTGAAAAATGTCCATTTCCTAAATCTTAAAGGCAAGATCTTATATTAAAACAACTTTAAACACAAAGGTGTAAAATCATACAGAAATTGAAAACATCTACACACAAGCATTAAAACCAAGGCACAATGGCAATGGAAATTGCCATATTTTATTTCAGTTGAAACCAGCGAGAACTCAATCCTGTAAGGCAATAAAAGAATGTACAAATACAGGTAGAGTAAGACAAAGAGATGTTCACACTAACAGAAAATGAAATACCACAGACTTTTGGAAATATGTTTTTATATCATACTCAAAGCAACGTGCCTCATAAGCCTAGCACACCAGAACTGCAGAACCAGCACATACAGAAGGATCCTAAGAAGACCTCACTCCACCCCCTGTCAGTTTGCCATCTCTAAAAACTGGATAACCTCCTATTTTGATTCTTCTTGCAGCAGTATGTTAGGTTTGATCTAGTTTTATTAGCAGATTTTCACTAAGCATAACTGTAATAGGCCTTGCAGATATTCCTAGTTGTTCCTGAACTTGCATGCTACATTTCTGCAGTGTTGAGGTTCTTGCCTCAACAACACTAACTCCATCATGTTTTGTTTTCAAATCTCAATTTGACTCCAAACAAAGTTTTTCAAGTAAATGAGGGAGCCTCTCTCACGTTTGTCATCTGTAAGAACTGAAGTTCTGAAGCTTGACAATCACAAAACAAAAGTTACCTGCAGGTATAGCTTGAGAGGTAAACACCATACAAGCTGCAAGAGACTCTCATTTTACAGCTGAATTCCTGTAACTTGTTTATGTTAAGCATTCTTTTTAAGTTCTATTAGCAATTATTTAATTTTAAATAAGTACGCACTGAAGTCAGTCCAAGAAGAAACAGAAGCTATAGAAACATTTATCCTCTCTCTTCTCTATTACAAAAACATAGGAAGCCATAACAAAGAAAAGATCCCTGCCAGACAACCATCCCAGAACTCCAGCCTCTCATCCAGGACTCTCACCCAATACGCCTCCTCCCTCAACAAATTAAATCACATTTAAATGGTAACCGCATGCTAGGCCAAGTTCCTTCAAGACAGTTTCAAAACAGACTATTAAGTAAATAGCCACAAAGTAATTTCTTGCCTTTCGGTTTTGCTGTCCACTGGAACTCTCAGCACAGGGGGTAAAAAAAAAAACACCTCAGCAAATTCATTTGGAAAGTAGCTGGAATGAGAACGGTATCAAAGCCATCCATGACAAGAACACACATGAATGCATTAGTAGAGCACATTTTAAAAATAAACACATTGGTTTGCAAACTGAATGCTAATTCAGTGGATTGGAAATCTCCCAGAGTATCTATTCAGGAGCAAACCAAAACTTCCACAGGAAAAATTTTTACCACTCAACTGGAGATTTCCAGGCAGCGCAGAACACTCAACCACCAGCGCACTGCAACCTGTATGCTCTCACGCCAGGATCTTGAACAACTGCTTCAAACAACTTCTACAAACCCAGAGCTGGCACACCACTAGCCCAGTCAGATCTGGGAACCAGCAGGTAGAAAAAGCCAACCAACGTATTGCATGAGCCCAGCAGCAGAATGCCGCAACGAGATGTTGTATGTTTCATGGTAGATTTTAAAGCCACCATGCCAGTAAACTCCTACAGTACAGTCCTGTTCACCAGGGATTATAGGTACACACTTTATGCCAAAGTGTGCTACTAGAATAATCTATTTAAAAGCAAACCAGATTGAATTTCTTTTGCTCTTTAAGTGACTATCCAAAACTAAAACAGAGGATAACTTACACATACACACTTTGTTTTAGCAACAGTAGTCCAAAAGGAGGAAAAAGCATAGATTATTTTGGGTACCAAAACCATAGAATTTACTGAAGTAAAACAGAGGTCGAATATCCTGTGTTACATAGTAACCAATATTTGATGCTAGAGACTATGCCTGTAAGTTATTGTACTTTCTCCTAGGTCCTGAAACCTTCTCCAGTTAACAGATTAAAAACTGTAATGTCATTTTCACCTGAGATGCTAACTAAGCAAAATATTAAAATAGAGACTTTTCCCAGAACCAACAAACAAAATAGTACAATCTGTTCAGAACATGGTAATACTAGGTCTGCTAACTCCAAAAACTCCAGAAAACAGTCTTAGGAGTGGATGCTCCTTAATGAACAGGACCATGAGAGCCACTTTTTCGGTCACTGTGATTTTAGAAGAGCAGCCTCTTCCGGTAAACAGAAGAGACATGGCTCTAGCATTTAAAACTGCCTTCCTGGGTCAGGAAAATAAGATGACAGATAGTAAGAATTTCTCTCTCAAATGAAAACTGCTAAGGTTCTTCATCAGTATTAATAACTGAAGAAATACAAGAGACAGTTTTGTGATTTGTATGATCAAAAGGCCAGTTCATGAGAGAATTCAAAACAAAAGCACACAGTAACTTTAAAGCTGAGGCTCTAAAAAACATCTATATTTGTGCTGTACAGCCCTTAATGACTCCAAAACTATCTGCAGTGAAACACTGAGGATTTAACTCAGACCTACAACAATGCACATATATTTGAGCACATCTAAAGACATTGGCTTCCTTACGGCCTAGACCTATCTACATCTGAAGTCATAGAAAACAGAGATGAAACATTTAAACTGCATTCCTCCCCAAGGAAGCTGTATGCTCAAATTCTGTTCTGACATCCAGTGAAGTGTTGAACAGCAGCACGCTGCAACGAAGCCTTAATCAGCTGAGTCTCATGACTGACCTTTTCAAAAAGAAATCCTGGAAATGACAACTAAAAGATAAAGTGATGCCAAGGTTAAGCTAACAATGCTCAGGACATTTAAGGCCAGATTCTCACCTTCCTCTTCAAAAGAAGCTTTGTTTGGAGTTTGTCTGTGATCCTCTAGACTGCTTTTTCTGGTGCATCCTGACTAGTTTTATAGCAGTGATCGTGAGCCCTGCGGATACTTCATTGTAAGTGAATGAAAAATAAGTGAAATTCCCTGAAGATCGTCGTGCTTACCTGACACCTGGAAAAGTTAGCCCTTGAAACTTAAAATTTCAGAGTGTCACAGAAAAGCCAAATTATACTCTTCTTGCTTTCTGTTTAACTTCATCAGTTCGTTTTACCAAGTTTCCCAATATGGATGAATAAATGAAAAGTTCTGGCTACTTGCACACAAACTGGAGAGCGTTAATGACTACATCTGTTCACATGGTGAGCACAGGATAATCTTGCACCTTCCTGAGTTCGAGGATACAACCAGAATAAGCTTTTACCCTCCCTCCTTATAACCTTCGTCCCTTCCTAGAGGTCCAGCTGCCAGCGTGTCAACTCTGGTGCAGCCCAGCTATACAACCTTGGCCAGGCTGCTGCAATAACTACTATAGTTGCAGGGAAGAGTTCTGATAAAGTCTGTAGAGAGTTAAAAAAAGGCAGGGGGACAGGATTACAGGCAAGACAGACAGATGCCATTTGCAGTTGAAGCATTCAGTAGTAAAGACATCAACAGGGAATCTTAAAAAAAAGAATTGTAAAGGGGAAAAAAAAAAACCTAACACAAAACAGGGAGGCAGTATTGATGGATAGATGACATCAATAGATGACAGCATTGTAACAACACTGAGGAGCCCTTTCAGGGAGCAGCAAGTCCTTCCTTTCCTGATGCCCAGCTAGTCAGCAAATACCCTTTGGTTGTCCGGTTGGGAGCAGTGAGCATGCAGTGAGCAGTGAGACTAGTAGTCTGTTAAATCCTACCAAGCTCAGTACATATTTAGGAATAAATAATTGTTTTGCACTTTTAAGGCCTCTAGCCTACAGGCAGAGTCTCTTTGTGCAAGGCTAAAGCTACCGAACTAAAGTGACCCAGACAGGGATGTTAACAAAGCTGACAATTCAATGGACCGACCCAGAGACAAGCCAATAAAAATATGCAGAAAACTCCTGTCTCTTACAGGTACAGGAAGAAACAGGCAAAAGCAGTAGGTACTAGCAGATTTGAAGCAAATACAAAAAAAAGTCCCACAAGCAGAAAAAGAGAAATGCAGCACTGACCAACAATTCTGCGGAGTTCAAATTCTTAGTGTTCAAGATGAAATAAAAATGGTACTCCTATCTTGAAGCTGTACTGTGTCAGTGGTCAGCTGTCTATCAACACAAACAGTACAAAAGCTAAACAAAAAATCAATCACAAAGAAAACAGGAGGTTTAAGTTACAGGTTTGGCAATGAGACATCCTAAGAACGTGGAAGCTACTTTCTCCAGTCACAAGAGACTGCGTTACCTGAAGATACAGTCTTGCACAGTCATTGAAAGAAAAAAAATTCTGTTGATTTGTCTCTATAAATGATACTGAATTTTCTGGATATGTGCTAATTGCAGAGCAGTCAAGTAAAGATTGCATTTCAATATAATGACACACTGGGAACCCAAGCATAGTGCAGAGACCAACATTATGGCTAATCAATTATGCATTTGCAGTTAACATTTTTAGGCCACAAAAATGGCAAGCCTGGGAACCCCAGAAGGATCACAGTGTTTGCACTGACAGCAATGTGACTTTAACCTTGCAGAAGGCTGACGACTGCCATCAGCCAAGCACTCACACAGCCACTCACTCACACACACTCTCCCCAGCAGGACAGGGAGAGGAAAAGTGATAAAGCTTGTTGTATGACACAAAGCTGGTATGGAAAGTGAAATGGGGAGAGTCAAGCAAAGGCTACCACTCATCACCTCCCACAGGCAGACCAGTGCCCAGCCAGGCTCCAAGCAACAGCCACCCTGGATGCCAAAAGCCTCCTCTTTCTTCCTCCACCCCGTTTACACAGCTGAGCATAACATTACACAGTATGGAACAACACTTTGGCCGATCTGGGTCGGCTGTCCCAGCTGTGGCCCCTCCCAGCCTACTCTCAGGAGTGCAGGGGGGCAGAGCAGAAAAAAGAAAAAGCTTGGACGCTGTTCAAGCACTGTGCAGAAGCAGCCAAAACGCTGGTCCACGACCAACACTGGTTTAGTGAAGACTGTTAACTCCACCCCAGCCAGAGCCAGTACAAAATGGTAACTACTTTATGCAACCTGCACAGGTTTGCAGTAAGGCACCAACAGAAGGAAAACAAACTAAATCAAGCCATGCTCAGAACACCTTGATTTCCTTGGAAGTCCAGCTCAACAGGACTAAAACTGCATCTAAACCAGACTTCTCCAACCCTGCTGGTCCAGCTACATCTGAAGAAGCAGCATCAATTCCAAACCCCAAGTATGAGAAATTCAAGTTTGAGGCAAGTCAGACTTCTTCCCTAGAAGTATCAAATCAACTACACATATTAGGACAGTTTGAAAAATCAAACAAGATGTTTTCTTCCTTGTTTTCCTTCAAACCTGCAAAAACTTATTAAACAGACTACTCCCATTTGAAACAAATACAATTTTGTTATGTGCATCCTATTACACGCCTTATTGATAGCCAACAAGCACCTCCCAAAATGCAAAATCAACTAACAGAACAAATTCAAAAAAACAGGACTGCAGAAATTCAAAGAACTAACTTGTAATTTACTCCTGCCTCTATATTTTCTTCTTCAACAATACTGGGGGAAATAAAAATTCCTAGGGCTCGAGTAGGCCACTGTTAAAAGACAGTTAACTAAGATGTTTATCACTGCTTGGCTACAAAAAGGACTATTGAATGCTCAGCCTCCTTGCAGCCAGTAATACTTGTTTTGCTGCCCAGGCTGAATTCAGTGACAGAACAACCGCACCATTTCCTACCTTCAAAACTACACAGGCACCACAAAAGAGGTCAAAGCACTCCAATTCAAAGCAACTGCCTTTGAGGTCTGTCCTGCTGCTACACCCAGTGAAAAATGGAACTGAGCTCTGTGTGAAAGTACATGAACCCATTACATAAACTTGATGTACAAAATGAGCAACTCTGTGAGTTAAACATAAAATTGATGTTGGATGTTGTTAGGCATTAGTAAGACTTTGGCAGAAGCTACTACTATCTCAAATATCACTGGAACAGGTTGCCCAGGGAAGTTATGGATGCCTCATCCCTGGAAGTGCTCGAGACCAGGCTGGATAGGGCTTTGAGCATCCTGGTCTAGTGGGAAGTGTCTCTGCCCACAGCAGGGGGACTGGACTAGATGATAAGGTCCCTTCCAACTCTACCCATACTATGATTTTATCATTCAAATTATTGCTATCTCAAATCTGAAAGCACCGAGAAAAAAATAAAGGAAGCTAAAGTTTTGTAAATGTAAACAAAATACAATATATACTTATACGATGGGCTGAATCCAGTCGGCTGCCAAGCACTCACTCAGCCACTTGCTCACTCCCACCACCTTCCCACCCCAGCAGGACAGAAAGAGCTAAAGCAAGAAAAGCCAGGGGCTAAAATAAAAATAGTCTAACAGGTCTTTAAACACCCCTCCAGAAGCAAGGGGGAAACAACCACAAGCAAAGCAAAGGCAGTCAGTCACTCACCTCCTCCCACAGGCAGATGGATGCTCAGCCAGGCTCAAAATACAGGACCTTCAAAGTCAAAACCACCTTTTTCTTCTTCTTCTACCCCAGTTTTCATTGCCAAGCAAGACACAGCATGGAACAGCTCTTTGGCCAGTCTGAGTCAGCTGTGTCCCCTCTCAGCCTCTTGCCTACTCCCAGCCTGCTGTCCTGGAGAAGGGGAACAGGGAAAAAAGCCTTGATGCTACGCAAGCACTTCCCAGCACCAGCCAAATGACTGGTGTTTACCTACACTGGTATAGCCACACATCCAAAACACAGCGTTGTCCTCCATCCCAGCCAGAGCCAGTACCACTTAATTCTCTGAAATATTCCAAAACCCTGGAGGTGGTCTTGGGTCTCCCCACGGCTTCCCAGGAAGCCCGTGCTCCCCGGCTGCGATGAAGGGCATGCCTCTCACAGCTAGTCCTATCTGACCCTGGCCCAAGGACAACCACACTGCCTATGTCCTGTTCAAAGGCCTGCCACAAAGCTCCACTTGAAAAACTTCTTCTTTTGGGTTACTCAACAGAGAGGACACGCAAGCTGACTGCAAACCAGAACACACATTCTCCAGAAACCCTTAACACCTAAAAAAGCTGTTGGGTTCCCTGTTAGCTGGTGGGGACATGGCTGTTATATTATTGACCATGTTCATAGGGATGTAACAACATCCCTCCTTCCACTTCAGCCCCAAGAACTCAATTTGTTTTGCAGGTCCCTTGTCTCACTTTATTTTAGAGCAAAACCAGCCTCTGGAAGGATTACATTATTCTCTTCCCTTCTCAAACACTTCCTCCAGTATGTTGCCCAACGCAATGATGTCAGCATATGGTGGATCTTCAGGGGCTCCACCCCATTCCAGTGCTGCCTGTATCAAGCCACAGCAAAAGGCAGGGCTGTGCTTCCACCCTGGGTTAGTCAGCTCCAGGTACACAGACATTGCTCCATGTAAAACCAGCCTGTGACCTGCACTCTACTGCCCAAAGGATGGGACACTCATGGGCACCACCACACCACCTGGCTGCCTCAGGCTCCCACTCATGCTGGAGCGCAGCATGTCCAGGATTAGTTTCCTTCAGACGATGACAGTCCACCTTCAGCCTCCACCTTCCATCAGACTTTGGTGCCACCATTTAGGATTACTACAGGGTGAAGTTACCCTCAAAATCAAGTCAGGTACCGTCACTATACCCTGTGCACTTGAGTCCACCACAGCCTTGTGCTCCCATGAGTCCAGTGTGCCAGGCCATCCCATCTACATCATCCAGTTGAGCTCACTGTCCCTTTCCTCTGCCTGGTCATAGGCAAAGCCACCCTATTCTTGGTCACAGTACTCATTATCTGATTCTTGCCACAGCAGACCAGACATCCCTTCATCAGTATCAGGAGGAGGAAAGGCACCCTCAGTCCTTCTACAGTATCTGGGGAATTGCTTGGCATCAAGCAGAACAGTAATCTTCCAAGACAGACACGTTTTAGCTGTTTTCCCCCCACAATTCACAAATGCACCATCTAAGTCTGAGATGGCACACCACAGTACTTCCACACGTGCTCCCCACAGCTGCACAGACAGAATCAGTTGGTGGCACGTGGCACATGCCTGCGTGTCCCTTTCCCCCGAGCTGGGAAAGGCTGACTCTGAGTGGCATCCTTCACAGCTGACTCCAGCCTGTAGGAGTGAGGATGAAGATATTCTCTTTGAATCACTGGAGCTGGCCAGACAGTTTCTCCACAGCCAGTGCCTTGATCTCTCTGGCTGGCCCATCATCACACAGGCACTGCTGTACAACACCAGCATGTCCAAAAGTAACCTCTTCCACACAGCCCCTGTGCACCAGCTGTTGTCCGATCTCTGGAGATCTTGTTGCTGTCCATGTCACTGCAAATCATATCTACCACTTCCTTCAGATGGAAGACAAGGTGGTTCACTTGGCTCTGTAGTGACTAGATCATCTTTGAAAGGATACCTCACCTTCAACAGGAGATGTCTATATTGAGTCTCTGGTTTGTACACCCTCAGGTCCAGGGTCCCTTCAGCTCCTTTGAGGACGCTGAACGCAGGCCTGCTAAGTGTAGGCCAGGTCCCAGCACACCACTAGGAAGCAGCTCTCTCTTTCTGACATACACAAGGCATCCCTCCTTCAGGTGGTGTCGTGGTTTCAGCCAGATTTACCAAAACCAGACTGACAGATAGCCCTACCTCCCCCCAGAAAGAAAGGAGAGGAAGGGGTTTAGGAGTTTAGAAAAAAAACTAAACTACTTTAATAAAAACAAGACAAAACCAAAAGAAAGTACTCAGTATATACAAAACCGTATCA